>JAWWLZ010000042.1:64853571-64870569 GCA_035041345.1 Poliocrania exsul
CATTGTTCATGGGAAATGAATAGAGGGGGTAGAATACACAGCCTTGATCACCCCCACACAGTGCCAACTGGTCCCACTTGCTAAACTAGGACAGGGTTAAATAAAGGAAAAAGAAAAGAAGAAGGCAGGGTCAGATGAAAAATATTTTTTTAAAAGGAAGAAGTTCTGTATTAGTTGCACATGAAAATGAGCTTTTTAAATAACAGAAAATGTAGTGCAACACCAGAATGGGATCATTCCACTTTGGTTAGTAATGCTAAGCTTGTAGTAGTAGAAGATAACAAAAGAGTTATTTTCTCTGTGTGTGAGAAGTTGCTGCCCCAATGTTAAGTCTAATAACCAGTTATAGGAAGTACAGGGAAAGGTGTAGCTTCCAGTGGGTTCATAGTAGTGAGTACTATTTGTGTATCTAGAAAATATTTTCTGACGATGAATAAACAGTAGTGAGTTGGGCATTTTGTCTTTCTGGGGGATTTTTGTTTATAATTCAGGTAACTGAAGATATATTTTAAAATCTAGATTGTGTTGGTTTAGATTGTGTGGTGGCTTTTGAGAAAAAAGCATTGTATGGGTTTGTGTATTTGGTCTTTATCACTAGGAATTTGCAAATACTTAAGAATGAGTTGATTACAAAACTTTTCATTATAGACCATGTCTTCATGTTAAAAATTTATAAAGTTCAGAGGCTGAAGCTTCAAGTAGTATGCTCCTGAGTCCACATAAAGGCTTGTCTTTCAATGCAACTGAGAGGGTGGGAAGAAGTGAGGAAAATGATCTGTTTAAACATTTCTGTCATAAATTGCTGGTTTTCTCCATGCTGTTAGTAATTTATTGTTAGCTCTTTCAAAGTCTGGCATGTATGGAATTATTTTAGATGGAAGAGAAACCTATATTTAAAAAGAAGTGTGCAAATTTTGTATTTGCTTCTAGGATATGTTCAGTTCAAGAGGCTGATGCCCTCTAACTCCATTGTAGGTACAAATATACCAGCTTCTTTAGGCCCTTGCAGTTTGTCTTATAACAGTTTAGAGTTATGTTCTATGCTGCCACTGATGTGTTTTGGACATACAACTAGTCAGTACCTCAAGGAACTTTAACCTAAATACACAGAGCAGAAGAAGAGTAGTTTAAAGACTATTGGCAAGTGTCTTTTTCTAGCTGTGTTTATAGAAAAGTTTATCAAGTCTGGCTGCTTAACACAGTCCCTCTGCCTGCAGCTGCTGCCTTAAGCCTGCAGCTAGGGCAGTTTTTATGACTGTTCATACTTTGCTTGAGGCCAGGTTGGTGAATGAACTCAAAGGTAGCCTATTCTGTTTGTGTTTTGTTTGAAGCAGACCAGGAATCCATCGTACTGTTTGCTCCGTAGACTCTGGGTGGTCGTTTACTGCATGCCGGGCCTTAAATTACACATAGACAAAAGTTAGACTGTCCTTTCCTTTCTTCTGTGTTCTGCCCAACTGCTATGACCTGGGTTGTCCAAAAGAAGTAGCTTCAATCACAGTAAAAGTGAAGTTGGAGAACATTGGTGTGGATTCACTGAAACTGATAGAGCTCTCTCAACGTAGTCACCAAGTGTGCATTTGTGTGGCAGGTAAGATGAAATGCTTGCAGGTACTGTGAGTCTTTTCTTGTCTTCCCAGCACCCATCTTTTCAAACTCACTCTTGTAATGTCTGTCAAGATCCCACAGTGAGCCAGAGCTGGGAAACAAGAATGGCTGAAAATTGTTTGGATGGTGGTTTATTGATGCCTTTGTTTATAGTCCTTGTTTGTGCAGTTGGTGCATGATTGATGTAGCTCTTTGAGTCAGCTCACTGAATTAACATGAGGTGGCATAAGGGACTCCGGTGCTCTGTGATAGCCCTGACTTAGCTTGTTTTAGTCTGCCATGGAAGGTACCCCCTCAAGCTTGTCTTCTGCAGAGGCAGAAAGACGTATATTCATTACATACATGGGTTTAGCTACTGGAAACCAAGGATGGAACCATTGTTTCAATCTATTAAGGTGATTGCTCTTTCTTTGCTGCTGCACCTTCAGGTTGGCTTGGCTTGGCTTCCCAGAGTTCCAAGGGCTTTGTGCTCCATTGGCAACACATACTTGTTTGCCACTTGACAAGTTTAGAACTTGGTTCTGTCAGGATGCTTTTTCTTTAAAATAAAGCCAGAACACAGACATATATGCATGTGTGTTTTTGTATATACTGATGTACAAACTGTGTATCTATACATACATGAACATACACATATGTATATATACACACATATACTCTGTCCAGAGCAGCTTATATCTTAGAAAGCTTTCATTCAATGTGACCTTTTTTTAATGGTCTATATGATAAAAGCAACTAAGTAGCTAGCAAAACAAAATAGCCTTGCAAATAAGGTTTATCAGGCTCTTTCTAGGTATAATGAATTGAGAAAATGTGAATACATGGTCTTCATGGTATAGTTAGTATGCAGTTTTAATGGTCATAGCTATCTGAAGTAGGCAGATAAATTTTGTGCATTTGGTGGGTTATGGTGTATCTGATCAGAAATCACAACTGTATTCACTACTTGATCTTTCAAAGGAAAGTGAAATGAAAACCTCATAGCTTTCTACTAAAAACATGAAAGCATTTCTTTTATATCATACTTACTTGGTAAAATGAAAAAACTCTTTTCTGCTTTGAAAATGGATACCTGGTAATGTCTGTTCGTTTTTACCCTGATGGTTTTTTCCTTTTCTCTTGATATTGACTTAAATGGTACCGTTGTGTTCAGAGTTGTCACTTTTTTCACTTGTTAATTGCTTGTATTGTCTCTGCCCACTACTCTGGGGGTAGTGTTGATTAAACCTACATCTCCATTTAGTATTCCCTTTCCTTTTTAAGTGGTGGTATTGGATTCTTTTTTCATCCTAATGCTGTATTTTTATATATTTTCAGTCTCAATCTTTTGGGGGTTTTGAGTGTTCTTTACATTTACTTTTAATATGTTGATACTGGGATCATCTTTCTGAGGTCCTGCCGACACTAAAGGGGTTCTGCAGGTTTAGTTGGAGCTCTGCAGAGCTGCTGGTGCTGTTTGGCAGCTTGCACTGCTGTAATGCAGTGGCATCCCCATTGGAAGAGGCAGAGCTGCAGAAGATCATGTGTAGGGCAGATAGGAATCCAGGGCATCCTACTGATGAAACTGCCATCCCCACAGCGTGCCAGTACTAGTCCTGTTATTGGTGACATTCTGTCAGCTGGAGGCTTTTGTCATTCAGGGAGGAGACTTTTATTCCCCCCCCAGACCATGCAGACTGCATTTTGCTGACTTATGACAAATTTGCATGTGGGTTTGTGCAAATATGTCAACTGAATTAGCCTGTCTGTCAGCACAGCTCTGCCATTCAGCCAGGTGCAAAGCCAGGTGCAAAGGTATTAATTCCCAGTGACTTCATCCAGTGTTGTTTCTATCAAGAGAGATGTCAGTTTGTTTTTTTTTCCCTTTAGTACTCAGTGTTTTTTTCCATCTCCGTGGTAGTGGGGAATTGATGCATTCATATTGTTGTAAATATTATGTTTATCTTAAAATTTGGATTCTTTGAAACTTTTTGTTACAGACTATGAAGTCTAGTAAGTCTACATAAAGTTCCTTCAGGCAGTTGAGTTGACATGCTCAAAGATACCTGGGCAAATTGGATTGTGGATTTCGATCAGGTGAAGAAGTGTGGTTCCATGTCCTACCTCATTTCTTGCCATATGCTCCTTTCTGCCTTTCTAAAGGTCTGCCAGAGGCTCTGTGGGGCTGCTTTAAGTAACTTGTTCTGATACTGAAGTTCAGCAATCTTTGTCTGCCTGCCTGCCTGTCTTTTTTTCCTGTTGCAAATAGCACTTTTTGCAAACACTTTGTACCTGTACTGGAATAGCTTGTTTTAACAAACATTACATATTTCTGTTTTCTGCTCACCCCTGGAATTCTTTAATGTTGAGGACATGGTGGCTTACTGTTAGTTACCCAGTTGTTTGGGGTTTTTTTCTCTTCCTGTGATATGTCAGCCCTGACTTAGTCCATCTTGAATTTATCTTTTGCCAGCATTCTGTGTAGGAGAGGCTCTTGCAAATAAACCTGGTTTTGCTTTCTCAGCTATTATTATCTCATTGCTAGTACCAAATTTAATATCACCCTTCAATTTTTGCACCAGATCTTAGGATTTTTCTTATTTTTTATGTTTTCTGTTCTGATATTCTTTGCTCTTCTAAAGGTGTTGGTTTTTTGCTTTTTTTTTTCCTCCCCCCCATCTAGTATCACTTACACTGCTTTTTGTTTCTTTACCCAGGCTTTGATTCACATTTTTCTGGGATATACTCATTTGGCCTCTGTAACCTCACAAAAATGTTACCATTTCAACATAATGACTCTTTTCTTTCATGGCTTCCTGTTCCCTTTCCTTGTGAAGTGGTATGTATACCTTCTGCAACTTCCAGGCTCAGCTGGGAGCTAAACATGCAGCTTTTCATTTCCTCTCTTCTTGCATTGAAGGTCTTTTGGACCAGTGGTGTCTTAATCACCATTTCAGAAAGGCCACAGCATGGTACGAGCTTTGGTAGGAGTTCTTCCATGAATGTGGTGAACTCAGTTGTATTATGGGCACTGTCATTTAGCAGTGAGCTAATGCAAACAGTGAACTGCCTTTCTGACATAGTGTAGGACTATTCCAGTGAGGAGCAGGGGCATAGCTTATGTTCTTATTGCCAGGTGAAGAACAAGCATGGAACAAAAACTGTCCCTTGGCATGTCCTGTAGTGGTTTAAAGGCTAAATTGAAATGTAGATTGTCCATCAAATTAAATTCCTCTTGTATCTGGCCTAGTATTCCTCTTACTTATTTCTCTAAACAGAATTGGCTTGACTCTTCTCCCTTTTCCACAGTAACTGTGTGATTCCTTGTTTAGTTTGTGGGAATTGCAAGAGCTCTGATGTTTTTCTGAATTAAAGATGCCAGATTCATAGCGATTTCTTCCTCCTTTCTCTTGTTCCTCCCCTCCTCCTGACAGACTTGTTTCAGGATTTGTTTGTTCTTATTTTCCCCAAGGTGAAGACTTTTCCTCATCAATCTCCATGGCAGCTTACGGTTCCTTGTATACAGAGGGCTTTACTTGACTTCAAGTATAATATCAGTGCCATTTTACCAACTGAAGTAAGAAAGGGTGGACTACAGTGTAGTGTTCTCTCTGCTTCTGTATCAACTTTGTTCCTTTCACTTGGGAGCAAAATTCTCTAAATTCCTTCTTGATAGGTTTCCATTTTGAAATACACTCTGTTAGGAATGACATGGCATCTCTTCAAGCATAAAATTGTTATGAGACACTCAGCACAGAGAACATGTTATCAGAATACTCCTATCTTCATTTTGTTTTTATCACTGTTGTGAAATGGAATGATTAAGAAGTGTTGCTCCAGAAGGAGAGGAAAGGTGTTGGAGATTCTCTTTTTTCTGCAAAACCAATGCTGTCCTGAGACCCAATTATTCCAAAGCAAGTTGTAATGAAAATATCCTAAAATCCTTAGCTTTAGCTTGGTTGTATCAAATACTTGGTAAAATTCCAAAGTGGTAAATAACTTGCTTATTTTCTTTATGGAAACCTAATCTTGTTTGCTTTGGCATCCAAAACCAAAGACAGCTTATTTTTACTTAATATGCCCTTTTTTTAGAATATCCCTTCTGTGCAATAATATTTATTAGAGAACCCAGGAGGCCAGTCACAGGCTGGTTATGTTTGGTAGTCCCAGAGGCAGAGGAGCAATGTTCACCTAGGCAATCCTGGTCAACTAAATGTCTTAGTACTGATGGCAGAATTCTTGTAGACATTTGTGCAAAGTAGTGGGTTTGAGGCAGTGTTTGGAGGGAGTGTGAGAGAGGTGACGATCTCATGTTGTGTTATGTGGCTTAAGAAGAAAATAAAGATCCATCTGGTCAAGGAACAGGTCTGGAAAATTATGTTTGCTGCAGTGTTCTATGTAGGTGTAAGCAGCACAGTTGAGGCCAAAATGAATGGTACTGTAACTAGAAAAAAAAGAGATTGTGTGCCTAGGTGAGTGTTTTTCATCCATCTCTGTGGTTTAAAGTGTCTTGGTACCAAGTGGTAAAATGGGCAGGATACAACCCTAACTTTGATGTACAAGTGTGGGGTGAAATCCATCAGGTAAGATGGTGTAAAAGAAAACGGTGAAAAAAGCCTCTGAGATCAAGGTGATAGTTGAATTCCTTCAGGTGGGTACTAGAAAATATTTAAACATGCAAAGACTTGATTTGTAGGTGAAAGCATCAGCTAGTGCCACGTTTTTCTAGATTGGCCAACAGTTAATCGTGTATTCTTTCTCTCACTGTTTAGAGAGAATGTCAACTTCAAACTATTTAGGTATGTTTATAGTTTTATAACAGATTAAGTAACTCCTCTGGATTTAGACATTAAAATCAAATCACAATTGATCATGATGATAATATAAATAGGATACCAGACCTTCCAGAAGGCTTAACCTCGTGTTCTTTATGGTTTTGTTGAAACCTTTGAATCATAAAAGGTGGCCCAGAGTTGCTCTTCTCCTTCATAATTATTTAACTTTAAGGTTTTCTTAATTGTTATGAGACACTCAGAAGATGCCCATCTCAGCAAATCTGACAGCAATGTTGCCTCCAGGCTCTACACTGGCTGTTCTTTCTGTAAAACTCCAAAGGCTTCTGCCATGGTGGGTGCATCACCATTCCTGCATAGACCATCAGTAGTCTTGAGGTAAATTTTGCAAGTTTGTCTGTGTCTGAAACTCCTGGTAATCTACTTGCTGGATTTGGACAGGGAGCTTGCTCTTTAGAAGAACATGGATAAACCTGGATACATTTGAGTGTCTGAAAGGAGTAAGGGTTGGGTGGAGTACCATGGGAATTGCCTTTAGCCTTGCTGGATGGATAGGCAGTCTGTGAAAGGTCTCAGGAGGATCTGATCATGCCTTCAAAATACTAAGAGAAAGTCCCTATATTTAAATTCTTAATCTAGTTCTCTGTGATCATTTATCCCTGAAAAGAAATGTAAATTGTACGTCAGTAAATCATTTACTTGATGGAAGTTGTTCACAAAAAGAATTTTGGATATGACTGCTGTTTTCTCAAACTAGGTATATGAAAAGATACTTACCTACTCTTTTCAGCAGCCTGTCTGGGAGCCTAAGGCATAGGCATTGTATGCAGCAGTACGTACCAAGTGTAGTGGGATATTTTATTGCACGTCTCTGTCTTTGTGGAGTGATGACAGGGTATTTTTTCAGGTGTTCTTCTTGGAGCTGGTGAGCTTTGTTCATTCCTTCTGGAAGAAACACCTCAAATGCTTTTAAGTAGCTAATGCAGAAAAGGATCCTGCTCTTCTATGCTTAGAAGCTCAGGTGCTGGTAGTAAAGGTATTTTCATCGGTAGGCAGAAAGAGAATCTGATGTTCTGGGTAGATCTGTACGACTTAATTGCTGTCTGGAGTGGGGCAGTTTCCCTTGAGAGTCCTTTTTGTGTTTATGAGGGGCTAAAAGTACGGCAAAGGACATTTTCTTCCCTGCTGCTTTTCTCATTCCAGTCTACCTGAAGCAGAGTAACCATGGCCCCAAAGTTGTCATTAACTTCCCTAACAGTAATTCTATTAATTGTGATTGTCTGTACAGTATAGTTTGACAAGATTAGCAAAGCATGTAGTGCACTTCCTACTGTTCATTTTTTCTTTTAATGACAAAGTTCTTTGGATTGGGCACAGTCTGTCTGCTGCAAACTTCTGAAGTGCAAGCAGTGGTGATTTGGCAAGCAGTACACAGCACTGGTAAGAGGATGTTTGGGCCAAAGGACTTGTAGCCAAGCTCTTACCTTTTGCATAAGATTTTCTTTAACGGGAATGCAAAGGAGATGGGATTGTGGTTAAATAAGTACTCCTTGACTGAGCGAGTATCCCCTCCAGGAAGGTGCTTATGTAATGAAAGTCCCTATTGTGCTGTGTAAGAACAAGGATGCAGTGCTGAGATGGTGTGAGCTCATCATGCAGGTGCTTTCTCATACTTGACTCTGCTGACTTGTGCTGAAAAGCATTAGTTTTACCTTAAACACACCAAGAAACTAAGGCAGTGTAGCGTAAGGGGCAATATTGTTCTTCAAACTGTGCTGTGGGGCTTTGGATCTTCATTCCCAGGCGGCAGGCACTATCCGTTGGCCCTGGTGGAGTAGCAATTCTTTGTGGCCAAGCTCCCCTTTGCCATCCAAGGAGAACATAACTTGTTTAAAGCCAAAAGTGTATCAGCTCCTGGGAAACACGAGGTTTTGTGGATTAATATCTGGTGGCTGGGTTCATATCTTAGGACCACTAGTGTATTTTTCCCTCTCCTTCAGTTACTACAGCATACTTCTCTCTCAATTCCATATACAGACTGCTTCTGCTGTCTGCAGCAACCTGTCTGTGCTGGTGGCAAGATTATTTTCCGTTCTTTGCACTGTTTATGTGTCTGAGTAGGAGTGATAACACAAGCTTAGAGATATCTGCTTTCTCCAGTGTTTGGTACTGTAATGGCACACAGAAGCAATTGCAGAACAAGCCATTCTGGATGTGGCAGTCAGGGGGACGGTGTAGCTGGAGATGCTCAGCCTAGTTCACGTACCCTACACTGTGGAGTGCTGTGGAAGAAGTGTTTAGCACAGATATGAAAAGCTCTGTAACAATGCCATGGGGTGAGGCTGCACGAAGAAACCCTCCTTTCTGTCAAGGCTAATTTGAGCACCAGATTGCTGGTTTGGTGCAGAGGTAGCTCATGAGTCTTAGATTTAAACATCTCCCCAGCACACTGTCCCTGCACTGAAGCCTGTAGGGAATATCAGGGTAATTTAGCTGCCAAAAGCATTAAAACCCCCCCAAATCCTGCAGCTTCCTGCTTTTTTACTAAAATTCATGCATTGGTCTGTAGGCATACCAACAGACATACCTTTGTTGCCAGGTGGTCTACCTGCCAAAACTCAAGCTGGTTCTCAAAAAGATCTAATGTGGTTATGCTTTCAATAGAGTGCCAAGAAGCTGAACCTTGGCAAAACTGTGCTTTAAGCTGATGGTGAGAACAAGGTTAGGAAGAATGTTTTAGTCTTGGATAGGCATTGTAGCTACAGGTAGACTAGATACATTTTCTTCTAGATCTAAGTCAAGAGATTTTATTTATTTTGCCTTTTCCAAAGTAGTGGAAGTTAAATTAAAATTTAGATGTTCTAAATAATTATTTGGATTTGTCCTTGATTTTTCCCATCTGGATTACTTGATTTTGGAAGCACTTGCTCTAGGCATTACTGCTCTAACTTAAGCCTGGTGGTGTGGCTGCAAAGGAGGAAGCCTGAAGAGGGTGGGAGGAGCACTTCTTCCCCTCCTTCCTGGTGACCACTTTTGTGGTTGCACTCAACTCTTTTCTTGCACGTTTTGGTCTGTGCTGTAATCCTGTCAGAGGGGATAATTGCAGTCAGGGATGAAGTCTTTTCTGGAAAAGATTTCTCACTTAAATCTGCGCATATGAAATGTTTTTGGCTTTCACTGGTACTCTCCTTGTACTCTGTTATTCAAACTACCAGCGTTAGTCTTTTCATGCCACTTGGTGTTCCTGTGGAGAACCTAACTGCACACAACATTCTAGGAGGCAAACTACCTAACTAACTTTTCTTTTCAATTCAAATACAGTTTAAAAAAACAAGTAAAATTACTCCAGGTAACAAACACATCAACTACATCTATCGCTGTCATGACTTTGTAAAGGTAAATGCACCTCATCTCACTTGTCAAATGTGCTTAATCTCACCTGCTCTTTTTGTCATGGACATCTAAGCCAACTTGGAACTGAGTAAAAGAAGATTTGTTTTACTTAAAAGACCTAAGTTACTGCCTCCTCATTGCATTGTAGAATGAAATTTCTAGTTCTAGTATTTTAAGTAATGCAGTACATTTTTAGTTGTAGCTGGAAATGGTCAAAGTTTTTGAGGAACTTGGAAAATACTTCAAAGGAAGTTTTCTTTGGTGTTTTTGTGGGTTTTTTGTTTGTTTGGGTGGATTTTTGTTTGTTTCTTTTTTTCAGAAATAAACTTTTCTCAGGCTTGAAAAGTTTGTAAGGAGAGGAATTTTTTTTCGTTTCACTTATTTGGAGAAGACAGGCAAGGTTTCAGGAACACAAACCTCGCTTAAATCTTGAAACAAAAGCAGTGAATATAAAGCTAAGTCAGGTTTGAGTTAATAGTAGTAAACAACTTTATAGTCCAGAGAAAAGTTTGTTTATGGGAAAAATCTACCAAAACTATGGTAGCTTTGTGATGACTCCAGAATTTTCTTGTTTTGGTATCAACTCTGAGATGGTGGTGGTGGAGAGTGTTCTTTCTTTGAGGGTATCTTTTAGGTTTCTTTCTCTCTTCTGTCACATATTTTCAGTGGTATGAGTTCAGCTAGGCAGTTTCCATAAGGAATATGATTTGTTGGGTAATTTATGACATATATTGCGATGTGCTTTGGATTTCTTTTCCTGTTTGGGAAGAGGGACAGGCTGGATGTGGAAATGTTTTGGAAGCATTGGCTTTTGTTCCTGTGTCATGGTTTGGTTCTGTTTCTTCTCTGTGTATGTAAGGAAAGGTTTGTGCATTCTGGAGTTTGTGCCCTCCCTCTTCTTACCACTTCATATTAACCAGTATGATGAAGGATTATCACCTCTCCCTGCATGACCTGCCTGTCCTGTATCCTTGGGCAATTGCAGATACAGCAGTAATAGTGGGGATCTGTTGGATCTGCTGTTCTTGTGAACTGCATCTGTATGTTTTCTTTCCTAGAGTAGCTGGAATTTAATCTGGCGCTGGAAATGACTGAGCATACTGTGCTTTCTGCTGATACAGAGTGGGATGCTTTTCTAACCATGTTAAGGATTCAATACAATAGCCTTGTTCTGTGGATATATAACATGGCTTTGAAGATACTGACATGATAGTTTAAAATCTACATACAAAACCAATTACAAATATCTGTATGAGTTGGGAAACGTGACCTGGGAGATGAGTGGGAGAGCCTGGGTTAGGGCATCCACAGTTTCTCTGGGCAGCCCGTTCAGTGCCTCACCATCCTCACAGTAAAGCATTTCTTCCTACTATCTAATCTAAATCTGCCATCAGTTTGAAGCCATCCTCCCTTGTCCTATCACTACATGCCCTTGTAAAAAGCCTTTCTTTGGCTTTATTGTGGGCCACCTTCAATTATTGAAAGGCAGGTTGAATTAGTTAAAAACACCTGTTTCCCACAGCTTTTTTATCTCTTCTGGATATTGTGAGGAAGGTGAGGACTAAACAGTAACCTAAATGTGAACACATCTTCTTGAACTTCTATCAGTAATGTTTAAGAAAATAAAAACAAAATAAGAGGAGAGGGGGAAAACCACCAAACTTAGCAGTATTTGACAGGAAGCCAGTGTAACTCCCTTGAAACTGGAGTGGCATGCCTGAGTCAGTGAAGTATGAGCTAAGAATCTGGCAGAAGCCTTTTGCACAAAGGAAGGTTGAGAGAGTCTCTCAGGAAGCCTGTACGCTGCTAAATGCAGCATGTTTGAACATGAGACTGACATCATTGTGAGTTCACAGTGGTGAAAAGAACAAAGTATCAGCCACAAATTAGACTGACCTAATTTTTAAGTCACTTCTAAAAACTTAATAGCACAATGTCTTGCTTGTGCAAGCTGTTTATTTCCATCCCAACCTTTGACAATTTAAACTACAAGTTAACCCTCTAAAAAACTGGTGAAGGAATTGTTCTGAAAGGTGTGTGTGTGTTTGAGGGGTGCTACAGACTTTCTTCCTTGGCTCTTTTTTGACGTTGACCTCAGTTTTCACATAAAGAAAGTGATTAAGGACCACCCATCAAATACCTTTATCCTTCAGGATCAGTTTTTGAGGTAAGAACCTCAGGATTGTGTACCAAAACCTCAGTCGTTCCCATTGGCTGCTCACATGCAGACTGGAAGTCTGAAATTTATTAGAACATGTGCCAGTGGTATCAGTAGGAATTTATGCAGAATAAGTAAGTAATTATTAAACTAGTCAGTATTATTTATTGATGTATCTATGATCATTGACTGATGCTTCTTTCATTGCTTGAATACTTAAGAAATACAAGGATCTTGCAGTTTGCAGATGGTATATTACTTTCCAAGTATTTTAATTTGGCTCTGCATGCCCTGAAGTTGATCTATTCTGCTGATGTATTACTTCAGTTATTGCAGAAATATATTGAACTCTTCTAGCTTGGGATTACTTTGACAACAGTCAGTGCCTTTCTGGTTGCTTTTTAAAGGACTGTTTAAAACAAAACACCTCTACAAATTCTGGAGAAATACAAGATCTTACTTATAGATTTGTACAGAGCTGTGCATACATATAAACACATCAAGCAGAATACCCAGTGTTATTAAATGAGTATGTTTTGTTTCTCTTTGCTATTCAAAATTCTGTTGGAAGCCCAGAGAGTTTGCTGGAAAAAATTTCTTGTTGACCCTGGTCTTTGACTAAGATGCCTATTGGATAATAACAATGTCATTTACTCACTTGGTTTGGTATTGCACTTTTTTATCCTTCAGAAAATTTTTTAAATCCTGACCCCTTTTAATTTTTATACACTAAATAAAATGGCAGTCAAATTTTCTCAGTTGTTCTTAAAGGAGTTGGACATATTTTGTGGTTAAGTCACTCTTCTTCCTCTACTTGAGGAAGGAGTGTAGGAAGGGAACCTACAAGAGAGCTGGAGAGAGACATTTTACAAGGGCAGGGAATGATAGAACAAGGAGGAATGGCTTCTTACTGAAAGAGGGCAGGGTGAGATTAGGTATTCGGAAGAAATTCATTACTGTGAAGGTGGTGAGACACTGGAGCAGGTTGCCCAGAGAAGCTGTGGATGCCCCAAGTGTGCAAAGCCAGGTTGGATGGGGCTTGGAGCAACCTTGTATAGTGGAAGGTGTCCTTTCCAACTCAAACTATTCTGTGATTCTATGATTCTACTTCACTGGTAATGTTTACAGTAGTGTAAGAGGCACAACTGGGGAACATGAATCATCCTCTGCTTTCTTTCTTCCATTGTGAAATTACATGTGGCTTCTCTTTTCAGCTGTGTGGTTATCATGTAAGAAATGTGGCTTTGGCACTGCTGCAGGTCTTGTATAACATGATTCAAATTCAGAGAAACACTTGGGATCCATTGAAAATGACGTATGCAGAGCATGTTACCTGGATCACAGCTCAGTGAAGTACCATGACTTTGGCTTTTGTTCCCGACTGAAGCCCTGTTGGTATCATGTTGTCAATTAAATTAACATATGAAAGTAATTTTAGTAAGCAGGCCATTATAATTATCTTGGTGGGTACAAGTTAGGTATTAAAATATGTTCTGTTCCCAGAGCGTGAGCTGTCAGTTGTCTTCCACCATGGTGAGAAATTTTGGTCCCAATCATCTGGATCTGAGAGTTTGTTAATTTGTTTTCTGTACTGCATCTGCAATTCAGCAGTCTTTGTATCATCACCTGAACCCCCTACTCTGAACAAGCCCAGAATGGGAGCCTTCTTAGCAGGGTTACTGCAACTGTTTAATGTCTGGGAACACATAACTTTATTTATTCCACCATGTTAATTGGGAGCCATTGCTATACAGGATATACTTCTAAGTTTCCTTCTCTACTCCCACTTCAAGATAGTTGGGCTATATTGTGTTTGTAGACTCACTGTATTCCACCATCTATTCTGTTTCCTTGCCATTTAGATGTCATTTAAGGAAAACCCCAATTAAGTTTAATTGTTTTACTGAGTAGGATTGAGCTTACATATTTTTAATGTCAATGTGTTACTTGCCCCAGCATTCCTTCCAAAGATGCTTCTGCAGCTTTTATCACTTATGTAGTATATATTGCTGACAATATTAGTTTTGTTTAGAGCATGCAGGGGGCTTTTAAAATGTGTTTGACAACAGATTTAATTAACACTAACCTATTTTTTTAACTTCTGGATGTTTATCTGTACAGCTCACAGGACATGCATGCAGCGAAGTGCAGCACTGTATTTTGAAACACAAGCAGGAAGAAACAAAGTATTAATGTTGACAGTTTGGAAGAAAAAAAATTCCTTCCAGACTTTCTCATGCCCTGATGTGAAGGGGTTGAATGTGCATGTTGCCTTCCGGGAGAACTGGTGTCATTTCCTCAAATGGGTGAAAGACCAGAACATTTTAACCCATGTCATACTGTACCATGGGAGCAGTTTAGACATCTCTGTTCTTAAAAGAGATTGACTCACTTTAGTAATTCATTTTAATTAAGAGAACGGTCAATAAAAAGTCTGCAGAAAAAAATTCATCCCTGCCTTGGCCAGAAGCTATTCTGATTTATTTCCCTAATAAAATTATCATCATTGTCCTCTGCCTTTAGTCCATTCTGGTCCTTGTTCAAAGGGTTCGCGCTCACCTTCTGTTTTCATCATAGGGTGACCATGAAGCAGATCAGAGTTGCTTTTGTTGTATTTAATTTTTATCTCCTTATTTGCAGGGCCATATTAGTTGAATGTCTCCCCCTTAAAGTCTCTCATTAGGCAAAAGGCCTTACACTTAAAGGCTCTGAGGTCTCATCTTACTTTCTTTCATGGTAAGACTTTTAAAGTAGTAGCATGGACTGTTACAACAGCTGTGCTTGATGTTTATTTACCGCTGCTCTTCAGAGCACTTCTCTTTTTAATCTGTTTCTCAGCGTAAAAATGACCACTTAAAATACAAAAGTCACTGTTTGCATTGGTCTGCAGAGCTGCAGGACAGGCAGTTGACTCAGAATATGCAGATTGTGTAGTAGATGGGACCATTGGTGTCATGAAAGGTGCTGCTGTAACGCATCCTTGTTATACAAAGAGTAAACATATGCTGGAATTTCAACAGGTTGAGGATTTATGAATTAGTTGAACACTTTAAAGTTTTATGGTTTTGTACTTTATGTCTTTGAAAGCTACAATACAGTTGCTGTTAGAGAGTGGCAGGTGTGAACTTTGCCAGCTGGTCACAATTACGTGATGAATCTTTACCATTTGATGTACCGGATCAAAGTAGCACTCGTGGTGTGTTTTTTGAGGATAAGCAACTGTCCTTCAGTTTCATTTTGGTTTGTGAATTCATATCTTACATGCTGTGGCATTCAGTTGAGTCTTTTCAGACTTGGATTACATGATAAAAAGAAACAATTTTCTAACTCATTGTAAACTTTATAAATTTTATATCAGATACGTCATTCAAGATTCCATTTTTAGGAAAGGACAGCATTAAACTTTTAGGAAAGAAGAAGTAGCTGGGTACTCAGTTTCTTAGAAGGATGCTGTCACACTTGACTGTTCAGTCTCTCCCTGGCTTCCAGCTTGCTGAACGCACCCCACTCTGTAGCTGTGGGAGGAACACACTGCGTGACCTGACTGGTTGGGTTTGTTTAGCTTCAGTTTAGTGAAGGCCCTGAGCAAGAGAAGAGAAACAAAGGCTTCAATTTCTAATTCTGGAAAACAGAAAAAGGTATTTAAATACAGCCTGGAGGACTTCTTATTTGCCAGAATTATAAAGGCAAGTTTATATCCTTTTGTAATTCACCCTAATTGAAAGGATGAATATTTATTTTTCCAAAGTCAGCAGAAAAATCTTGGCCTCTTAATGATGAAAGACTTTTATTAAACTTCCTTCTAAGCTCAAATAGCTGAAGTTTCCACTTTAAACTTGGGTGGCTCATTCGTATTTCACTTAATGGTAATATGGTCTCCTCTCTCTCCATTCCCCTCTTTACCACCAAGGCTAAAAAGGATGGGGGGGGTGGATATAAAATGTTTCTGAAAATTACAGGAAATGTCTGTTCCTTAAATAGCTTTGCCAGGGAATTTCCAAATATGCTTAATGCTTATGGCTGAACTTGCAGCAGCTCAGTCTTCAATCATGAGTGGATCGAGTTCTTAAAATGTGACACCTCCTTCCAGTAAATTATGTTGAAATTAAGTATATGCTTTGTTTCTCATCTGCTGTTCAGCAGAAATAATTGTGCCCAGTGGTGAAATGAAGGCTCTTGGAGGCTGCTTTAAGCACTTGATTTACTTGCATTTATTTAAGTGTGAAAAACAGTATATAGTTTCCTGAGGTGGTATCTAATTTATTTGTGCAGTCTTTGGAGAGGCATGGATGGCAGAGAGAGTCATGCTATGGCATGGAGGGCATGGAAAGGCAAGTACTAATGAATGTGAAGACTACCTGGCAGTTTTCAGAGAGCCTTCAGGAGCTGCACATGAAGCACTAAGATAAAAAAGGAAAATGCTTTTTGTCTCTGTACTTTGTTTCCTTGGAGTGTCACAGGGTGGTCTCAGACCACAGAATCTTGTCTCTAGGCTGAGGCTGATCAGTGTTAAGCATTTGTTTAGTTTAAATTTCTGGGATGAAAATTAGAAAAGGGGATAGCAGCAAATAGGATGAGCTTTCTCTTCGTTCTCAATTGTCCTTGGCAAGGCTTTTGCCACTGGATTACAAGAAGGAGCAAAGGAGGTCTGTGGAGCCTCTTCCTGGGGCTCAAAAGGGAATTGGATAGCCAAGCATAATCTTCAACAGATCTTCTCATCCATCTCTCTGCCCTGCTGCTCTCAGGCACATATACCTACATGCTAATGATGGGCAAGCAAGAGGATCTCCAGTCTGGGTCCTTTCAGTGGAAAGACACATGGATCCCAGTCAGGATCTTAGTCCCAGTGAGCAAAGCATTTTCTGGGTAGCACACACTGTACCTGTCTGAAGGGTTCTCACCCCGTGTTCTACTGCTGGCATTTGCAAGGTTTTTAGAGCAGTTGCCTGAAGACAGAGGTGATTCTTGTAGCTTTTCTCCTTGTGAGAAGATCACAGAATCATAGAATCGATTGGGTTGGAAAAGACCTCAGAGATCATCAAGTCCAACCCTTGGTCCAACTCCAGT
>JAWWLZ010000042.1:64870949-64884186 GCA_035041345.1 Poliocrania exsul
CCGTCTTTGTTAACTGCTGGCCTGGGCTGTTAGTGGCAGGAGAGAGAATTTACATAATAATTCCAAACTACAACAATCACCTGTGAATGCTAGTTAGTTTTCTAGCAGGGAGATATGTTAAATTGGTTGGAAGGCTACTGTTGCTTGCTTTTTTAAGCATCTCCATCTTCTTTTTTTCTTTTTTTTTTTTATTTAAGGATAGTAGAGATAATAGATTTGCTGTGGTGTTGTTGTCTCTTTCCTGTTAGAAAATCAGTATAGCATAACTTTCTATTTCAGACCCTTTCCATGTAAATGAATGCTAGCATTTATAAATATTTTCTCACCTAGATTTTCATGTGTTTGCAGGAGTTTTACAGGAAATGACTGCACTGAATCTATGAAATTCATTTTCTGGGGGTTTTTTATCTTGTAATAAGGATTTATTATGGGTGGTGGTGTTATTATTACTACTATTATTGTTGTTGTTATTATTTTATTGTTATTAATATTATTTTCCTATATTTAGGTCTTTCTCTTTGGTGGCCTTTGTATGTGGACCACTTTCTGTCCTGTTCAGCCCATATAAATTTTGACTTAAATGTAGGTGAGTAACTGCTGTTGACACAAAATAAAAATGAATTAATATAAAAGTCCTCCAGAATTTTCAGTTGCTTTGACTTGGAAATCATAGAGGGAGAATCATCTTTTAAAAATCCATTGATACTTTTCCATATTGCCTGGTGTCCCAGGCAACAGACAACTAAAAGTGTAATGTATTATAGTATATGTTTGAAGTGGATTAAATAAGCTTTCATTCTGGTTCCCACAGAATGAACATATGCTATGAACTGGCAGTGAAAGAGTATTTTGAAATGAAAAGAGCTTCTTGCTTATGTGGGTTAAGAAGGGAGTTCCCAGACTGTGTCTCTGGGTCTCTCTTCAATAGAGTGGTGTAACATAAAGAGCATGTTCTAATGCTTCCCATCTATCAGTCAGGTTTCCCTGCTGTTACACTTAACAAATATTTACTGTTTCACTATGAATGTCAAAGAGGTTGGCTTCTTGGTAAATGCAAGTGATGATAACCTGGTTTAATGCTTAGAGTTGGTGATGGTGTTTGGATGATACTTGCAAGCATGTTGCATGTATTTGAGGGCTATGTAGAGTAAGTCAGGAAAATGTGGTGTTTTGGTGTGCTTTTTTGTTTTATTTTGAAATAATATAGTATTGCATTATATCAAACACGACTGTTCGTATGAAAAGAAATATCGTAGTTATCGAAATGGAAGGTCCATTCATCTTGCTTAGACCAGCTGTCTTAGAGTGCTGGTGGTAAAAAATTTTGCTAAGCAATAGGTATAGGAATAGAGCAAGGTTAAAAATATAAACTGGAGGTGTTTTATGCAGCTTCTTCATGGGAAGTTTTTTTCCTTTCTGGCTCTGTTTCTCCATATCTCAGTTTTCAGATTGGTTGAAATGGGGTGACTTTTCTTTAGAATTAATAATCAAAAGTGAGTAATTGGTCAAGCAGGATGAAGGACAATACACTAGAGTACTGAACAGAAAATTTGCCTTTATCTACTTTTTTCTGATGGATTGTACTTCCCTTCCTCATGAATGTATAGCGTGTAATCTAAAATGCATGTGGCTGCTGTTCCTACAAGGAAGAGAAAATTGGCACTATGCTCCTTGAATGCATAGAAAGATCTAAAGTACAGATGTGTTAAAAGTAGGAGAAGAGGGAGCAGCCATAGGTAAAAAAAGGAAATGGGGTGAAATTCCTAAAACTGCTTCTCTTTTATGAATATGGTACACGAGTGACATTAAAAAAAAAATCTGCGTGTTTCTATTTGAGTGGCTTTTTTGTTACTATCCAGTCTTGTACCAAAGCAGAGCATGCTCAGGAGGATGGTGGAAAGTGTCTGTACTTCAACCTGCCCTCCAGGAAGTGTGAGAAAATGATGTGCTTATGAGATGATGACACTTGACTTGAATCATACAAAAAACCAAAAGACACCCTCATTCCCCTCATCATGAGTCCTTGTTTAGAGCTCTTTTAATTCACAAGCATTTATCTCAGTCCTGTGTGGTCTGCACAGTGTCAGGTGTAGGCTGCTTGTAGCCTTCTTGTAACTTCAGTTACATTTTTTTTTCCCAGACTTTACACTTTATTACGGAATTGTTGATCTCTGGAATTTATTGGCTTGCTGAATTCAGAACAGCCATTCCTCATTCCACTTAAAAATCTTACTTCCCTTGTGCTGCACGGGCACTGTGTATTTCTTGATGAGTGGCATCTGTAGCAAGGGTTGGTCCTCTCTCAACTGTCACTTAGTCCCCAGTAGCATAGGTTACAAGCATATATCCAGAACAGCATTTATTTTCATCTTTTTGAGGCTGGTGAGGGAATGCTGTGCCAGTCATAGCTACTGAGGGGGGAAAAGCTTCTTGCAGGATTAGGAATTTACCCTGTGATCCCTAAATCCGGAGTTACTCTCTAATTCAGAGTTTGTGTAGGCCAGTTTGTTGAGTATCACGTGTGGCTGTGGTCACGGGGACTGGTGCTGATAGTATTGGCACCAGCTATTGAACCACTGGCAGCTCCCAGTCCAGTAACACTGATGCCAAATATTCCTTTGCAAACAGCTGATGTGCCAGCAATAGCATGTCCCTTGCAGTTTAGGTGGTTTTGTTCATCTTTTTGGTTTTTCTTTTATGCTGATATCCATCCTAAGAAACATGAAAGGGACTGTAGGAAGGGATAGTGTTTTTCTCATATGCACGTGTTTGCCTATAGAAAGTAGATAATATAGTTTTAAAAAACCCAACTCTTCCATGTGTCTCGTCTCAGTTTGTGAAAGCTGCCCATCAGGACCTTCAAATGTTCAGATGTTGTGAAGTTGTTTTGTTGGTGTTTTGCCATCACTAGTGATGTATGTGGGAGCATTGCTGTGGGCACCTGACAAAGCAGGCATTAGTGATGTTGCTGAGCATTTATGACACCAAGGGTCAACTTCAAGGTTACCTTCTTAAGTGAGGTAGAGGTATTTCAGAGATCGTAAAAAAAGCTTCTAGAAGGTCTTTGCTAGTCCCTTAACTGAGGTAGAATTAAAGACTCTCATTCTGAGAGTTTTTAAAATGTATTCTTACTACATCTGCCTCTCATCCCCTGAGGTATATAAAAGATGTGTAGATGTTGAATTTAGGGACATGGTTTAGTGGTGGACTTGGCTATGTTAATTTAACAGTTGGACTCAATCTTAGAGGTCTTTTCCAATGTAAATAATTCCACGATTCTATATGAGCCAAAACCTGACATAACTCAAATGTCCTGTTGTGATGTAAAGGAATTGCTTGGAGTCAGAGTGGTAGCAGTGGAAGTTAGGAGTGCATACAAAATGTGAGTTATTGAGACTGAAAAATCAAACACAAAACACAACGTAAGTGCCATGTTTCCTATTGTTGTAGTTGCTTATTTCACTCCATCTGAGCCATTTGGAATGGGGGCAAGAATCCTTGATGCAAGAGAGACCCTGTAGTTCTGTGGCAGCATTACACATACACATTAGAAATCCACTGTTGTTGGTGTGGAAGATAGTAGGGGTTTTGTTGGTTTGGTTTTTTAAACAATATGGAGAAGCTATAAAGACACTGGGCAAGTGTGGAACAAATCTTTTTAGTTTTACAGTGAGTAACATGTTTAGTTTTCTTCTTTAAAACAAGACGAAACAAGCAGTGCCACATGTTGCAGTCCCCCCTACAAGGAGGAAGCAGCCATGCAGTGTTACCAGTGTGCATGTGAGTGACTTCATGTGGTATTCTCATAGCTCCATTATGGATCACTTTTCTGTAATCCTGATTTCAGTATAAAACACCCTGTGACTAGAAGGGTTTTCTAGTTGGAAGATCAGCAACATAATGGCCTACTTAGGGCAATGTGTTACATCATTTGATGAGACACTATGGTGTCAATAATACCACTGAGATGTAAGTTGTACGTAGCACAGCAGAAAGAGAACAGTCAAGAAATCGAATTTTATCATTTTACAAACACATTCGATATTAAACAGGTGTTTCAACACCTCATGGCATCTGAATAATTAGCGCAATGAACAGGAAAGGGAGGAGAGCTCAAGTATTTACCTAAAGCAGAGGGCTGCCAGTTTCTCTTGTTTAGATAGGTCTCAAGGAAGAGTCCCTCTCATGGGTTTAGCTAGGTGGGCCTGGGTTCGGATTTTGGAGTTCAGACTAGGCCTGACAGTTGTCAGCTGTCTTGAGACAGGCTGAGTTAGCTAACAGCTGACATCTTCTAGCCAATAATATTGTATTCCATACTATATTACATCATCTCAAAAGGGGTAGAGTCCAGTGTGTGGGTGTGGCTGGGGCAGTTGCTTCACAGCTGTGGTCCCAGCAAGACATGCTGCCCTCCCAGGAGGGATGGGAAGGCCCAAGCCCAGACTACCGGCTCACCATCATGTTATCTTAGGGAAGTAAGGTCCCAAACTCTGATAGCTCCAGAAACTGAGAAAATTAAAGGAAAAACCTGTACTTGATAAAAATGTATCCACATCCCCTGCCCAAATGGGTTCCTGTCAAAATAGGATTTCAATTGCAATAACTCAAGGTGACATTACTGTTAAGTTTATTGCTTTCAAGCCATGGGCAGAATGTTTTCAAGGTATTCAAAGCATTACGGTAATATGGTTATTTAAAATGATTCTTGATTGGTAGCACACTTGCCTATGTTCTTTATATGCTCTTTACCCAGTCACCATATATGACTGGTTTGAGTTCTTTTCAAGGGTCACCTGAAACAAACTTCTGTTGTGTGAAAGTGAAGGCTGAGACAACAAGCAGCAAGCATTTAGAAGATAAGAAGTTTACCTGAACTGAAAATTGCAAATTAAAGATTAAGTAATTTTAACAGCATGTGTTTTAGAGTTCTGTAGTTTCTCAGCTGCTTTATTTTCCTGTTATTACTTGGACTTTGTCAGCAATTTATCCATCAAAACAGTCTAGTTCACGAACAAACTGTCTGGCTTACAAAGGAGCTGGAGCCAACTCCCACTAGAGCCAGTGGAAAAGTTTTCATTGAGTTCAGTGGGTTTGGTATCTGGCAACCTTTGATATGATTAAAAGAGAATAAAAATTTGTGACTGGACATGTTAAAGAGAAGTTTAAAAAATGCAGAGTACTGTTTTCCTTCTGAAAAGAGAACGGACACAACTATCAAGTTTCCTCTCACCCCTGCCTTGCAAAATGGCACAGTCTTTTGATACCTTCCTGAGGCCAGTATATGACTGCTCTTTGAGGAGGAGCACACCTGCCACCCAGGTGGCAGAGATAGGGTGTTTATTTAATAAATTTAATTAAGTCTTGGTATAGTATTTTTTCCAGTATTTGTTGTAGTAGAGAGCAATATGCATTTCACAGCTCTGTGGTTCTTTTTATCTGGACAAGCTTAAAAACACTGTTTAAATAGCCCTAGAGTCAGAACAAATGGAAAATCACATGTTGAAACCTGAAGTTTTTCTTGTATTGCCACATGAAACTCACGAAATAACTTTCAGTTTCATTTTTTCGATTGTTAAGGTGGAGTTTGTACTTTTTCCAGAATTTAATTTAAGATTTTGTATATGCAGATCTCTGTGTAATATATTTAATAAGTAAAACATCATCTGACCTGGGCTTTCCCATTGCTGAGCACAACTGCTCTGTTGATGTAACAGGACTTTTAATAATCTATCTATAAATTAGTTTGAATTCATTACTTGCAATTAAGATGAAAAAGAAGCATTTCAAACAGAAACAGCAAGTCAACACTATAAGTAAATTGTAAGTTAAAATGTAAACTAGATGCCTTATGGATGAAGCCCCACGGTGGTTCCTTTCTGAGGAGTGTGTTTTAGGAGACTCTGAAGAGCCTGACAGCAGCTGCGAGTTAGGTGGTCAAACAGGTCAGGTGGTTTTGCTGCTCTGCTGCTGCCACTGATGTTTCAGCTGATGTTTTTCAGATGCTAGCAGGATCTAATTTTACAGAAGTAGAGTATTGTAGAGAAGTATATTATTTAGCATGTGTGCTAAGAGGGTAACACACCTCATATAACTGTCACACCAGTGCCAGGAAGGGCAAAAGTGTGCTCACTGCTGTATCTTTCAGTAGTGTGAGACCTCTGTTCCATATCTGGTGATTAATTCAAATAAAATGCTTATGTCCTGATGTAGCATCTTGTTCTTCTTGTTTCTCTTCAAGCATGTTCTTAAGAGAGGTGGATGTAAGCTTGGTCCTTTCTTTTGTACAGTTTCAATTCCCCAACTTGCCGTGCTGGTTTATTAAATACTTTGCAAGGCATTAAACTTTAAAAATGTTTAGTGTTTAAATAAATAATTTTACAACTTCTTACTAAGTGGTGAAGTGCGGAAATGCATTTAACAGTTTTGCTGTTGAAAGGAATACCATGATTTAGGGCAGCATCTCTTAATTATGTTCTAGCAGTCTTGTGAACAAGCAGAGCTAGTGGCAACAAAAGTCTGCAATTAAGGCAGAGTACGTTGCCTGAAATACCAGATAATTGTCCAGGCAAGATCTTTGGAATAGACTCAGAGAATGTAGTTGCCAATGCTCTCTCTAGGTGTTTGGCGTATACAGCAGAGAGGAGAACCCCTCAGGAATGTATTTATTACATGGTATGGCCCACTGTACAGTTATCCTCAGAGCTGAATGTTTCGTTCTGTAAAGTTTCATAGTCTCATCTGGTTTATGGTTTTTTTGGTTTTTTGTCTTCCCCTTCTTACAGGCTCTTAGTCTGGTGCAAAGCTGATGGGTGGGAGCAAAGGTAAAGAATGATGTATTGCAGCAGCAGCCAGAAAACGTCTTTTGTCTGAATTGTAAAATGGCTACTCCATAGTCATCTCCTGATGAATCAGATCTGAGGGGCTGCTTTCTGGAATGAACCCTTTGTAACAACACATCAACTGGAAGCAGGAGGAGACATTCAGTTGAACAGCTCTCTCCGAAAATGGATTTAACTTTTCTTTTGCCAGTCACTACCAGCATGACCTCATACACTTCTAGTACAATGGTGTGGCTAAGCCTTTGAGTACACAGCCATTACATCATTGCAGCAAATTAGAGAGAGAGGTGGTGAAAGAGGCCTTATTGTTGTCATGGCCGATGAGATGATCAGGACTCAACTCATTGTCGCTGAGAAGTTGGTGGCTTTGCTGGAGAGCGGTACCGAAAAATTGCTGCTGATTGACAGCCGCCCCTTTGTGGAATACAATACGTCCCACATCTTGGATGCCATCAACATCAACTGTTCCAAGCTTATGAAGAGGAGGCTGCAGCAGGATAAGGTTTTGATTACAGAGCTCATTCAGCATTCAGCAGCAAAACACAAGGTAGGGGTCATTTTCCTCTATTCCTTGTATTTGTTTAAAGGAGTGGCTGGAAAGCAACTTGTAATTTTCCTTAGGTATTTCTTAAAAAAAAAACACAACAAAACCAAACAAGACTAATGGGACTGAATTTAGCTGAGATCATACCTGAATAAAGAGGATTGTTATTAAATTTATTGTTGGGATTCTTTGTAGCCTGCTCTTTCCTAAGTGACACAGTAATATGGAGGGATTTAGAAATTACTCAGAAAGAGTGTTCTCAGGGTTCTTGTATGTCTTGCAAAGTGCAGACCCTCAAATGTATGTAATTAAGGGAGGAAACATTCTCCCCCTAAACGTTGAAGGATTCTTTGGGATCTGTGATAGGGATTGCTTAGCAAG
The DNA here is from genome assembly GCA_035041345.1 of Poliocrania exsul. Taxonomy (NCBI): domain Eukaryota; kingdom Metazoa; phylum Chordata; class Aves; order Passeriformes; family Thamnophilidae; genus Poliocrania; species Poliocrania exsul. The sequence continues at coordinate 64,878,714 of JAWWLZ010000042.1, forward strand.
CAGTCATATGATTTATAAAGAAACTGCATCTCTATCAATCCTGGCTACTGCTTGCTGTTTAAAATTCTTTTCATGAGAGCAGTTCGACAGGTTTGGGGGGTTTTTATTTGGGATTTTTTTTGGGGGGGGGGAATGTGGGTTTTTTCCAAATAGTGTTATCAATGAAAAGAAAATAGCGAAGCTATTTCAAATTAAAGCATATTTGTATGAAGGATTTGGTATTTTTTCTTATCCATTGGTAATTGTTTCATGTGCTTTGGTACAAAAATAATCTACTATGTTCTTGCTTTGACATGTTAAACATGAAGATGATGATTTTTTTTTTTTCAATACATAAAGTTGTACAGGTAACCAAAATGTGTGTGGCTTACAGGAAATTTATGATCTCTTTTTTGTTTATGTGCAAACTCCCCAGAAGCAGAAACTGAGGCAGGGCCTTCTTCTAAAAACCTTAATTTTTAAACAAATCAACAAACCTTGCTGAAAGTACAGCATTTCACAAGTGACATAAAATTACCTAATAGTAATTTGTGGAGTGTGCTTCAAACTGCAGAAAATAATGAATTTACAGACTCTCCAAGGAATTAAATCTGATAGGCATATGAAGTATGAAATAAAACTAGTTTGTGTCAAGCTGCATAAGAAATCTCTATCTATGTGAACTGCTGAATAGCAAATATGTGGGAACCCTGATGGAAGTGATAATGTGGTGCTTCTGATCATCTTCCTCCTTTTTTTACTCTGAGTTGCTTGTATTTCAGATTGAAATTGATTTCAAGCAGGAAGTGGTGGTGTATGACCAAAGCTCTAAAGATGTGACCTCTCTCTCATCTGACTGCTTTCTTACTGTGCTCCTAGGCAAACTGGAGAAGAATTTCGGTTCTGTGTATCTGCTTTCAGGTAAGAGGTACCAAGAGAAACCCATGAAACACTGGTATAAGGATGAGAATGAAAAAGCTGTTGGTATAGTAGATGAGTACAGTTTTGCAAATGCTGATATAAAGTTCAGTTATAGCACAGACTTTCCAGTAGTTCTTTATGAATATAGTGACATTCATAATATGTATAATACTTAGAAATTGCATTTTACAGGGGACAAGTTACACCATTAGTCTATGTAAGTAGAAATGGATCAATGCTGGTGTTTTTAGGTGTTGTGTATCAGCTACTTTAGGGTCTTAAAACAGTACAAGAAATGTGCTTCCCTGTTTTTCTAAGTATTGTACATGCTAGGAAGAAAATCTCTTCCTTACTGAATTGTTAATTACTACAGTAAGAACAAGGGAAATGATCTGCCAGAGAGTTATGGAGATTAGTTTGTGTGACTTTTTAAACTTCAGCTCCTTAAGTGGTAGCACTTTATTTAGGGCTTCTCCCTCACTCTCCTATTTTTTATTATTTTTTATTATTTTTTTTAAATACCAGGTCAAAGCATCTATAGAAGTTCAGCTCCTTAGAATACAGGATTTGTTGGTGTGCTGGTTTAAAGGTAAACTGGCAGGAGAAATGAACCTGACTCAAGAGAGATTACAAGTCAGAGTTACAATTTACTGAAAAGTCTATAAATACAATGATACAGAGAAAAATTGGTTTTAACCCACCAAGCCCAGATGTATAACCCAGCACCCTGGGGCACGAGCAGAATGATGTTCGTTGACTCCTGTGCTGAGCTCTACGTGGTCCTCCTGAGTACAAAGTAAAAGGAAAGGAAAACCTATTGGTGAGGATGATGGTTGTAGTCTGGTTGAGAGTGGCAGTTGCAGTCCTGTTGAGGTTCTGGTCTTCCTCTGGATCTGATAAGTGGCGCCTGAAGTCCCAAACCCCAAAGATTATATATGCCCAGGTTCAGGTGGAGATGCCCAGTACCTTTCCCAGAGTGGGGAGTTTCACAATGGGTGATTTAATTCTGTGAGTCATGGGATAGTTTGGAATCTTTGATGGTCTAGGTCATTGCAACTGCCTGTTGTGCCAGGCCCTAATAGCCCATTAGCAGACATGAACTGTCAGTCTGGGTGTGAAGATGCTGATTCCTCCCTGGAGGGGAATTACCACAGCTGAGTCATTGGTGTGGAGACAGAAACATTCCCATGCCTCTCAGGGCTCTTTAACACTCAGCTTGTAGCCTGAGGTATCAGGTGTGCCCTGGGCAGCTGCTGAAAGTGATCCATTAACAGTTTGTGAGAAATTACACAGAGGGTGTAGAGCACACAGTTTTGGTTATACCCACATAGTGAAAAACTGGTCCTGGCTGCTGTAACTAGGACAGTTGGTCTTAAGTGTGCTTATGTCATTATTTCCATCATGGAACAGTAGACCCAGGGTTCACAAGAAGGACCAAGGGAGAGGCATGAGGTAGATCCAAAGCAGAAAGGAGAGGGAATGATGAATATAGGTAGGAAATCCATTGCAGTGATTGGATCAGTGATTTAATGAAGTGTATACCTGGTCTCTGAGAAATGCTAAAACTACATTCAGGGACTGAATAATTGAGAGAAAGGGAAATAACTCCAGAGAGATGCTTCCTTTTAGCAAGAGGATTTCACTGCAGTTTGTAGTGATGTCAGATGAAAGTGATAGGGGAGAGCTTGTGGTACTGAGAGGAGTTTTCCTGCTTTATTTTGGAAGTGATTAGAGAAAATGAATAATTTCTGCACTGAAAGGTGTGTTTGGTGTTCATGTGTAGCTGTACTTAGAGTAAACTAAGTAGCTTACGTTGGCTAGATTAAGTGCTTCTGTTTTATTTGCTGACTAGGTAAGAATTACACTTGTGGGTGGTGGACTACAGTATTAAATTAAATAACTCTTCTTTCATATGAGCCACCAAGTAATTGTGTGGTGTCTAGGCACAGTAAATGCTTAATGTAAGAGTGCTGAAATAAGTGATTAATTCTCCCTTAAATTGAAAACTGTTATTTAAAAAATAAACCCAGTCTAGAAGCAGTTCATCTCTTTAGAAATCCTTTTATTGTTCAAATACACAAGTCTGCTCTTCTGTCCTGAGGGTTTTTTTAATAACCAGAAGCAGATTACAGCTCCATGCAGCAATCAGACTATTCACAACTTAACTTCTGTGATAAAAAGAGAAACAGCTGTCTAATAATTGAGAATTAGACCTCATGGCAGGGAGGAGTTGGGGGACATCCTTAACAAGGCACTTATACTGTCCCTCACTTGCATGAGACAAGGCTTTGATCTTCTTTCTCCTCTGCTGGACTCCCTGAAGGAAGTGCTCGTTGTGTCTGACTTATTATGGCTCTTGTAGGAAAGGACAGGACCAGGAAAGAAGTGTTCTCCACCTTCCCAGTGCATAGTCTGAGCAAACACCAGTTGTGTGTGTCATAATGATACTATAGGAAAGTTTTTTGTTTTCCTTTCCAGCAGATGGTAATTGTCTGTTCAGGATGAAACTGTTACTTAAAGCACAAGCAGGGCAGTAGTGCACATGAGCTGAGGTGAACTTGGCCACGTACAGCTGGCAAGGATTACTTTGGTTGTTAGAGAGAAAAAGGGAATCTGATGTAATCAAAATCTTCCTTATAAAAAGCAGGATTTGTGTTTGAGTGTGTCAAATGGATTTGTCTTGGCAAAGATTAGGTTTGAGAATTTCATCTTGTTATTTGTTTACATAGCTAGGATGGGGCTATTTATGAATGTAGAAACAACTGCTGGCTTTAAAACCAGTAGTAGAGGAGTAGAAGGGAAATGCAAGGAAATTATTTACTACTGATCTACTACAGGTAAGTGCTTATTTCAGGTGCTTATTTTTTACATCTGTTAAAAATCTATCTACTTAATACACATCCAAGAAACCTTTTGGGATGTCAGGTGAAAGAGAATGGGCTAGATTCAGTCTTATGGAAAGTTCCTTAGCTTATTGATACGTGGCTCTAGGAAACTAGATAAAATATGTTGTCTCAGCAAGTTGATGATGAACTCACATAAATGTTTATGGCCCGTAATGAGAGTAGAGGTCAATGCACCGTGGAAAAAGAAAAACCTTTGGACTTGAGTTTTCCTTATGCCACTAAATCTGGTTTATTTCAAATAGTGACCTTAAATAAACATTTTGGGGTAGGAAAATATTTTTCGTTGGGACAGAATAAGGAGCAATTAACAGTACCTGAAATTCCTGTAGCTGTTCTTCTTGCCATCCCCCATTACTGAGCACTCAGTGAGGTGGGTTTTTATTTAGATGGTGCATAAAGGTATGTTCTTCCCTGGAGGTTGTTTTTCATTGAAGTAAATAATGTGAAGACCTCAAAGGAACCCTTAACAATTAGTTCAAGCTCATAACTTCATAAAAATATTTAGAATCTGGTGAGGAATGTTTTCAGGAGTTGAAATACTCGTTTTGGTTCTTAATTTTTAACAATACACAAAATACTGAAATGTGGGTACTGAAGGCTTAATCCCACTCCCATCATGGCATCTGTTCATCGAGTCAAATAAGATTTAAACAGGGGGATGTCACTTGATTCCTTCTTTCCATATGTTAAGCATTGGATTTATTTGCATGGAGTCCTTTTCCCTAGTTAATAGTGTTTTTATGATTTTTCTGCTTACTCTGCAGGAACAGTTGAGTGACTTATGTTTCTTGCTTGAATGATCATTATTAAGGCAGTAAAACATCAAGAGTCTTGCTTCAGTTCTATTCCACTATGCAAATGGAAATCATTCACATTCTACTTTCCTTAAAAACTTGCTGTTCCCTACTTCTAATCTGGCTTAGTCTTCATGAAGGTTACCTTTCAAAGGTTGCCTGTGAATAAGATGAAACGCAGCTTTTTATTTTGTGTTGACTTTTTTTTCTAAACTTTTTTTTTTTTGTACAGAAGACTCAATCTAAACACAAGGCTTTCTGAAAAAAAATAGAAATGCCTACTTTTCTCTATTTAAAAACTGTCATTAAAAATTGTGATGGCCTAATACTGAAACACTGTAATGACTCTGAACTGAAACCAAAGGCAGGAATTGTGGTACTCAGGTGGATGTAGAGCAGTGGTAAATGTCCAAGAAGGACTAGTTAAACTTCAAAGTACTGTAATGCAGGATCACAGAAACAGTTTTACTGAATTTTCTAAGAATTTTTCAATGCTGCAAGACCAGAGTGTATTTTGCCAGTGAACAATGAAGGAGTTATTTTTCTGTCAGTCACTGAAATTGCCACTTAGACTAGAGGTAGCACAGTACTCAATACCACTGAGAACAACTAATATGGAAAACTTAAATAATGTAGCAGTTTATAAAGTGTATGGGCAGAAGGGCAGTTAAAGGTACTGGAAGCCTTTTGTGAGCTTCTAAAATTTCCTTTACAGTTTTACACCCCTCCCCTCCAGTGCCTGTACACTGAGGTGTAGATCTGTATGTGACTGTATTCCATGCCTCTCATTAAATAGGATTGTGCTGGTTTAAAGGTAAACCAGCAGGAGAAATGAACTCAACACGAGAGAGATTATAAGTCAGAGCTACAATT
>JAWWLZ010000042.1:64898449-64938113 GCA_035041345.1 Poliocrania exsul
AGAGAATAGTTTGTTTCAGTTTGGGGTCTCAGTGTGATACATTGTGGTTATCTCTGTGAGATACATCGGTGGCATTGCAAGAGGGTGTTTACTTTTGTAGAAACTGATCTCTCTTTGTGAAAGTGTCAGAGGAAATCCTACCTTACAGGGCAGTGATAGTATTCTTTTTGAGTTAGTGTAACAGAAAAAAAATCTGTGTTGTGGTTATGGGCCTGAATGAGCCTCCTGCTTACATTTCATGGTTTGTACCAGCATTTAATCTCCAAAACTCTCTTCTTTTCTGCTTACATAACTATTCTCTTTCTTTTCTTCCAGACCTGGATTTTATTTCCTGGAACAAAGCAACATTTTAGGGTGCTATTAATTTTCAGATTAAACAAGTCATAAAATGTAAATAAGCTTACAAAGAAGCATTTACCTTCTTTTCACAAAGTTGTTAGTATTAGGATTTCTGGATCTTCCTCCCATCATAATTCACTTCTTCCCCTTGGGTGCCTTACAATGAAGGCACTGTTATGGTTATTACACTGGAGCAGGTTGTACAGGGAATGACTGATGCTTTAGAACAGAAGGAAGCATAAACTTCTTTCTTTAGCCTTAGTCTGAAAGACAAGCACTAATATTTTGGAGTGGGTGGGTTTTTGGCTTGTAGATTTCAGACTTAGCATCTGCAGCCTTTTTGTTCTCCTTTGAATAATCAATTCCACATCAAAAGCCTTGCATAACTGTGGAATTGTGATGGTTGGACTGTGTAGCCCACCAGCATTTATGTTTTAAAACATTTCTTCTGAAGTCGTTATTCCCTGCCCCCCCTTCCCCGCCCTTAGCTGTATTCTGAATAAAAATGCATTGTGGCAGTCCATTTGTTAATGATACCTTCATCACCTCCCTTCTTTATGCATGAGAATGTTCATGAATCTGCATGTACTTTTGTACTGGCTATTTCAGTTGTTCCTTCCTCGCCTTCAAGCAGTGACAACAGGGATTGAGTGGGTTTGGAGTCAGTATTTCAAGTTAGTGATCTAAACCAAATAATTATTTCATGGAAGTTGATGCTGAAGAGCTTGGGATCCTGGAAGGGGAAAGATGCATAGTCCAGAACAGTGAGGGAGGGATGCTGGGAATTGGGGGTATCCCTGGCACATGTAAGACAGCAGGAGTCTAGCTAGTCCCCTGTGCCAAGAAACCCATTCCCAATACCTTTCCTCTCTAGATAATTCCAAATATTTCCCTATTCACTTACAGCACTCCTGCTTTCAAGCCTGTCAGTATGTGAGACCTAAACATAGCCAAGAAAGGTGCAACAGCACCAGCTATGGAAGGCATGCAGGGCTGAAGGGAGCTTTTGGTTCAGCTGGGGAGATGTGCAGGAAGGGAGATGGGGAAATCAGTGACATACTGGAATTTATTGATGAGAAGCTGAGCTATAGTGGGAGCATGACCCAGGGAAGTAACAGGGCAAGAAGCACTAAGGCTGAGAATTCTCTTGAATGTCTCTGAGAACCACCCTTGGTGTTTTCTTCTTTTTTTTCTTTTTTCCTCTTTTTTTTTTTTTTTACCATGGCTGCAAATTATATTTCTGGTGATTTGCATTGCAAGGAATTGTTCATCTCCTTTGCCTGTTGCTTACTGCCAAATCCTGTCTGAACCACGAAAGTTGGATCAGTGTTACTCCAACGTTCTAAATTGCTTTTCCATGACAAGATGCTTACTTGGAGGGGACTGGATGATTTTCGATAGAGCCATCTAGTTTTCCAGTACTTGTTTCACATGTTTTTTTCATTAAGGTACCTGCTGCATCACATACTACCTTGCACAACTGTAAATACCATGAGTATGGCAAGATGCAGAAAAGAGGAGTAATTTTTCTATTTGCAGTCATGAAAAATTTACTCATTTAAAAGCCCATTTAACTCTTATACATTGGGTCTCTTTCCTTGTTCCTGTGACAATTCTCTGAGATGCAAGAGGCCTAGAGACTGAAACGTGAGCAACTAAATTGTAAACCATGAAGTGGGACTCTCTTAAAATGCCAGTGAGTGCTGTGTGGAAATGGTTTAATTCAAGATCTTTCTCTCAAGGTTTTGAGAGAGTTTTTCACATTCCCATAGAAAAAAGGTCCCAGACATAAAAGCTGACTGCAAGAGGTATCCATTTCATTTCATATTTCTCACCAATATCTCTGATGGTGCAACCTCAGTCTTAAATCTGTGATCTGGAAACCACATATTCAGGTCAGCATGTGGGAATGTTTGTTGTCAGTTTGCACAGTAAGAATTTAAACCCAAGTAGCAAAAAATTCATTCTTTTGGAAGTGATGCTACAGAATAGCAGAAGGTATTCTACCATTATTTCTCTTCTTTGTTAACTTTGTTTTTATGGGATTTGCAGTCCAAATGTTATTTGCACACACTGGATGTCTCATTAAAAGTTGTTAGAAGAATTAAAAGCTGAGTAGTTCTCCTTTTCCTATAAGAATGTCCTTTATGCAGCTACAGCAGTTCCAACCCAGATTGCAGTTTGATTTTTAGCTTTGTAATGTGCCAAAGATACCACCTCTCTAGGCTTAATCTTTCTCTCTTTCCTAGGAGCTGATGCAGCAGAACGATATTGGCTACGTACTGAATGCCAGCAATACTTGTCCGAAACCTGATTTTATTCCAGAATCCCATTTCCTCAGAGTGCCTGTGAACGACAGCTTTTGTGAGAAAATTTTCCCTTGGTTGGATAAATCAGTCGATTTTATAGGTGAGAAGAAAATTGAAATTCTCTCTCTCAAACAGTTTTTTGGATTCCTCTATGTGTCTGCCTTGCTGTTATGGCTGGAGAAGCCCTGAATGCTTTCTGGGTTGTATGAAAACACCCTCAGCATCTGTGTGCACAGTCAGCATCACTTTCTAAGCACAGAAGCAAAATAACATTCTACCACTGCATATTCCAGCATGACAGAACAAAACCACTTAGGAGTACAACTCTGCTTTCAGGCAGCCTGATAGAATCCTGATAGATGTCTGCAGAGAGTGCATTAGAAATTTGGACATAAAGCTCTGTCTTCACCTTTGGGAAGTGAGGTAGCCAAATTCAAACTGGCCAGATTGTTCCACCGTGAATGTTTGCTTTTTTTACTTGTATATAAAATAAGAAACAGTTCACTTTCCCAGCCATCTAAATAGGGTGGTTCATGTGCACATTAAAATGGTGTACTGGAACTGCAGTGTGTTTCCTATGTGTGTCATGCTTTTTCAGTGCTAGAGAAAATAAGTGATTTTTGTTAAAAGCTTCTATGAGATTTTTTAATGAGCAGTTAATTTAGAAGTGTTGAATAATTTTAAATAACTCTGCTTTCTTTGCAAACTTTTCATCATGGTAAAATGCTGCTGACTTTGACTCTTGCCAATTTCTTTGCTATGCAGAGAAAGCAAAAGCATCAAATGGCCGTGTGTTAGTGCACTGTTTAGCTGGGATATCTCGCTCTGCCACAATTGCTATTGCATACATCATGAAGAGAATGGACATGTCCTTAGATGAAGCTTACAGGTAAGGAGAAATTTTCCTTTCATACTAATTCTTGTCCCTGTTGGCTTGTTTTATGGTGAATGATAAAATGCTATAGGACCAAGGGCAGAAGCAGACATTTTAGCTGGTAGTTCACTGGTCTCTGCACACTCTTGTTTTAAGTATAGAATTCCTCCAGAAACACATTAATGGTGTTGAATAGACATCACTCAGCTAATATTAATTGCCCACCTGCAAAATGCTGATGTTTGTCTTTGCTCTAAGTAGGCAAATACATGGAATGTAAACTGCCTGTTAAATGTATGTGTGTTGTCCTGGTTCTGGTCAGGACAGGGTTAATTTTTGCAGTAGTATGGAGTGGGCATGGCCAGGACCCAGAGGTTATTCTGTACCACTTCAAGTCATTTTCCAGGGACCAGGGAAGAGCACTGGTATTGTTGGGGGTTTCCCCATGGTGGTGAGCAATCCATGTGAATAATTTACTTCTTTCTTGTACTCTCTGTCATTAGTATAGTTACTGTCTGTTTGTTATCTCATTGAAGTTACCAGTAAATTGTTCTTATCTCAACCTGTGATCTTTACCTATTGTATCTCCAATTCTCTTCTCCATCCCTGGGTGGGGGGATGGTAAGTGGGAGACTGGAAGCAGTGCATGGTGTGGAGAGTCTCAGCTGGAGCACTAAATTGAGGGGGTACCATTCCCAAACCAGGACAGGATGTGCATACACATACACACACACAGAGCTATAGCAGTATCTTGTGAGCGAGAGGGAGAATGGAATGGATAGGATTACAGAAAGAGAACTGAGGATATTTATAACCATCCTTATGACAAATGCTGGGCTGGATCTGTTGACTGTTGGTATTTGATAATGCCTGTAAGTAAAAAGTCTAGGAATTCAGAAAACTTCTTTGTTGCTATCAAAGTCAACCAAAAACTGTGGGACAAAGTATTTGAAATATCATCTCTCTGTGGCATTTGGTAATGTTTGTGGAGGCCCCCTTCCCCCCTCCTCCTTTTTAACCTTTCAGATCCCATTTTTTCTATGCTTAGACTGTGAACACTTAACTACACTCCAGGTGGCTTGGTTGCAGTTTACCACGACTTCTGTATTAAATTTAACCAACTGCTTTGTTGTGTTGTGCAGAAAATTATGATCTTTTTGATGGGCTTCATAGACTCATTGGCACAGCTGGTGCATCACTGTAACAAGTTATGCACAAGTAATTTTGAGTAATGGCACTGGTGCAGGTGGAGAGGGAGCACCTCTGAAATCACCTGTGTGTTTGCTACCAGCATCTCTAAAACAGTGCTAAGAACAGAAGGATGAACATGATGAAGGGATGTCCCCTTGTGGAGCATGATTTCTATGGGACTTTTAAGCTGATGAACTGTCATAGGTTTAGCTTATGCAGTGGAAAAATGGCACCTAATAGATGCCTGAACTGCAGCCCTGTCCTGTTGTCTTCAGGCATTTCCCACATTTCCTTCCTAGAGCCTGCTGACTGCTTGGCACTGTGCAGGAATTTCAACATGAAACAGATTTGGTTAAGAAGCATAGCTAAAAATCATTATCCAGGTATAGATAATATGGATGAATTATAGTGGATGTGGATAAATACTGTGCAAGGTGTGAGCTCAGTGAAAAAAATCTGCCTGGTCTCAGGCTGTGGTGGTCTGGAGATTGGAGCTGTAGAGCTTCTAAAATGCCCATACTCAGGGAGTTTCTGAAGTGCTGCTTCTAAATTCCTTGTCCACATTAAATTCTCCTCTGTATCTTAACCAAAAGCAATGAACAGAGTGTGAAGGATGAGTAATACTAGGCCTGTTTCTTTTTGCACTGTAGATGCTGAACAACTACTGTGAAATTTAGATTATATTTCGCTGTATTTCCTATGATACGGCTCAGAATATTTAACTCACTGGTTTGGGATCTCTTGTTGGCAAAGCTTGAAAGAAAAATACTTTTTTTTAATTAATGGAAGTCATTAGATAAAATACTTGTCTGACGTTATTACAGAAATAAAAATGTGAAAGTGTTACTTAAGTGAAAGTTGAAGAAACAAACTTCTAAAATCCTTTGTATAATGGACTATTGAACAGAAATAAATATAAAAATTAAATGATATACATGTTTTCCAATTGGAAAAAATAGTGTTTTGAAATGAAAAAGTTTGCAAAGCCTTAAAACTTGTCAGGGGGATCCAGCGTGCTGTCATGTACCTTTTTCATTTTTAAAAAAGCTAATTTTAAATGTAAGACTGCCCAACATTTTGGAGTGAGATCAGGATAACGTAGAAATAAGAGAGTATTGGAGAGGCTACCAAAACATATGCAAGAAGGACCTTGCTTTAAATAACTAATGTGAGTACAGCTAACTTTGACTGGAAAAAAATGAAAATACTGTATGAATTCCAGTGAGTGAGTTGCTTACACTGGACTAAAAAGCCCCACAGTAAATGCTAAGAGCACGAACTAAAGAATCTCTCCTCAGGAGACTTTACTAGATTTCTGCATTTGACAGTGTTACACTTCATGGTGAAAGTTTGAGCAGCCTGATATTCCAGGCTATCACATCAGCCAGACTATTCCTACTATTGTTTGTTCTTGGACAAATTAAAAAAAAATAGTAATAAAAAATGCAAGTTTTGTTTGACATTTTCCATGTTGTTGCCTGCACACATTTGTGCTAGTGTAGATGTACACTTTTCCATTTTTCTCATGCTCATTTTGGTGACTGCACACTTATCTTGTGTTCACTTTCCCAGAGATTTTATTAATACTTAATTTTCCCAGTGACACATTATATGTGTGTTTGTACTGCACATAGCTACCTTTTCAAGGTTTCTTTCCCTGTTAATTCTTTTGTCCAGGAATGTTTCTTAAAAAAAAAAACAACCCAAAGCCAGAGGAGGAGGGATTTGGGCAGCTTTCTGCTTTGCAGCCTGTAAAAAGCAGAGTCCTTATTTAGCTATGTTGCAAAGCAGACAGGTAGGAAATATGCTTTTGTATTTAACTTTGAAGTACATGAAATGATTCCTACTACTTAGATATTTCATATATTTAGAATCCTGGTTCAGCAAAACATTTTCAGTATCTTTGCACCTTCTCCATACTCAGCCCAGTACATGAGTGTGTGCTAGGACTGGCAGAGGTAATGCCAGTCAGGCTGCTTCCTGCAGGACCCAAAAATAGGGATTTGGCAGTCCTGTTGCCCTTTACTGCTGAACATCTGCAAGACTTAAGAGAATGCTGCATTTGCATCTTTGTTTTTCTTTTTGATTATTGTATCAGTGGTCAATACCAGTGTTTGGTAGGAATCACTGGCACTTGCTGGATAAGGTCAGGGCTCTCTGTCTTGCCTGTGATAAACAGGTGACTACACTCTCTGCAGTGATGACAGCATGAGAGAGGTGATAGGAACATATGATGTCATCCCTTGGAATGGTGGGGAAGGTGTCCACTCTCTGTAGAAGGGAAATGGTCTCTTGGCTAAAGCTCAGATGTTGTTCATGCAAAACTTGAGAAGCTGACTCTAGTCAGAAACCAAGGTAGTAAAGATCCCAGTGGTGAAGTAAATAAGGAAAAATATGCACTCAAATCACTTGTGGACATCATGAAGAGTTAAAAAAAATGTTTTCTTCCCTACCCAGTTTTTAGCCATTTTTAAGTAAGTGATAGAGGCAGTTGAGAACTTCCAGCATTATTTTCCTTAAAACTGCCTTTTTGTAACTCCATCCTCAAGTTACTTGTGCTTGATTGAACTTCAAGTCCAAGCTAAGCTAAGAATAGGCTGTGGACATTCACAACAATCACTTTAGGGTTATCTCAGGTCTGAGCAGCAGGTTCTTTAAGTAATTCTTGGTTTCTTTGTGCCTTCTTACCAGATTTGTGAAAGAAAAGAGGCCGACCATTTCTCCGAACTTCAACTTTCTGGGCCAGCTTTTGGACTTTGAGAAAAAGATAAAGAACCAGAGTGGTCAGCCTGGACATATTAGTAAGTTGAAATTTCTGCATTTGGAAAAAAGCAGCGAGCACATGCAGGTCCCAGAAGGTGGACAGAGCAACCTCTCCGTGAACCAGCGCTGCATTACTGCTACCTCTGAGATTGTAGAACAGAAACCGACGGACTCTGGCAGTGCACCACGTGGGCACTTGTCCCCTCTGGAAGATGGCCCACTGGTACAGGGCATAAATGGACTGCACATCTCCCTGGATAAGGTGGAAGACAGCAACCGGCTGAAGCGCTCCTTTTCTTTGGATATCAAGTCTGTGTCCTACTCAACAAGTAGCAGCTGTGTCACTGCATCAGTTCAGGGCTTTGCCTCCTCTGAAGACACCCTGGAATGCTACAAACACACAACTGCTTTAGAGGGTGGCAGCAAGTTGTGTCAGTTCTCTCCTGTCCAGGAGGTGTCAGAACAGACCCCAGAAACTAGCCCTGACAAGGAGGAAGCAAACCCTCCCCAACCCCCCCAGAATACCTGGCAGCTGGACAGCCAGCGCAAAAGGCAACACCTGGGGAGAGCCAGTGGCAGTACCACCACTCAGCGGTCACTCCTGTACCCCCTCCACCGGAGTGGGAGCATGGAAGACAACTACCGAACGAACTTCTTGTTTGGTCTGTCCACCAGCCAGCAGCATTTGGCAAAGTCCGCTGCTGGGCTGGGCCTCAAAGGCTGGCACTCGGACATCTTGGCTCCTCAGACATCAGCTACATCCCTTACCAATAGCTGGTATTTTGCAACGGAGTCCTCCCATTTCTACTCTGCCTCAGCCATCTACGGGAGCAGCGCTGCTTACTCTGCCTACAGCTGCAGCCAGCTGCCCACAGGCTGCGACCAGGCCTGCGCCGTGCGCAGGAGGGCAAAGCAGGGGGACCGAGGGGACTCCAGGAGGAGCTGGCATGAGGAAAGCTCTTTTGAAAAGCAGTTCAAGCGTAGGAGCTGCCAGATGGAATTTGGGGAGAGCATCATGTCAGACAACAGATCCAGAGAAGAACTGGGCAAAGTGGGCAGTCAGTCAAGTTTTTCAGGCAGCATGGAAATCATTGAAGTATCCTGAGGGGCAGCAGGCTTGTAGGACTTTATCAGAGTTGCTGCTTACCCCTCCAGGCTGCTCCCCCAGCATTTGAGAGATCCCTGTAAATCTGAAACTGTGTGTAAAAAGGCGGGGGGAGGGAAGAACCATGAGGCTTCAGTGTGAATGCAGTGAAAGGTTAGTACTGCAAAGAAGTGACAAGTTTGCATCTGCCCGAGGACCCCGTGTACCACTGGCCTTTTTTCCTTTCCTGAAGAACACTTCAAAGATATTTCCCTCATAGAGGAAGCAATTATATGCAATGGATTGCACAGTGTTTTAGTGGTTTTTAAAAATGAAGCCCTCTTGGTATCAAACCCATTCTCTGGTTCCACTGAAACACGCTCCTACCTGTCAAAACTAGTTTTGTTCTCCCCTCCTTGTGCCCCCCATCTTCACCAGTGCACCTTAGCCCTGACACTGAGCCAACCTCTGGAGGGAGACCTTTTTCCTGTAAGAAGGGAGACTGGGAGTGATTCCAAAGGGCACAGGGACTGGTTATAGCAAGGCTTGTCTGAATACACAGTTCAGACAAATGTAAATACTGGTGTAACTATTGTTCTAATGGATAGGCTTTAGGTGATTCACTAGAGAGCTGCTTCAGAGAAAAAAAAACAGTACCTCAAAAATCTAAAAAATAAATTAGGGCTTTATGGCTGCCATATGCTGGTAGTCAGTTCATAAGCAATGTGAACAAGTAACAACTGGCCACATTTGATTTTTTTTTTTAAAGCTGTCTATGCACAAGTGTTTCAGTTGGCTCAGTAGCAATTCTTAAAAGAAGATTAATGAACTGTGCTTAGGACTGTTTCCCCCAGTCTTTTGATACAGTATTTCTATTTTTTATATTAAGCTGGCTTCTGGGAGAGGGGTAGCTGCTTTGGCTTCTAAACTGTAATGGAGTGGTTGATAGATAGGGTTACGTGCAAGAGAAGTGAATGGTACAAGTGGCCACAACGTGCTTTTCTTACCCGTTAATTCAGTATGAGACTCTCGAAGGCTTTTTGGGGTTTGTTTTGTTTTGTTTGCTTTTTGCAGTTTTTTAAGATAAAAATGGGGTGGGGTTTTATCCTTAACAGAGCAGTACCATTGAGGAACTGCTCTTCCATATATGGTCCCAGTCCTATGTGGAGTGGGGCAATGCAGGTCGTTGGGTTTTATTCCATCCCAACATGGATTGGGACTGGCTTCTCATTAAATGTTTTGCTGACTTCATCAGATAAAGGGAATTCTGGCTGGCTGCCCAAGGAAAACAGAAGAGGGCCTCCAGTGTCCCATCTCATAGTGTGGTGTGAAAGAAAGGGGGTTTGAGAAGAGACAGTTTCCCATTAATGGAAGCCACTCACCTCCCACACTCTCACACCTTCAGAGGAACTTGATCTTGGCCATTGTTCTCTGTCCCAGTGTAGGATCTTTTGGTTTCCCAGCATGCTGATGTGTGATTTGTCTGCAGACACTCAAAGCTGTACAATGTCCTCCCTCATCATCCCAAAGAACACACCAGCTTGGGGAGGTGTCACCTCCCTGCTGCCAAGAGGGTGTTTCAGTGGAGATTAAGCACAGCCCTTCTTGTGTTGTTTTTGACAGCAACCCAACTGCTTCCCCTCCAGCTCTGGTTTGTGCAGTACCTGCTCATATTGGTTCACATGTGCACATTGCTGCACGACGTTTATGCACCTGCCAGAGATGGTACCAGAAGCCTTGTGTAAAGCTTCATCCTTCCTGCTCTGAGCTGCACATGTGTTACCTTGGCCTTCCCCAGAACACCTCAGAAGATGTGTGTTGAGGGAAACCTATATTGTTTTGCCCCATTTCAGTGCAGGCAGCTGAAAATTCTAAATCACTTGTAACAAATACTTAAACCTGGCCAACAGCTTTAAAAAAAAAATTGTCAGCAGCAACCTGAAGCCCTAATTCAAGTCAGCAGCTTGGGTTATATTAGGTTTTTTTACTCTAAGTTTAGCTAGCTTGTGACTCAAATCTCAGGTTTTACTATATTGAAAATTGGAGAAGATTTTGTCATTGTTTCATTTTGTGGCTAAGATGTGACTTTAATTTCCTACCGTGAACTGTTGAAAATAGCACTGAAAGCTGAAGCATTGATTAACTTGATCCTAA
Source organism: Poliocrania exsul (assembly GCA_035041345.1). NCBI lineage: Eukaryota > Metazoa > Chordata > Aves > Passeriformes > Thamnophilidae > Poliocrania > Poliocrania exsul. The sequence continues at coordinate 64,909,164 of JAWWLZ010000042.1, forward strand.
AAAGTGCAAAAGGCCCAGAGAGAGGCAGCACCAGGAGTCAATGACCCCAGAGGCTCTGTTTGTGCTGTGTGTGTGAAATGTTGGAAGGAGGGACAGGCAAGGGACAGGTTGACCTCACACATATCAGGTCTTGGCTGTTCATTAAACATACTACCACTTGTCTCTGTTTATGTATCAGGTGAAAGCAATTGCATTACAACTATTTTCAGCAAATACATACACATACTATGTGTGTATATACCTATGTAAACAGTTTAACAGTGGTCCTCTCAGCCAGATTTCAGGAAAAGCCCATGTCTGTGATTTAAACCAGTCAATGGGGCTATCATTGACAATGGGGTTATCAATCCTGGAGACAGAAACAGATTCTTCCTGTCTTTTGTGCTCCTTCAGACATGTGTGTTCCCCCCTTCTCTTCATATATGTTTGGGGTTTGTTTGCTTTATCGCCTTCTGAGGAACTGAAATCTGGTGTTGTGGCTCCTTGTGATTTCCAGTACACTCTGGTCCCTGAAAGAATCAAAATTGTAGGCTCAGTATTTTTAGGGGATGGATCCCCACAGAAGTCCCCATGTCCTGCATAGGGTGGTGCCCTGGCTCCTATCTGAACTAGAGTCCTGTTCCTGAACAATACTGGAAATGGTTTGTAGAAGTCTGGAAAGCAAAGTGGAGGATGTGAGGGGGAAACATGTACATGTTCAATATGAATATGATGTATGGCGTTTGGTGTATGGCATTTGGTGTATGGCATACTTGGCATATTTGGTTTAATGGCAAGCTGTTCAAATGGTTCAGAGATGTCAGTTTCTCATCCTGTGTCATGAGCATACCTGTACGTATGATGAAATAAAATCAGAAATGGTACCTGTTTATAAAGAACGACTAAGGAAAGGTTGTGGAGTACTTGCCTGCAGTAGGATCTGCTCCCCAGCATGCAGGACAAAGAGCAGGCTTGTCCTTTGTCATACATACCCTTCTCTGCGGATGCAGTGTTCATGAATGACATGGTTTGAGCAGCTTTGCACCGCTTGTCGCAAGCAGAGGTGATTTTACAGCACAGGTAACCATTTAGTCCTCTTACCTGTTTCTGATTCCCCCATCTCTTCTGCTCCCTTGAAGATCAACAGTGGCACTTCCCTGCATTAACACCTTACAATGTCTAATATGGTTGTGAGTAAACTGTTCCTCAGGCAGCTGTGTTAGTCTTCTTGAAGCAAGTATATCAAAGTTATTAAGTTACCTAGAATGAACCCCGTGGTTTTTCTTGCCCATACTTCTTATTTGAAGAATAATGTAAACTTGTTTTGACTGATTCTGACAGTCCTGAAGCAGGCAGAGCAAGTTCTGCTTGCTGAGATTGGAGTAGGCCCCTCACTGTTGCCTCAGAGAATAGCTCATACAAATTACAATGTTTGTGCATCTTCAAACTCGGGTGCAGTAGCAAAAACTTTTCTTAAAAGAGAATTTCAAAGCATATTCCCAGAAAGGGAAATGCAGAATTCTTAGTCTCTCTAAGAACCATCAGACAGAGCACAAGTGACAACCTATGTGAGTTTCTGTTCCTATTTTCTACAAATAAGATGTAGCAACTCTTACAGAGAAAGCTTCATCCATTCCACAGCAAAACAAGAACCATGCAGATTAATGTCAGGAGCTGCTTAGGCTACAAAAGAGGTTGACATGACAGTCTTAAGATTCAGCTGCTCCAGTTTGCCTCACCCTACTCCAGAGTCCACTTTTGATCACAGTAGCTCTGTTCCCTCAAGTTGTTTTTTGAAGCATGCACTTCAGCTTCCAGCACTGCTTTCTGCCTACCTTGCAGGATTTGCTCTGCTCCTGTTTGTTCCATTCTCCCACTCTTGCCCTGGCAGTAGACAGCTCTGTGAAGAGACAGTCTAATCCAATGGGCAACTGAACTGAAATGGGCATGTCTCCTGCATGTCATCAAGACTTAATTTTCATTTCATTGACTGGCATTACAGGGAAGAGGTCTCTGAGGTCACTTGGCTCTTAATGTAACCATGACAGTGACATTCCTTGAGTGAAGTGGACTGAAAACAGAGCAAACCTCCCCCCAGCAGGGATCACGTCCCCCAACTTTTGAGGGGACTGGGAAAGATAGAAAGGAAATACAGCAATTAGGTGAGCTGCTGTCTGTACTAACTATAGTCATCAGCTTGCTGCTTTATAAGCTTTGACTATCAGAACAAGTTAAAAACTGATTTCTACCAGAAAGGGGTGGTATGAAAAGCCAAGAACAAGGGCCTGGCACTTCTGGGACAGCACTGGGGTCCTAATAAGACTGTTACTGTCACTTTTTAAATCCAAAATTACTGAGATTCAACGAAACTCACCTACCCAGGCATTTTAAATAGCTAGCCATACACCTAGCTGGCCTGTATTTGTTGTTCAAGTTTCTGAGATAAAAGTAGTTCCAGTACTTTTAGACATTTTATCCTTGTAATACAATACCACTCTTACACACACAAACCCACAACTGAGAATTCAAGTTCTATAGTGTTCCTAATACATCAGCTTTGCCTGGCAACAGCACTTTCCCTTTGAACCATGACTGCAGAGAACTCTTTGGCCTTCAGGTTCAAATGGGTGCTCTGAGGTAAAGTGAAGTGTCCTGCAGTAAAGCCTTCAACTAATTCTGCACTTCAAGAATATTAACAAGAGCCACCATAAATAGAAAAGGAAAGAGAGCTATTTCTTGCCTTCTGCAATACCCACCTGTCTGGGAAGGGGCTGCTTACCTAGCCTGTAAAATGCTGTCACACACTTGTAGAGAACTGTCCCACTGGAAGGGTTTGCTCAGTTTGAGGGGTGGATTTCAGCTTCTGTTTACAGGCTGTACAAAGCCAAAGTGTGATACCGTACATCAAATCACTTTTCAAAAAACCCTCAAACAACAGCAAAACAAAAAAAAAACACCTCTAAATTTGCCTCTGGGTTTGTTTTTTTGTTCAGCACCCCCTGTGCAGGTGAGAGTCCATCACCACCTTGCTTTCCCAATGCCATGAGAACAGTGCTCTGCAGCAGGTACATTCACTTACTTGCCTGTAAACCACTGATAGGTTTATTAGAGTAACCTTTTTCCTGCAGGAAACAGCTCCATCTTGGGATTCCCTAAGCTCACCAGGTTCCCCCAAGACATGCCCATGGCTCTCCAGCACTCCAGCCACTCTTGTGGAGGGAAGTGCATCCAGTGGTGCTTGGCGCACTACAGGGCTGTTAATGCCTGTCCACAATCAGCTCCACAAAACTGGGGCAGGGAAGCTCTTTTATTAGGATATATGTGTTAACTGGGCACTGGGAAGTTCTCTCAAATCCTTCTCTTACAGATTAGCAGTTCACATAAACAATGTTTGGACAAAATCAAATCCCCATGTATTTCTGGTTATGTTACTGTCCTATCACATTTCATTATTGCCACTGTATTTCATTACCTTTACAGCATCCCTATGAGGTCAGTGCTCACTCTCCATCTGTAAAATACAAACCTTTAAAAAAGACAAAAAGGTTTATCCTAGGCAGCTGATGTTAGGAATTGCTCTTTGAATGCTTCTCTCCCCTCTCATGCCCTAGGATGATTAGGTCTTCAAGGCTGTAGAGATGCTGGAGGACACTCATCATCACCTCAAGGCCTGCCCTGGCTTTGGGGACTGCTGGGTGAGCAATTCTTCACAGAATCAGAATCACAATCACAGAATATACCCACAAGGATCATCAAGTCCAGCTCTTTAAGTGACTGGCCCATACAGGGAGCAAACCCACAATCTTGTCATTATTAGCAACGTGTTCTAACCAAGTGAGCTGATCTCAGAGTTCTGTGGATCTGGCTGTCCCACGCATGCTCAGCTCAATGGAAAAAGTGAAAACCTAACTATGGCAGCTAAAAGCAAGCCAACACCTTCCACAGAAGTATCAAAAAATGAGCTGAAAGAAGCTAAACTTTGGCTAAAAGCAGTCTGACCCATTCAGTGAAGTGCAAGGAACTGAGAGGAGGAGATGAGTAGACAGCAGGGCAGAGGACAGCCTGGAATACAGCCTGCCCTGAGGATGCCCAGCTCTAGCTCCTTCTGCAATCTGGCAAAGAACTGATGTAAAGCATCTGTCAGGACATGGTCCCTATTTGACAGGGAGATACGTGTGGGAGGAAAGAATAAAAGACATGGGACATACTCTGCTGCTCATGCTTAGTCTTCCCGCTTGGCCTTGGGAAAGCCACTGGATGCGCACAAGGTGCAAGTGCTCTAACAAAACAGGCAGTGTCTCACACTACCAGTGCCCCTGCACAGGGAAGCTGCAGTCTTACACATGTGTCTTGAGTCCCTCAGTCCCAGATCCTCATTACCTCCAAGGGGCTGCCAGCACAGAAAACGTAGGCAGCCATCTGAATGAACAAAAGTCTCACCCCGCTGCTGGTGAGTCCCAAGCACTGCTGCTCACATCATGTATTTAAACTTGACATCAGTGCCAACCAGAATTGGGATGGTATTGGAAGAAAACCCAACATTTATTTTCTTTCTGGGACATGTTTCCTTACAGTCTCTGGGCAGAGGAGGTCCCAGGGCAACTGAAATGGGCCATCTCCACAGTACAGAGGTGGGTTCCCGGTACAAAACAAAGCTGAGCATTGTCCGTAGACATCGTGGTGAGAAGTGGTGCATTGGAAATGAAGAACAAGCAAGGCAACTGGAGCAACAAAACACTTAGAAAAGAGCCATACTAAATGTTTTAATGCTGAAGCTGTGGAACATGTAGCATGTAGGCAGCTGAAAGCAGAGCCAATCTGCAAACAGGATAACCACCCATAAACCATGGAGTGCTGAGCCACAAGGCTGGTAATACATGCTGGCAGCTTGGGAACAGGAGGGACATTATGGGAGTACCTCAGGAAAACACTGGCACACAGTCAGAGAGGGTGATTAGCTCATACAATGAATAGGCTTGTGAAAACATGTATTTCTACTCGTTCTGTGTAAAAGCTTAGAGGAGGGGAAAACACATTTTAAATATTTAAATACATTTAAATATATTTAGTTTAAAATACATATACTTAAAAAATCCCCAAAACTTTTCTGTCTGCTTCACTGGATTTTCACATAAATTGCCCTGCAGATAGGCTGGCACTTTAGCACCCTGTCAATGCATTCAATTACAAAAACAATGGAAAGAAAGCAAAGCTGTGCAGGTAGCACACTGACCAGTGTGTGATGCAATGAGCACCAGTGGCAGCACAAGGAGAGAGTTGCAACAGCAGAGTCAGGGAAGAACCAGAGCAGTTCAGGCCAGAGGGGAACCACAGACTCAGCGAACTGCCCTCCTCTCCAGCTTTTCAGAAGATTGCATGTCAGGAAGCTTAGCTTGTACCCTAGACCACACACCACCTCTGAAAGCAGAAAAGAGCAGAAATGTCTGGTTTCAGTGGAGCACACCAGATTATTATTTGTGGTAGAAGTAACAGCGAGTACATTCGTGAAAGATACGTGAGGCCTTCTCCAAGAGCGTTTGGCTTGGAAAAGAAAATTAAGAAGCAGAAAGGTAATTTCAGTCACATCTCAAATCTGCTAAGCAGCATGAGAGTGAAGTGACAGTCTCACTGTGAGCATCACCTGCACCTGAAAGCAGCATGTAGAGCAAAGCCAAAAAGGAGCAGCCAAGCAACAAACAGCATCTCAAGAAGATGTGGCAGATGTCTTCCCCTTGGCAAGAGGGCCAAAGATTTACAGTTAATGAAGGCCATGACAGTGTTTTAAATAAAACTGTAAACCATTGCTTGAGAACAGTTAGAGTGCATGCTATCTTACAGTACCCATACAAGAGATTATTCTGTGGAATGGAGGTGATGACGTGTGAGCTTTGGAAGAGGTTCGCCTTCACATTTCATCTCTGATTTCTTTCTAGTTAAGCTGTTAGGCCTTTCACAACCTGCCCTTGCTGTTTGAAAAGCTCTGTTTGTGAGGCCCAGCAGTACAGCCACAAACTTAAAGGCCAGTGCTCCTAGGAACAAGCATTTTCTACCATTCTCAGCCCAATGCGTAGGTGTTTTCTAGCAAATGTGGAAGGAACTGGTTTGTAGCCCTCGCTCCTGCAGCCTTCTGATGGGAGCACTATGCATTTGCCCTCAACAGCACTGCATGGAGCAACGCTTCCATCTGATAATGGTGTGAGGCCAAATGTCTGGAAGCCTTACAGGAGAGAGCATCTTACAGGAAAGAATAACTCAAGGGCCCTGCTTTGAGATCCAGTATCAGGACCTTCCCACTAGCATAGGCTTCCAAGCACACCAGGATATTAATGATACTGTCTGGCAGACAGCTGAATGTTGCACATTTTAAACATCCAGACAGCCTCATTTGGACAAACAGGACAAAAATGGCTGCAGCTGCTATTTAAAGCTGTTCAACATTCTTGTGTGTCTGATGGCAGGCAGGAGGCAGAGACATATTCCATGATGGACAATGATGACCCACATAGGCATAGCCATGACCATGACAAGCAGGTTCTTACGGGTTAAAGCTTTTAACAAACCAAGTGTAAAATATGCCAGGAAGCTTGAACAAGGATGTTGTATCCTATGCAACACACAGCGTATGTCTGTGTAGAACCTCTGAGGTGGGAGCAGTAGGCAAGGAGGTCCCCTCTGCTGCCTTTGCTAAAATATCTCCTGCTGAATTCCTTGCTCTCTGTGAAGCAACCAATTGCTCCTCCCAGGCCATCGTTCCAGGGGGCTTCATTTCTACAGGACTCTGCTTTCAGTGTTCAGCAGGCCCTGGGTTCCAATCACCACTGTGGTTTTGATGCACATCAAAGATGGCTGCAGTCTGTACCACAAAAATTAACTCTACACTACATGGCCATTGGGAATAGCCTGTTGCTTCTTGCTACCAGGCAATAATTAGTATCATCAAAAACCTACTGCATTCTTATTTCCAAATGTTCAGAGACAACCTTTTGCTGATTAAATTCTCCTAAATCATAAGATGTATTAAAGCAAGTTGTCTTTGGCAAGTCACCTAGCCTTGTGCTGTACTGGAGGCTGGTTTGTCCCTGATGCTCCAAGCAGGCTGTCTCCACTACTGGAACTGGACTTCTGACATAAAACCACCTTTGGGGTTCATGAGCACTTCAGCCTCCTCACCAGCAACAGCACCCTGGGACCAGCATAACACAGACAAACCTACACTTGCCCCAGCAAACCAAGGGCTCCTCACTCCTGGTTACACACTCTTTCTGCTGCAGACAAGAGCTGTCATGCACTGGTGATGCAGGCTGTTAAACCCTATTTCTAGATCTGTAAGTATTTTTACAGCAGTATGTAAGATATCCCTGTTTTACACAGGGAGAAACCAAAGCTCAGAGAGGTGCTGCAAATTGTCTGCAGCCAGCAGACCAGTGACAGACTTGGCAACTAACCTGTCTCCTACAGGTCACCCCAGCAGCCAGGCAGAGTGGACATGCTGCCTGCCTTCCAGCAGTGTCCTGGGCTTGCCTGGGAGAAGGCAAGAACATCCTGTTGCCTTTGGAACAGGTGGCTGAGAATGGTCCCTGAAGGACCAAGTGGTTTCAGTCATTAAACAGCATGCTTAGGCCAGCTCTCAGCACAACTGCAGCTCAGCCAGTGCTAAGACCCAAATGACTTCTCATGTCTTCCCTCCAACTCCATACACTTGAAGGTAAAGAAGCAAGTGCACCTCTCTGGTAGAAAAGAGCACCAAGATAACTGGAGTGTCCCAATAAATAAGACACCTCATGTCCAGCTTTGGGATCCAAAGTGAGCTGGTGGGTACCAGTACCTGTCAGAAGAACATGAAATGCCACCAGCTAGGGCATGGGGACATCGCCAGGGCAGGGGAAAAAGGAACACTAAGGCTTGCTTAACATTAGCAGACATCTACATATCTAGAACAGTTACTCCTTTACAGCCTCATAAATTAGTGAGCCCATAGAAATAGGTGCCTCAAGGACATGCCAAAACCCTGCCAGGCAAACCATGTTAATTATGATAACATGCAAGTTTTAATAAGCCAGTTCCTGGCTCCCACATTTTCACCTATAAAACACATTATTTCCAAGGCCAGAGAATCTTAGAAATACCTTCCAGCCCTCTTAATTGTCTAAACCCCAGTGGCACAAAAACCATGTTAGAAGGTTCACCACATCCCCTATCCCTTTGAATTCTTTCAGTAAAAAAAAGTAATTCAGATGAAAGAAAATTCCTCCTCTGTAAACCCCAACTAGTCACAGCAATGAAACAAATGTCTCTGCACAGGTGGTGGTAGTGGCAAAGGAGACAGGAGGGCAAGAGCAGTGAGATGAAAGAACGGTAAATCATCTCCAGACTGCAGGACAGGGGAGCTCCTGATTCCTGGCTGTGCAGTTCCGGCAGCTGATGCTGTTCTTCCTCTAATGCCCTGGCAGAGTCAGGCAGCACTGCCGACCACTTTAAACACCTGCCAATCCAGCCTCTTGGAAGTGTGTCTGTGCTGAACACTGGAGCATGGAAGGTGAGGAGGGGCGTCCTGCTGGCTCAGCTAAGACTTCAGCTCCCGGTCGGGTTTCATGGTGAAGGGCTCCAGCCGCTCACTCTCGGGCAGGAGGCTGTTCAGCCGCTCCATCAGCGGGATCGTCTGGTCAATGCCCATCTGTATACGGCGAAGGATGGCAGACATCTCATTGACCTTCTGGATCTGCTCCGCGTACTTGGCGTACTTCTTCTGCCGCTCCTGCATGAAACTATAAAGAGTTTCCACAGAGAGGTCCATCTGTTTAAAAAAAAAAACAAGCAGAGCAAGGCACGTTAGGCCAATTGTTGTCAGAGACCTTTCAGCACATTGTCCTTGCTAAAAGCAACCAAGAACCACCTTAGATGCCCCACTGGAGATACCAGACGGGTACAAAAGAGCTCCTCAGAAGGTACATAACCAGTTTGTCACAAAATGGGATGATTCATAGTTGTATACTAGGGAGGACATATGACAACCTCAGTTCTACACCCAAATACCCAAGTATTTGATTAGAAGATTATTTGCAGGACTGAAAGCCAACAGGCGCTGCCAGGGATTTCCCAATAACCCAATACACATATCCTCCAAGTTATCCAAACTCAGGGAACTCATGGCCTCTGCCTACACCTGTAGTACTTTTCATTGGATATTGTTCTTTTGCAAGTATTAAGCTCTACCATACTTGCCAGTGCTAATTTACCTCAGTTTAGACAGGTTACTTCACAACTAAGCCACAGCTGTTACTATCATCATCATCTGGAAAACTCCTGCCTTGATGGAGAACCACAATTATTGCTACTGTCCCTAATTTCCCTGAAACCCCAGAATAAGGAGTGTTATGAGTGACCCCCACAGAGACATTAAGTACATTAGCCATGCAATTAAACACAGTCAGTATCCAAACATGGCTCAAGCATGATGACAATGGCAGGAACTGCAGTGCTGTTCCTTCCACTGAGTGATGAAGATAGCCTTTATAATTCACAGTCTAATTTTTCTCAGACAGATCTGCAAACCCCAGGCAGGATTCAGTCAGTAGCTTCCGAGTCAAATGGTTTAGGCTGTTTTACATATTGTAAGACACACCACAAATTCAAAGAGCTTGGTAACAGGTCTGCTCCAAGCCCTCAAGTGCACACTTGAAGCTCGATTGCCTTGGCTTGCTGTAGCTGTACCCAGTTATTCCAGTGCACAGGCTCTTTGGCTCCTCAAACTGTGAAGCCACTTTGTGGAAAACATTCCTCTTGCTGGGGCGCACAGTGGCAGCTGAGTAAAGGGCAGGAGCAGACACACAGTGACCAGTTTTAGCCCACTGCCAGCTCTTACCATTGTTTTTCCAAACCTCTCCCATCTAAATTACTCCCAGAGGAAGGAGGTCACTGCTCATGATGAAACACAGCCTCAGAGAATTGGTGCTGAAACTTCTGATCTACTAAGGAAGCACAGGTTGAAACAACATCCCTCACTTTAACTGAGACAGAGTCAAGCCATTTGGTGGAGAACAGTGACTGTACCTGTCATCAAGGACAACACAAATTTATCTGTGCAGTGCTGATCTGATCTGACTTACACAGCATTTCATCAGCAAGTGTAATCCTGACAGTGGTGCGTGTTTGTAAGGGAAAGCCTGCAAGAGGAGGAGTGGGTGGAAATGGTGCAAAGCTGGACGGTGCATCCCTCACCAAGAAGGGAGGTCCCACCAGACAGCACTGCCATCCCACTGGCAGCAGCACAGTTTGGTGCTGGGGGAAATCTGGTGTAGCTGTACTTGCTGACAAACGTCCCTTTCAAGCCCTGGGGAGGAGGTCAAGTCAGAAATAGTTGGGCAAGAAAATATTGAAAATATTTTACTGAGAAACCTACCTTGCAAACAGCTTTTAAAAGAAACACAAAAGTTTTCACTGAACTTGTCATGGGGATTAGGGCACATTTTTTCCTCTATCACCTCCATCAGAACTGGATACAGTACCTTTTATTTCATCTGTACTTTTTACTGCTTTCAGGCTGAATTCTTCCTCTTTGCCTCTGTGCTTTCCTGTGAATTCCTCCCTCAATGCTTTAATGCACAGGACAAAATAAAAACCAGCAGAGCAGGAAACTCCAAATAGAGTGGAAACAATTTAAGCCTATACAGGGGTTTCTATTAAAAGCCCAGCTCAATAATTTAATAGCTTGGTGCTAGCTCTGTAAATTGGAGTGTGTAAAAAGCAGACCACCACCAACCAGTAAGTTCAATCCAGTGCCTAAAAGCATACTACCTAATGAGAGACAGTGGCCTGGATTGGCAGCCAGTCAGAAACTTGCCAAAAGCCAGCACGCCTCATTAAACTGAGCAGTGTGGGGACCCAGGCAGAAACTTCCTCTAGTTCTGAAGTTCTCATCCATAGGCAGGTTCTCCCTGTGGCCTCACAGCACTGCACATGAGGCAAAGCTCGCACCTACCAAGCTTTCAAACAAAAAACACCAAAGCCCCCTTTTCTCTCCATTCCAATCTTTTCCATCTGCTGACTTTTAGGCTCCTTGTGTAATTATGACTAACGTCCACTTGCGGGCAGGGAATGCAGGGAGAAGCTGAAGGTGACCTGCAATAGGAAAAAGAAATGTGGAGTGGCTTCCAAGCTCTTTGCTACCTTTGGGCACATTCACAATGGCCATAAATAAAACAGCCTCACAAAAAAAGAGGAAGGGAGTATTTCCTATGGTTTCCCTACACCTTGCACTCAGGTTTGCCTGCTGCAGGAGGGCATGGCAGCTGCACAGCCAGAGACAGGACAGGGAGGACTGAAGTTGAGTAATTGTGAGGGAAGGTCAATTTTTACTCAAATTGAGCCTGGTATTTTTAATTATTAAAAAAAAAGCAACTATGTTTTAATTCCTGTAGATAAATGCCAATGTGTCTTTGCAGCTTTCCTTGAAGCAGGCCTAAGTACACACTTATATCCTTCCTGCCTCCTCCCCCTCCAAACAAGCGCCTCCAGTGCCAGTCCTTGTGCTTTTACCTTTCCTGGCATGTAGTGCCATTCCCCTGGCACTTGGACAAGTCCTTAAAACTCTGAGGGTCAGTCCTATGTATCCACCACAGAGACTAAAAATGGCCTTTAGTAATCCATAATGAGCAGGGAACATGCATAAGAATACACTTAATTCAAATCTATTTAATTTCATACAGTACCAATAAAGAGCATCTGGAGAAGGGAAGCTGAGGTAGAGTTTGCTCCCCTCCCTATAGACAAGGCAGTTCATGCTTTTCAAGACACCCTTGAGGGTCAATGAGTGAATTTGCCTTCTCTGAACAGCTCCCATTGATGACTGCCACCTTGTTGACACAAAAACCTGCCAAATTCTGCTCTGGAAAATGTTCAAGTCTCAGCCTTCTTGCCCATCCCTATCTGTGAAGCTCTCTGGGAAGCCCAGCAAGACACCCCAGAGCTAGTTGCTTTTCCACTGTGCTACAATCATCTGAGTGTTTATTTGAGCCATTGTTCCTGATCTGCTTGCTTCAGATTTCCTACTACTGCAGGCCACCACAGCTGCAGATAACCTTCCATCAGCTGGTCACCACCCTGAATCTGTAAGATATGAGAGATGTGAAGCAGCATTGTCACCAGCCTCTTGATGACCCTCAAGGCTTCACCATCACCAATTTGTCCTTCAAACATCATCACTGAGTAAGCTACTATCATCCCCAGCTGAGAGGCACAGAAGAGTTTAGAGAGTTAAAAGACTGGGCCTGAAGCCTGTGAAGAAGCAACAGAATAAAGCAAGAGGGCAGAGCTCAGAATGTGAGGTCAGAGTCCTAATTCTTATCAAAACAAGAAGTTCTGCCCAATCTGCACTTGAGGAAAGAAGATGTGTTATCAGAGAAGGAGTGAGAGCACCTAATGCATATTTTCTTTCTTTCCAAAAATCATTCCTCCTGTAGAAGCAGCAAACCTGAGTCTGGACATGCCCCGAACAGAAGACAGGAGTTTTCTTCCCTTCCTATACTGAAAAGCTTGTTTCTTCATGTTTTTCTTTCAGGAGTACAGGGTCATAAAAACAAACAAGCCTAAAACTCACCTTCCAGCATGACATAATTTCTAGTACAGCCAGAGACACTGCGATTTTGTGTCTGTTTCTGTTTCAAAGCTCATGACTCTCCTGTGAATCAGCAGCAGTGGGACACTAATTCATACATCAGCTCCACATTTTAAACATGAAATGACATCTACAGGGTTTTTCTTTCTTTAAATGAAAACAGATTAATAATTACTTCCAACAACAGGGCAAGATGGATATTTTACCACTTAAAAGGGCCCCAGCACAGCCCCTCCTGCTACACCATTCACATCAACCCATAAGAGTCTCCTCTGCATTACAGGCCCATTTGTAACACCATACTGATGAAACACAAAAACAACTGAGGATACTGTCAGACATCTTGCACACCATAAATTTTTGCATTCATTTTAAAATTTTTCTTGGCCCACACTGCCAAGCAGAATAAAGACATTAATTTAGGCCATAAAAAGACTTGAGGTCAGCACTGGCCACTGCCCAATTCTTTTCAAGAGACCACACTGAAAGCAAACCAGTGCTCATATAGATACACCTCTTACCTGGCACAGTTTTACAGCACCTCTGTCATGAGCATGTGAGTGTCCTGAGGTCTCAGAAACAGTGGTCACATCTCGTTAGTTCAATGACTGAGTATGAAAATTGCAGCTAGACACGTTTTCCCTGGGCACAGAACATGGCTGCAGAAGTTCATTAAACTTGGAATCAAATTTCTAGAGAGGCAGTGCTGACATACATAAGAAAACAAATATATCTCTGTAGTGGTTTTAGCTAGGCCTCAACTTAGCAGGCTCAGAGAATCCATGTGGATTGGGAGACAGCTCTCACCTGACTGGGTAACCAATGAAATATTTCATATCAGATGATGCAAACCTAAGACATGAGTGCAGCAGTGGGAGGTGTTAAGGCAGTTCCACCATGGCTGAAGCAGACAAAGCACATGCTACAGCTCTTCTACTGTGCTAGGCCCCTGCTCCTGCTGCCGCTGCTTGCATTTGGTTTGAGTTTCAGGGAAGCAGAAACATTTTGTTGTTATACTTTGCCTCTTGCAGGGTGTCTTTTAGAGTACTTATAGATCTAGAGTAATAGACTTTGTATTAACTGGGGAGTAGGAGGTTATTTCTTGTTATATATAACTTGGGTAAGTGTGTGTTATATTGTAGTTTTCTCTTAATTTTCTCTTTTCTGTATAAATACATATAGTTAGTTTCAGCATAACCCTAGTTTGAAAGTTTTTTCCCCACTTCTCCCTTTTCTCAGCCAGAGGCTAACTCTGTTCTTTGGGCAGTTGGCATTTTGCCAGCTCAACCCAAGACAATCTCATATGAGGATGCTTGGACATTCCCAGCTTCTCCACTGCCTCCTACAATGTCAATAAAGCAAGAAGATATTTTTGTTTCCCCACACACTCAGCAACAGCCTTCAAGAGTTCAGCTACACATCCATTTGTCCTGGGTCCTTCTGTCCTAACAATCTGCTCTCAGCTCCCACCCCCTATGGCTGCTGCTGAAAAATATGCAGCTATCAGGGTGCAATCCTTATTTCAGAAAGTTCATTTGCTAGAATAGCACTCGGAGCACAAGCAGCCTTTCCTTCACAGGTGCTTCACTGGGGTTAAATGAACTCCTCCCTGCAGCTGCACAGAAACCACATCAGAAAGTGACAGGCAGGACCAGGACTGCATGGAATATTAGTCATGGTGTGTTGGTGTGAAAATACTTTTAAATCAACACACTTAAAACTGAAGACAGTTCTTCTTACTGTACTGCCTGAACACAAATGTGCTACATTAATGGCGCTTTTTTTTCTCTCCCCCTCTCTCTCTTGATAATGTCACACAAAGCCAGCACTATAGGTCAGGATGACTTCCTGATGATGGGAACATCTTCTGTTTCTCCCACGCACCACACATGGGTAAGTGATAAACTGACTAGGCAGCATCTCTGCCAGGGTAGGAAACAGAGAACCCAGCCAAGGATCCCACATCCTTCTCTTCAGCTTTGGTGATGAGTATGGCCTGCCTGAGTACCCTTCCTCTGCATCACTGTCAGGTAAACAATTAAAATTTGTATTTAAGTTTTGCTTATCACATCTAAGATCAAATTCCATGCCAAAATATTCCTTTCACTCCCTTTGTAGTTTGTCATTGCTGCAAAGAAATGCTGGGGCTTATTCTGTCTAAGCATTGCACGGATCGCAGTCAAGTTAGAGAATGAAGAGCAACCATTTTAACTGGCTCTAGCATGCAGTTTTAGCAATATTAATAGGTACATCAAAGCCCTTATTCCAAAACATTCATAGTTAAACCCATGCCTGGTTCCTTACTACTATAATATACATAGTACATGATAGCATTAGATATATACTGTAACATATAGTATATATAGTAAATGATAGCATGAGATGGGCTGCTCTAAGATCAAGATTTAATTATTTTGAGAGACCTCGGGAATATATAAAAACATTCAGAATTCCAAAGAATAAGAAGGTTCATTCTTAAAACTACCTTTTCATCTTTATGTAAATCTTTTCACGCCTATTGGGCTATTAGACAGGATATGTTTCTCACTACCACACAGTCTGACCTCCACAGCCTGTGTCTCCCTCACAGCTCTGACTCCAGCCTTCCTTGCTTGAGAGCTACCAGCATCCCTCTGCCAACTGGCAGTCCCCCAGGCTTAAATTATGACTGCTATCACTAACTGTTGCTAAAAAAAGTCCCAAAGCTATGATTAAGACAATACCTACTCTTGCCCAGCACTAATGAACCAGTAGACTTCCAAGTGTTTAAAAAGCAGGGTCCCACTTCACAGGGATGAACAGCAAAACTTGACAACCAGCAGCCATCTGAGATCTAGTGCTGCAGATGCTATAGCCAGCTATCCAGTTTGGATACATCACAGAACAATCCCACTCCACTGGTCTTTCTTTACTTGGATTTCCCTCAACCATCATCTTTGTCTTTCGAAACAGCTAAACCATCAACAAAAGCAGTTGAAACTCAGGGCACCACAAAGCAGCAATCATACCCTTTTCCTTCAAATGAGCTGAATAACCACAAGCTTAGTTTTGCACCTAAGTTGCTGGGGGAGAACAAAACAAATTTAGTCTTCCCAGCTTCTCTCTTCTTCTGTGGTTTGATCTTCTGTCCCACCAGTGTGCTTGGCTGACCCATCAGCAGGATCATGCAAGGAACTGCTCCTTCTCTCCCCCTGCACGTGTTCCTGGATTCTAACTCAGTGTGTATTGTGGCTGTATCAGACTTAACTGCACAAGAGTCTTGAGAAAACAGAAAGGAAAAAAAAAGGTAAGCTTTTGAAACAGTCAGGAAGAAAAGGTTATTGTAATTTCTAGCTCATTGTCCTGACTAGTAAGAACATTATTTTAGAGCTTTCAGTTGCTGTTTTGGTAGAACAATCTACATCCATCTAAGAAGTCATCTCTAAAATTTATCATGACTAAAAATGTTAAGTTACATTCAAAGCATTAAAAATGCTTCCATTCCTATTCCAAATAACAAAGTTTAAGAAAAATAGATAAAAACCCCAACCCAAACAATAGATAAGATTATTAAACCTGTGCGTGCAATATTCTCACAAACCCTCTCTTTTGTGGAATACAATTCCACAGAAATTACTAAGAAACTCCTGGTCTGTCTTCAATTAGCTGTTCCTGGAAAAGAAAAAAATACACATCTGTTACAGATCTGTTGCCTAAATGATAACTTGCACAACTCCTATTTCAGGCTACCTAATAATTCTGCTACAAAACACAACCTTCAATTTCCTCATTTCCTGATTTTACCCTGCTGACATATTACTTGTTTAGAATATTCCTATATCCAGCCAGAGCTTGAATATTTCAGGACAACAACAGTTATGAATGTTCTTTACTCTTAGGGGTTTATTTTATTATAAATTTCAGTTTTGTACTTTCAATATGTCAAAATGACTCGCTTTAAGCAAGTTGGTTTTCCCAACACAAACAAGCTTTGATTTGAAGAGATGACCACTGTCACTAATGAGATGTTGCTCAGAAAACATTACCATTCTCATTTCAGAGTGAAAATAGGCAGCATCATTACATTTGCAAGCCATTCTCAGCTTCACACCTGGGACCTGGTATTGTAGATGTTCTTTTCCAGATGCTCAACAGAAGATCTTTCAAAATTTTTGAAAAGGGAATTCTACCTTTGCCATGTTTTGTCAGGGTTAGACACACCAGAGGAAAGCATTTACTAGAAGAAAATGCTACGTAAGTAGAAAACACTCTTCAATCTGTTCTCACTGAATGCAAAGGACCTGAGTTTTAACCATTTCCTACTGCTTGTGAAGTACTAAAAGCATTATCTAGGACTCCCTCTTTTTCCTCTGGGGAATTGCAGATGAAGATGGCTTTGGGCTCCCTGCCACACTTCCACTGCCAGCCCAACACACTTGGCAGCATCAGGCCTACCTCCCATGTGCTGTGCAGATGGCTTGGATACATGCAAGAAGGCTCAAGTGTGAGATATGCATGGACACAAGCCCAGTAGTTAGAAATTGGGGATTTCTGGACATCTGAGAGCTCCTTTTGCTCTTTCCCTGTCAGCCACAGTTCTCATATGAAAGTCCAAATCAACTTCCCTTCCCTAGGGAAACTCAGAGGTGTGTCAGTTCTAACAGTCAGTCAGTGATAATCTGAAAAATTGCTGAAAGATCTTTTTATAGCTCTACATCAGCTCTTCCATGCTTAAACAGAACATGAAATGAGCCACAAACCTTCCAGTGATGTTAAAGAGAGGATCTACTCCATTCTCAGAAGAGATACTTTCAAGACTGACTCCACCATACTTCAGTGCTGTAGCTCAAATGTCCCAGCACTTTTCTGGACGTCACAACATCAGACTGACTTCAGGAAAGCCTCAGTGAAATCCTGAGCACATCATTTACAGACCAAGTTCTTCTGAGGCTACAGACTCTTGTTCAAAATACCACCATCAGCAATCAATGACTCAGACACAAGTTCAGTGTGTGAGTAGTGATCCAGTAGAGATCTCATCCACTCTGAGCATTCATTTTTATTGTACTGAGCTGCAGTGGCCTCCAGATTCACAGAAAGCTGAGTACTTCTTTCTCCTTGTTTATGTCTACAAATGGATCTCTAGAATAAATTGATCAAATGCAAGCAGATATTTGAATTTTTGTACTATGATCTGGCAGGAGAACTTATAATTGAAAAGTAAGTAATTAATCTTCAGTTCCCATGAAGCTTAGGTCAGGCATAAGCAAGAATTAAATTCCATGGACTGGACTAAGCAAAAGGAAAGGCTATGACCCAAGAAGCCTTTCTGACCTTAAAAACTCTTTAAGAAGCTTTGCCATATACTGTTCTTATGTTGATTTCTTTTACAACTACCTGAGCATCTTTTTCAGATGAAATTCACCTGATTTGGGATTTTGTCTTTTAGAGAATTCGCCAGATCCTGCAACTGCTCTTCAAATGCATCACTTGCTGTTCCAGTTAAAAAAAAATAAAAAAAAATTATTTCTTGTCAAGTACACCACAGCTTGGCACAGTTCATACATTTGATTACAGCGATTTCTACTACACTGTAATTCACCATTTTATCCAGGCTTCGACAGGTAGATGACACATCCAGTCAGGAACAACACCCACATGAATTAATTCATAGTAAATCATATGTTTCATATCTCTAGAGCAGTGTTGCAATAAAGGCTAATAATGTTCTCACATTTAGAAACATTCATGCCCTAATGACACAGAAACATTAAGGAAACCCTACCCTTCATAAAAACCAAGACAGGCAGATTACTTGTGCTAAGGCTTTGTAATGCTTTCAACATGAAGTCATCTTTGCAAATCACATCTGATTATTATCTGAATGCTAATTATAGGGCTGCTAACACCAGGTCCACCTCGCTCCCTCAAGCCTACCAACTAGCATCTTTAATTCATAGGTGCAACTCCAAATATTTGCAGTAATACGAGATGACCTATCTGAAATGAACATCAAACTGCTGAAAAGCTTTTAGCTAATACTCCTGACACCTTCACACCCCACCCCAGTTCTCATGTAAGGGCAGAGTTGACACCTTGAAAATTTCAACTCAAGAGTGAAACAGGAGGTAATTGTTAAAAATGAAAGCCTGTAAAGTGACTTTTCCTATATCAATACAATCCCTCAGGGAGGGAGAACACCATTTTCAGTCTACTCTAACCCTAGACTTATCTAGAAAGAGAAATTGTACCATCTTCTACCTTCCTTTGACTAAGTCAAACAAGTAAAGCTTTTCCAGTTTCCTCTGCAAGGTTCTCCACCCCCTGTGCATCCTTACAGCCCTTTTCTTGTATTATGAACTCACCTTCCTTGAACATTATGAGAACTGCACACAGTGTCTCAGATGAGATCATCTCTCAGCCTTGTGCAATACAATAAATATGTTCTTATTTCTCCTGGAAGTACCTTGTGTGATACACCCCAGGCTGATACTTGCTTTCTTCAGTTCTCAAATCTGTTTCATGACCAAATTCAGCACCAAGTCTGCCAACTCAGCAATGGAATTCAACACTTCTTATTCCTATTTGAAGTTCTACAATGCTGGGGCAGGGGGTTATTTGAGATTTTTTCCACCTAGGGTAACAAGGCCAGAGTAAAAAAATCCAATTTCTTAGTGAAGGCAGAACAAGAGTTAAAGTGCCTAGTTCTGCTAAGAGAAGAAAATTGCCCAAATTACTCAAGGCATGTTCTGTCTATCTCACCCAGGTAGTTCTGTTCTAGTCATTGAACCAAAGTCTAACACCAATAGTCTCCTAGGCCACTAATCAAGTAAACTTAGACATTTAAAATAGGTATGAGAGCCCTGAGCCAAGATTTTGTAGAGTTAAAGCCAAGATTTTATAAGTTTGACAGGTCATGACATTGAACAAAGAAAAGGCAAAAGTCCAACAGTGATGAAGATGCTTCAAGACCACCCAGGGGATGAAGTCTGGAGACCACTACCCAAATTTCAAGCCAAAAGGAAAGCTCTGCCCAAGATTCCACCTAGTCATTAATATGGAAATTAGAAGGTGTAACTATGAACCCAAAACTGTATAAATGGCTTATTTTACACAAACAGGCCAGGCAAGTTTTGCCCAGTATGAACTGGCTTGCCTCCAATGTTGTTAATAAACACCTTTGCTGCTGAAAGAATAAAAAGTCTCTTGGCAGTTATTTATTTTGAGGCTTTTTCAGCCTCACTAGTTTAAGCAAGCTGTGAGAAGAAACTGAATTATATTCCTTCTGGTACCTGATAATCATAAGCTCCAGGCATGAGTCCTGATGAAAGCATTACTAATATGCTGAGCATACTGGACTTGGGATCTGCAGTGACAGTTTTTTAAGCACCTGAGTTCTATAATAATACAAACCTTTCTGACTGCTTGATGCTTGTTTAATTTTCTAGTCTTGCTCAGAAATTTGGTGGTGGAACAGAGTCCAGCTTAGATCTTTCCTCAAAAGGCCATAAAGGACAAGACAAACCAAAGCAGAAGAGAAGGGGACATGCTGGAACTGATCACACACATACATTCTAGGAGCAAGGGGCTGGTCTTTTTTATGGCACCAAATGCAGAACTGTGTGTCAGCGTAATAGATTTCAGACTGTCACAAGTGCAAACAATTTCCTTTTTCTTTATAACTGCTAGATCACAAAGTTCATGTAAAACAGTGCACTGGCCATCTACCTCAGGCATACACTGCAAGACATTATTTCTAAATCTTAAAATAACAATTGTGAAGCTTTTTCAAGAGCATTTTCACATTTTGATGCTGGCTGGTTGACATCACCCTACAACTCATGTGTGCATTCAAGCTATTTGCACATCAGGCTGGAGAAAAATGAGTAAGATCAACTAAAGCACAGGAAGCTTAACATGTTTCCAGCTTAATAATCCTGCACATTTATTTCTGCATGATGGGGTCTGTTAAGACTCCAGTCTTTATAAACCACACTTTGTCTTAGATGAGAGGAGAAATAAAAAGCTGGATAGATTGGCACAGTCCTCATCAATCAACTTTCAAGATGCCAAATGTAAGGTGTTGATTCCTTACAGAACACTATGCTCCTTAGTTTTTTCTAAAACCATTAAATCCCTTGAAAATACAAGTGACAATTCAACCCAGGTTCTTCCCCATTTCAGAAATATTACATTGTAAGGAATGGTCAGGCTCCTTCCTCTGGATTTGAGGAATTGCTTATTCAAGTCTGTGAACCACAAGGCTCAATTCTGCTTGAAATTTAACACGGCCTCATCTAGAACATCTTTATATACTGTGTCAAAACTAAATGCATCTCCATTTTTGTTTTTGTCAGGCTTTTGTAAAAAGTGTTCTGTTTTCAAAATTATTGTCAGTATGAGATTCCTATGGCAATAAAAGCTACAAATAATACTGCATTTCTATTTGTTTTCAGGGCAAAGAGCCTAAGCAGCCCACTTTGGAATACATTTTAAGCACAGCTACCCAGGAAGTACATGGGCCTTTAAAAGTACACAGGATACTTCCAAAGCACATCCCCTTTGACAGTGCTGGAAGTCTAGTAAGAAATGCTGAAGATCTTTTCATGCAAAGCTTTTTTGAAAGGAGCTTAGAGGGCTTTCATATTCCCTTTTGCTTTCCTAGAAAGAAGATATGCCTAAATTTTGATGTGTGACTAGTAATTTTTGGATACTTACCTTCAGATATTTTGTAGGATGTAATTTTTGATAAGTTTAGTACCTTGTGAACAAAAAATAATATTTTTTTTAAGTTACTAAAACTAGATAATGTTGAAAGCACAAAAAATCATGAAAAAATTCTGAAAATTTAGCTCTGTTCCCCAGCTTCTATTCTACTTGTTTCCCATTCCCTGTTATTCACCATCCCCTATCCCATGACTCTCAGAAGCTTCTCCCTGCGACCCAAAACAGACATTCCCCCACGGATAAGGACTTCATGTAAAGTAGTCTTCACCATGCTTAATTTCCTGCTTTCCCACAGTCATACTTTAAGGGCTGGGCAACACTTCCCTTCAAACTGATCTGGCACATCCTCTTCTTTTTTTTTTTTTTTTGACAGTGAAGACAAAACCTCTTGTCAAAAGTAAATCACTTCCTTCCAAAACAAAGCTCATTCAGGTACAAATAACTGTAACTGCTGAAGAAAGGCACCTGAGTCAACTACCTTCAATCACATCAAAACACTTGGGTAAATGTATTTCTTCTTCTTGAGAGAGAACAGTCACAGCAACCTGGAAGCCACACAGGTTCTACATACAGGACCAGACATGGATCCAGACAACACACTGCAAAGAAATTCTGGATAAAGTAGGAAATGGAATGGAGAACAACCTAGACTGTTTTGTTCCCTGAAGTAAAGGAACACACCAATGTGTCTACTCACATCTGCAGTAACTACTGCCGTGCTAGCACTTCTCTTTTTTTCCTTACCTTATTCTCTCTCCTGTTAAGAACCTTTGTAATCCAGATTGTGTGCCAATTACAAACCACCACAGTCGATTCTGAGTTACTGAGGACCAATAAATTTACAACAGTACTTGGGAGTTTTGACAGAATCCAGGAAACTTTTTTCCTGGTGACACAGACAATGAACAAAAGATATTTGCCCTGAGAGATTTTGCCAAGGAAAGACTCAAAAAACCACTCCTGGCTGCAGGCAGTATGAGTGTAGCACAGTATGTAGCAGGACTATTACTCATCGAGAGTCTGAAAAGTGAACAAACCTCAGACAAATGGTAGGAAATCAAGGACTGAAGCTCACCAACAGTTTGTAGGGAAGTTAAAACATCAGTCACTTGATAAGTCTGTTATCAGAAGAAAAACACTTCAATGGTTACAGTGTTAAAGAAAGGAAAAGGGAAACACTGGCTACCAAAATGAGGATAAAAGAATTTACTGTCCCAGCTTATGCTTTTCACAATACACTTTATTTTCTCTTTCATTTTTTCTTTACTAGCAGTCAAGTTTTGTGGACATGGCAAAACTAAATCATTCCTGACAAATGGGTGAAGCTGAATGCAATTGCCTTTGTCTACACTTGCAACAAGAAACATACCCTGCTCTAGTTCAGCTGCACCCCTTGTTGTCAACAGCTGTCACCAGTGGTTCCATTTAGTTCATCAAGTAGAGCCCAAACAACTTGGAAAGAAT
Source organism: Poliocrania exsul (assembly GCA_035041345.1). Classification (NCBI taxonomy): domain Eukaryota; kingdom Metazoa; phylum Chordata; class Aves; order Passeriformes; family Thamnophilidae; genus Poliocrania; species Poliocrania exsul. The sequence continues at coordinate 64,931,926 of JAWWLZ010000042.1, forward strand.
TATTTAAGCCAACTGGGTCCCACCCAGCTCCTCCAGAGCACACATGCAGAACAGCCAATGCAATTTAAAAATTATTAGGAAAATGAATACTAAAACCCCACTAGATAAGGCAAAGGGATTGAAAACATCTGAATTTACTTAAATATTGTGACAGGAAAAAAAAACAAAAAACCACCACAACTGACTTACCAGTTCCCTGCATTACAGAACCACTCATTTCTCCATCACTTTGTCAGAGGAGTGTGTTATGAAGACACTAGTGAGAATATCAGTATCATAATTCTATTTATTTCAGATGAAAAATAAGCACAGACCTTACAAACTGGAAGAAAACTACCATAGCTGATTTGAAAGGGACTCTGCAGAAGGCAAGCCCAGTTAATGCAGATTGTACTGGTGGAGTCCATAACGACTTCAAATCATGTCAATATCCCCTGTCACACTTTAAAAGCCAAAATAATTACAATCTGCTTGGATTAATGCACTACACTGTCATTAGGCTGGCAATTAAATCTCATTTCTGAGATTGGAGATCTCAGTCACCAACATCTGCAAATATCTTTAAATCTTGTGTAACAGCTCTTTTCAGATCTTGGTATATCAAAATAAAAAGACCTTTCCAATGGCTCCCATGTTATTTTGAACTTAAACCTTCATGATGACAGCAGCTTCTTGAGACAGCCCATAAGTCAAATTTATTATTCATTTTGTCATGTGGGATTTTCTTAACTCTAAGCCAATACAGCAACAACAAATCAAGGACAGTGTTTATACTGCACAAATTAAAATTAACCATGTGTTCAAAATTTATTTTTTTTTACTCTGAAAGGTATTTGGTCTTAAAGACTTTTGACAGATGCAGCATCCACCAGTTCTTCTACACATCTGGGAGTATCTGAGAAAACACTCTCAAACAACATCTCCTCTCAGGCCAGCCTGTCTTGACTTAAAAAAAAACAAAACAAAACACTAAAAACTTGCCAGCCATCCTACTGCTTCCAGCATCAGTAACCACACATGACAATCCAATTGCAGGATGCTCATCCCAGCAATTAATTTAATCCCAAACAGTGTAATTCAGTATTTAAACAAACCAGTGATTTTGTAGATGATGGTTTATTGGTAAAAGCAGCAGCACAGGAAAGCCTTTTTGCCATACACACCAGAAATGAGACAGCCTGTTAAAGGCTTTGAAAACAAGTCTACCTCTACAAATCCATTGAAGTACTACCTTCTCCTGCCATAGATATTTAGACAACCATTTCTTTCCTTAAATTAGAGCCTACCCATGAGGCATAATAAAATGCATACTATACAGACCTAAATAAGGAATGCTACCTCTAAAAGTTTCAGTAACCTTTCACTTCTTCAACAGTTTCTTTCAGCACTTGCCACACCAAAAGAACAGCCACTGTTTACAGCCTGGAATCACAGAGCATAACCAATGAACGTAACCTAACAGTAACCACAATGACAATCTGGGAACTTTTCTTCTCTACAGAGCCTACTTTGTAGAGTGCTGCCAAGTGACCCACAGGCACCTAAAGCAAAGCAACCCTCTGCATTCCCAGAGCGCAGCCCCGAGCCCTTCCCCACCACAAGGACACCCAGCAGTGCAGTTACCTCCTTGATGCGCTTCACAAGCGCGTTCTGGTCGAAGGCAACGGCTTCTGCACACTGGTGAAGGTGGTCCTGGTACCGCAGGCACAGCTGCAGCACCTGCTGGGGGTCCAGCTTCTCCAGTTTGGTGTTGGTTGGAGAGGTCTGCCCACTGAGGAGTCCTGCAAAGTAAAGGAAGCACCAGAGTTAATCTGACTGTTCATATAATTAGCTCAGCTGCAATCCAAGAGACAGCAGAACAAACCCAGCAGAAAAGATTTATGAGAGGTAGCGAAAAACTAATTCAGAATAATTTATGGGTGTTTCAAATTCATAGCAGTGCAAAGAAAGGTTTGCCAGACAGCTTAGCCCTCCTTGACAGAACCTAAACAGACTCTAAATGCAGGTCTGTAGCACACATCAGCTTGGCTTTCAATGATATGTGAGTCCACAAGCAATCCTAAACTGTGAAAAATGAGCCCTCTCCTAATTTATGTATGCCAGAGGAGGAAGGAGTTGAGACCTGCAATCCCATAAGGGCATTGGACTCAAACTATATTCATACAATCACAGCCAAACCAGAGCTCTAAAAATTCACTAGTCCCCCAAAACAAACCTGAATAAAAAAAGATCCACCTTAAGTTAATTTATTAGGTGAAATATCTGTATTTTGTCTACCTTGCCTTTTTTCAAGCTTCAGAACTCTTTCACCTTCTAAGATTTTTCTTTACAATCTCAAAGACTAGCAATAAATTTTTTTGTTTGTTTAATATGGAATTAAGATCCTCACCTACTTGCATGACCAGGTTTCACAAAGAGCTCATGAAAAAATGGCATTGGACTTAAAAGTGGGACACTGGTGACATCCAGAAGAACAGAATTATCCAGAGAAATTTTTCCTACCCATTAACTGTTGCCTACACAGTGCAACTTAAGTATGTCTGCTGAGCTCAGCCATGTGTTTGCCAAACTGACCACCTTCCCCACAGCTGCTGGAAAAAATGATGCTAAGCTCTAAGGCCATCCTTTTTTTGCTACTTCATTTGCTCACATTCACTTCATTTTCCTTCAGCATTAGCACAACTTTTTTCTTGTTGGGACACCATCTATGACAAACTGCACAAACCCAAAACATCCATCCAGCTATGTAAGCTGAATTCAGTGACTGCACGCCCCTGCCCTTTAGGACTCTCATTTTACAGGCAGGAAAAGACATTAAAACAGCAAATGTAATCATGTATCAAGCTAAGCAATTAGAAAGTAATAAATGCCAGGCATCTGGACTAGAAAAGTTCTCCAAAAATGTACCTCAGTGGGAAACAAAGTATTTTGAATGACCCCCATGCCTATTGGAGGCCACAACTGGTAACACCAAGTTCTTGCAAAAACATAACAAGACAGAAACCAAGATGCAAGTCAAAAGCACCTTATGAATATGAGAAAGTTAAACCTCTTCAAAAACATTTGCAGACAAAAATGAAAACTAGGACAACGATTTCATCAGATACAAGGAAGTACATTTACTTTTCATCAACACTCAACATCTTATTCTCTCAGGATGCTCAATCATCCTCTGCACAAAATCTCGTCTTAAAGATGGAAAAAAAGAAAAAAGGTAGTTTTGTTTTATTGACTTGTCCAATAAAGCTGTGCTACCTCAGGAGAGGAAACAGACATTTCACCATTTAGTCTCAAACCACTATATCAGCAACAGTCAAATTATTTTCTGGTTTCAAAAGAATTATCTCAAACAAATCTTAGGTTCATCAATATCAGTTGCAAATCTTTCAAGTCTACTTTCAGCTAAAGTAAAAAAACTTCAATGGAACAAACCCACTGAAGGAAATAAGACTTCTAAAAAGTGTTTATGCTTGTGTTCTAGTACTTCCTCATTTCATTGATTGTGATCTATAATATTATCTTGTCAGGATGAATGTTCAAATAATGTTGTCAACTTTTAATATGCTGAATGTTTGCACAGGAATGAAGAGTTCACCACACACCTGAGGCAGTTATCTTGTCTCAGCCCTGATCAAATACATCATGCTATCAACCACTAATTTTCTTTTATTACTATTCTCTCACCAACTTGAAGAGGAAGAAGAAAATTAAACACTATTTAGGAGATTTAATTAACATGAATTATGTACTTAGGCCAACTTAACGTTTCTTGTGAAAATTTTGAAGAGGAATAGGCCAAGGACTGTAAAACAAGCTAATAAAGAATATGCTACTTAAACTTACGTACTTACAACCTTGTACAGGTTACATAATGCTAAAAGAAAAATTAATAAACTGTAAGGAGGGTCTAATTCCCTATCCAGAAAAACACAAGCTCAGCTGAAGGGAGGCATTCCCCATTCAGCTGGAATTCGTTCATATGAAGGCAGAGATGGAAATACAACCCAGCACAAATGTTTGGACTAGGAATAAAAAACAAACATCATGCTGCTTAAAGATAGACTATGGTATTATTTTGGGTGCCAGAGTAGGAAGATTCCAAAGGAACTTGCTTCTCCAAAGACCTCTGGGGTCACGCTGACAATGCCAGAGAACAATTTAGCTTGGTTTCAAACTGGGAGAAAGGAAAAGGTTCACTAAACAACAGCACAAAGAAGGCCGTTGAAGCCCACTGAGAAAAAGTCGATCAACCATTTTTTGTTGGTCACTGTAACTACTGACTATCCATGCTATAAACACCAACATTTCTTAACTAACATTCCCCTCTACTCCACTCTTGTGAGACCCCACCTGGAGCGCTGCATCCAGCCCTGGGCCCCCAGCATGAGACAGACAGAGCAAGTTCAGATGAGGGCCACAAAAATGGCCAAGGGGCTGGAGCACCTCTCCTGTGAGGAAACACTGAGAAAGTTGGGGTTGTTCAGCCTGAAAAACAGAAACCTCCAGGAAGACCTTGCTATGGCCTTTTAATATTTAAAGGGGACTTGTGGAAAAGACAGAAAGAGACTTTTTACCAGGGCATGTAAGTGACAGGATAAGGGACAGCAGTTTTAAACTGGAAGACATTTAGATTGGACCTAAGGAAGACATTTTAACAACAAGGATGTTCAGGCACTGAACAGAGAAATGGGATGACCGATCCCTGAAGGTGTTCAATGTAAGGTTGGATGGGGCTTTGAGTAACCTGTAGTTGTCTTAGTTTAGAAGAAAACTAAGATATTTATATGGACAAGAAGAGAAGGGCCTCCCCCAAAAATCACCACAGCTTTGAAATTTTGGCATTTTAATCACAAAAATGTATAGAAAAAAAGGATAACAGTTCTTAATGACAAATATGTGTATGTGTATATACATATATATATATTTATGTAACCAAAACTAGGACAGAACAAACAACGACACTGTACCCTCCACCCCCAAGAAACCCCAAACCCTCTAAACAAAACTGAATTTTTGTCTCTGTTCCCTTCAGTGCAATTATATCTATGGACAGCAAGGGGCGCTGCTGCACCTCGGCCAGCTGCAAAGTCATTCGCAATTCTCCAGTAAAACAAAGACCAAATGTGAGATGTGAGGTGCTGACTCCTCTGAATAACTCACATGGGAGATGAAGGTCACAAAAGAGGATGGGGTAGAACCCTCTGGCAGGCAATGCAGAGTCCTCTCCTCATCCTCCAGTCAGGGACGAGAGGCTGGAGACAGGGGCTGGGAGTGGTAGTACTCAACCACTCCTCTGCAGATGGAAAGCTGGCTCAGGAAAGGGATCTGCAGCAGAATCCAAGGCTCTCTCCTTCTCCTCTCTCCCTCTGATAAGCAACACAGAACATTAGAGCTGAGCTGGGGTTGTGGGTGGCCAGAACCAGGGCAACTCAGCTCCCTCTAAACACCTCCCTGAGTCCAGCAAATGGTGGCTTCCACTCACCGCGGCTGCCCAAAAAGTGACATCCAACCCCTCCAGCGAAATCTCTCCCTCCCCCCTCACCTTCCCAGCAATCAAGTTGGAATTCAAAGCATTTGGGCACCCCTTTGTTATCAGTGGCATGGGCGATAGGACATTAGGTCCCAAATTCTGTGTTAGTGGGGAGAGAGAATTCCATTAAGATCCAAATCTGCAATAGTGAAAGGGGATGAAAGATGTCCCTGCCCATGAAAGAGTGGTCAGACTGGATGATCTTTAACAGTCCCTTTTAACAGAAACAATTCTATGATTTTCTTAATTCACTGCAGCAGGCAGTGAACCCAAACAGATTTAATGTAATACCTCCTCCATGAGCTCTGGCACTTAAAGGACAGCAGCATCCTTCCCTATGCCAATAGAAAACTTGAAACACACAGAAAAAATCCTGAACTAAAAGCGATACACAGAAAACAGCAGGGAGTTAAAAAGGATGTGGATGGTATCCTTTGTTCCTATACTAACAGAAAGTTGAGGAGATATCTAAGAGGCTTTAGCAATTCAGCACTGAGATAACTTCGTTTTTAGAGCAGAGAGATGGCCAGCACTGCAAACCTTATTTATATGACAATAATATAATGTATTATAAAACAACTGCCCTCTTGAAAACCACTGCTTCCTTTTTCAAGACTTTTCATAGAATCATAGAATCGATTGGGTTGGAAAAGACCTC
>JAWWLZ010000042.1:64993972-65006446 GCA_035041345.1 Poliocrania exsul
GCCATGATCTGGTAAAGGGACTGGAGTTGGACCAAGGGTTGGGCTTGATGATCTCGGAGGTCTTTTCCAACCCAATCGATTCTATGATTCTAAAGCACTCACAAAAGCGCTGGGAAGTAAATCACGCACCATTACATCAGCCAAGCAGCAATTGCTGCAGATCAGGAACGCCAGCTCCCTCTACTCTGGGAAAGGCCAAGCCCACTACTCTTCAGTCTGCACACAGAGGGTACTGACCGCAACTTCATTTCACCACACGCCCCCGCTCTCCGGGCGATGCTCCCCCAGCACAGCCCGCTCGGAGCACGAAGGGCCTTTTGTGCCGCCGCTCCAGCAGCGCCGCCGCTCTGGGCACAAAGTAGTCCCGACTCACGCGGCGGGGCCGCTCCGCCTCGCAGGCGGAGGAAAGCAAAGTAGTCCCCCTGGAATGCGACAGCGGCCTCTTGGCTCTGGCCCTGGCCTCGAGGGGTGCCGCCACTCCAGTCAGTGTCCTTCCCGGAGGGGGCCCCGCCGGGCTTTTGTCGCCTGCGGTGCTGTCGGATATGTGAGTGATTGCACCTATGTGAGAGAGGCTGCGGCCTCCGCCGGTCTGCTCTGTGCCCGCCCCACGGGCGCGGTGCCGGAGGGCGGGCGCTGCGCGGGGAACCGGACGGGCACGGAGGAGGAGGAGGAAGAGGAGGAGAAGAAGCAGCAGGAGGAGGAGGAGCAGCGGCAGCAGCAGAAGGAGGAGGTCCAGGACTGTATCCCTGCGCCTGTGCGCGCCCTGCGGAGGGTGAATGGGGAAGGAGCGCGGCGAGGCGGCGGCCGCTGCTGGCATGGAGGGCAGCGCCCGCTCCCGCCGGGGCGCGCCGGGGAGAATGGCCTGCTAGGGACGGGCGAGGCGGAATCTCCGCGGCCGCCCTTCCCCACCTCCCGCTCGCCTTTCCCCGCCGGCTCCCCCGCCCGCCTGGAAGCATGAAGTGGCAGCGGAGGTGCTGCTGCTCCCCGCCGCCGCCTCCCCGCCGGTGAGAGCGAGGAGGGAGGGAAGATGGGGGCCGTGCTGCGCAGCCTACTGGCCTGCAGTTTTTGTTCCTTGATGAGAGGTGAGCGGGGCGGGCGGCGGCGGGAGGGGCAGCAGGGGGAAAGTTGGAGGGTTGGTGGCGAGGGGCCATGTTTGGGCGTGCGGGAGGGGAGCGGCGAGGCCTGCCCGGCTGCCGGCGGGGCGCGGGGCCCGGCGCGGGGGCAGCGCTCCCTCCCTCCCTCCCTGCCGGCCGCCGCCTCCTCCCCGGCTCGGGAGCAACTTCCCGAGCCCAGCTGGGAGCAGCCCGCCCTGCCAGCGGCCACCGGCAGCCTCTCGAGTCGCCCCATTGTTGTTTTCGAGGTTGTTTTTTTTTTCCCGTTCCTTTTGCTTTTTAAGGGCCCCCCAAACTAGCGCATGCCCCCATCTCTCTCCGCACCCCCAGCAGTCCGTGGGTACCAGCGGCTCTGGAGCAGAGCTCGGCCGTGCCAGTGCCAGGCTGCCACCGCTGTTCTCATCGCCAGGTTTCTCTCGCTTTCCCCCCCGAATATCCATCTATCCATCCGCCTCGCGGGTTCGGTGTTGGGGGGGCTGGAAAGTTCCCGGGATCTGGTGCTCCACCGACACTCTTCTCGCAGCGAAGTGAGCGAGAGGAGGAATGAATGCTGCTCTCAGCTGGGCTGGCTCTGCGCTGGGACTTCAGAGAAGTTTGCGTTTCACGGGTGAACCACCACAGATGTTCATTCAGCTTTAAACCAGCAGTCGTGTGCCTTACGAGGGGATGTCACTTAAACTAGCTGAGAATTTTCATTCCACTTCCCGGCTCCAACAAAATTTCTTGTCTTGCAGGGCACAATCTGAAAGAAAACAAGATTTTTTTTTTCTTTTTTCTTCTTTTTTAATGCGGTAGACCCAACTACAGTAGCTGTATCTCTGTGCTGAGTATTTCTGGAAAGAAATCACCTGTGATGTTTGCATACAGCATTTTGCTGCTTGCTCTATTTTTTTCCGACTAGATGGGGAAGAGGTTAATTGCTAACAGTTAATCAACCATAGTGATTTAGAAAATTTGTCCATGCTAGAGTGTTTCGATTCAGGTTAGATTAAAGGTAGTGTAGGCTGAAGTAACTGTTCTGTTTCCAGTTACTCGGGAAAACAAAGATTTTCATTTCATCTGTAGCCTTTTTTTCCACTCTGTGCATCTGTTTGCCATATTGTATCCTGTTTGCAGAGATACAAATACACTTATTTCAATGGTATGTGTATCATTTCATACTTCTGTTGTAGCAGTTAAACCCCAGTTTTCGAAAGTTAAGTTGAATCTGCAGTGTAGGGAGAAACTGTTTCTTGATTTATGTTAATAAGTAACAACATGCCCATACTCAATATACCATATGCTTGTCTTTAATTTAATGTTCAACTCAGTTCAAATGATGGCACAGAAATAGCTGTTGTATGTGATGTCACATAATATTGTTCCTTTAATTTCATTAAATTATTCAGATGTGCTTTTGCAAATTTTTGTATACTTGATGCTTAATAGGACACTTTCAAGAAGCATTCAGTTTATAAACCTATCATTTATTTTCTTGGCTCTCACCTCGATTGCCAAGGACATTTGAACCTAAACAGCATTTTTCTTTCTTCTGTGTTCATGGTTCCCTGCTGTTTTATCACCTACCTGAGGTCATAATCTTCTGTTTGTGACACAATAGTAATTTTCCTACTGGCTAATTGTTACTTTAGATAAACAGCAGGAGCAGCTGAACCATGAACAAACAAAAATCAGATTTTCATGCATATATCCTCCCTAATAAACAGTATCTGTGCAAGTAGAATTGGTTCAAATAAGATTGGTTGAGTTCAGAAGAGGTGTCAGCAGTTCCTTGATGAGGCAGAGGCAATGTCAGCATGAGTATGAATAAGTTTATACCTGAAAGTAGAGGTGAAGTTATGACATTCACTGTTTGGTTTGTGCACTTGGCTGTGGAGGATGCCAAGCCAACAGTGCTGGAAACAGAAACTCAGAAAACATAATAGTGTGTGTTTGTGGATTTGCAGCATCCTCTCTGCTTCCAGCCTCTTTGTTCTCATAAAAAAAGCAAATGGACAGATGTTTACACACCTGAACTGTGATCATCACACTGAGAAAACTATGGCAGACTTGTTTAGTGATCTGGTAAGGAATTAAATTGGTACCCTGGAAATACACAGGGACTTGAAGAAGTAGGAGGCCTTTACTGGGTAGAAACAGTTGCACAGGGCAAGGCACTTGTCTGTCAAAAATTATCCGAGGACTGTGATAAACCAGATCCTCCTGATGTATTCAGGGCAAGTGTTTGGATTTCTCAGAGACAGAAGGTTACTGTCATGACAGCTTGCTGTGGACATTCTGTTTTGGGGGTTTTTTTAGTGTTATGGCTGGTGGAAGAAAGAGGTCACTGGTCTCTGTTCTGCCCTCTTGGCCCCTGGTTTGATTTGGGGTATTTGGCTTCCACCTTCCTGAGCATCAACAGTTCTTCTTGAGGCTGCTACCTGAGGGTGTGTGGGGAGGAGTGAGAGCTGTTTCATGACAGCTTCGAGGTGTTCTTCAGAACAGCTGTGAGACCAATCAGACAGGTAATTTATATATAACTGACAGCTGCAAAGAGGCAAAAGCAGCGACATCACATCTGTCAGGGTGCTGCAGACAACTGTGAAACTGAGGTTTCAACTTTTTAAGAAGTGATGGAGAGTTCTGTCCCCACCAATATTCATGGCTCGCTTTTCTTCCTGAAATAGTTCTCCACTCAGCAGGTTTTGGTTTTAAACCCTGATCATGCAGACAGTGCATAACGTTCTCATTTGAATAGGAATCCTACAAATGGTGTTTATGAAGACCTACTGAGTGTTGCAGACCTCTGTGCTTAAGGCCAGTTAGTGAAGAAATGCAAATGGCTCTTTGGTAATGGGCATTTTAAAACTACATTTTTGTCTTACGTGGGAGAGTGTTTGTATTAATTCATTTTTACTGATTTAATATTATTATTGTTTTAATTGGTTTTATTCTGTTGTTACTTGGGATTCATGAACAGATTGTGGGGGTTTTGTATTTTTATTAATAGATTTGTTTACATGGTTTTAGAAGAGCTGATGATCAAGACTTGCTAAGCTGTGCCTGGTCGTGTGTGCAGGTATTTTTCTACCAGAAGTCAGAGAAGGGGACAAGGAGTAGGTTTTTACTGCTGAAGCACTCAGGTTAGAAATGAAGTGTGGTGTTTCCAGACAGAGCTATGTGTGTGCCTTCAGGTGAAGGGTCCCTTTACCTAAGACTGTACAATACTTCAGTGTTCTATATCTTCACCCCAGCTTGAATCAGCCATTTTCTAATCATGTTTCTTCATTGTGTTATGCCTCAGAAATCAGTGTGCTTTGTCTGCTCTGATTGTCAGTAAGTTTTCCTCTTCCATTTCTTCATAGAACAGTCTAAGATTAATGTAAGATGTTACAAAATTCACCATTGCTTTAATGGTTCTTGCAATTGCATCTCTGTGATATGGTTCACTTACCATCAGATTGCTTTAGCTTTTATTTAAAACTGAAAAATTAGGACTTAAAAAGTTTAATGCCATTTTTTGCTATGTTTTGGAGGGAAGGTGAAGTAGCACTTTTGTCAAGGTCCACTGAGGGTATAGGGAGGTTCTGGGTGTTGGGTGAAACTGTGTCTGTCTGGTCAGAGGTGTATGCAGATGAAGGGCTGTTGTATTCCTCAGTGTGAATTATATGAAGATAATCAGGTGGAAAGCTTTGTTCTTGTCTCACAGCAATACTGGTGAGGGGAACATGAACTGTCTTCATGCTTCTTTTTTCCCTAGGGAATTGATTCTCTCTGCATTCCCTGAGTTCTAGATAAGGAATTTGGCTGGAAGCTGTAAAATGTGTAGATGGGGTTTTTGTTTTCTTTTGTTTTTCAGGAAGATAGGTCAGGATGGGGCATATAGGAACCTTTAAACTCTGTCTTTGGAAGCTGGAAAAATCTGATTCCTTTGGACATCTGCAATCCACCTTTATGAAGATGTTGCATCTCAAAAATGCCAGCTTCAAAAATATTTGCTGCAGTGCCTGTGATAGGGGTTTCACTTTCTAGTTCAAATCAAGTAGAGCAAAGGTATTTTTTTCTTGCTTCTGAGGGGGTGGGCTAGGGGAAGAAAACAGGGAGGTCTCAGTTTCTGATCTGTCACCATTCATCTCCTCTGGCAGCCAGTTTGCAGACTTAAATACAATATTCTTTGTCTCCAGCATATTCAACCTCATTAATTTCCTATGAAATACTAAATACTTGGTTGCTTTGCCAGTGGTTTCTTCAAAAAGAGTCCAGCTCCTTGTTCTCTAGGGAAGAGTATGTGTTTTTGTTGAGTGGCACCAGAAATCCCGTTGTAATTAAAGCTTTGTTGCCTGTTCCTGCTTCTGGCTGAGCCGGTGGCTCGGCTGTGTCTGGGAGAGTGCTCAGCTCCTCTTCCAGCTCTGCTGAGGAGCCCTCACATTTCAGCCCACTGGCCTGAGAGATTCGGGTGGCAAACTGTAGGTGGCTGCCCCCCACCTCTCTGGTGGCTCGAGGGGGCCGTTTGTGCTCTGCAAATGGTTGTTGCCAGTGAAGCAGGGTTAGGTTGATAAGGAGTTTCCCCCAGGTGGACTTTTACCAGTAAGTAATTTAAGTTGCTTAGAAGGGTATGGGGAGATGCAACTGCCATGCAGACCTCAGGGCTGGTGTGTTCACGTTTATAGCTGGCATTGCTCCCTTAAAAGTGAGCCCTTGTGTGCCTGCACAGGAGGTTTAGGGTGAGCACACAGTGAGCACTTTGGAATGGTGACTCTCCTAAAGTGTAATTGCTGCTCAGTGACAGAAATACATTCCCTCCTGATAACCTTTAGTTTTTCAGCTTACACATTACAGGTGGTTTCCAAGTATCTACTGCTGGCAGAATTAGAGAGTACACAGTGCTCTAAACAAAGGATCTGTGTCGTTCTTCTGTGGTCACTGTCCAAGTCTTGGAAGGGGAAAGCTTTAGATCTTTAATAGATTGTACATGAATGCTGGACTAGGACACCCTAAATACTGAATAACCTTTTCCAATTTATACATTTGGCAGGCAGGTGGGCACAGAGCACCTTCATTAAACCCTCTACATTTTCTTGTAATTTATAAATATTTATGTCAGGAGATTAACAACACAAACAGACTTTCTATTTGCTCCACATGGACAAACCTGGTCAGAACACAGTGCTTGTATTTGCAAGTAGAAAGAAGCTTGGGTTTTAGTCCTGTGAAATCATTATGGAATTAGTGTTGGGGTTTTTTTATCTCCTTATGAGTATCTTGCCACAGACCTTTCAATTTCAATTTAATTGGCACAGTTCCCCATCAGTTGTGAAATGGAGTTGAACATATGAGTCTATGAATAGAATGGGAATACTGTTAATACCTTTTTATGTAATACTTTATTCTTAATATACTTCTTAAAAAAGGAACCAGTCAAAGTCTTGATTAAAAGAAGCAATAGTTTAGTTAGTAACACTTTGTTCCATTTGTAAAATGTTACAAACTATTTGGAGAAAGAAGCACATCAGTTTATAAAGATGGAATGCTTTTCAAGCTTCATTATTTATACAGAGAGAACAATAAGGAAATGTTTTTAATATAAACAGAGACGGAAAAATGGCAACATTCATACAGATATTTTTAGTATCTTGTTACAGGATCACATTACCTAAATAGAATTACTCCCTTGTGATATAATCAGTGTGGGCAAAAATGGGATTATAGTTTTAATTCTGTTTATGATGGCCATGTGTGAGCTCTTGATGTCAGATTTGAAAAGTGATCATATTTGATACAAAATTTTAATCAACTGGCTGTATAATTTTGGTTATACAAAAATTGTTTTCCTTCTCTGTGATACCAAACTGTAATGTTCTCTTTTATCTTTGTCTCCTTATTCCTCCTCTCTGATCCCATCCCAGTCTGTTCCCAGAGGAAAAAATGTAGTTTGTATGTAGTTTGCTGGGGTCTTTTTAACTGTTTATGCCTCCAGAACTCCTCAATATTGAGGATTTTCCTCTGTCCATTGTCAGAGAGTTCAGGCTTCTAGAAAGTGGCTGATGTGTTTGCTGGAATTCTGGAGATTAAGGGTATGTGAAAGGTAACAGAAATGTAAAGTGGTGTAGAATTTCAAACTTGGTCCTCTTAATTGTTCTGTCAAAGCAGGGGATAAAACTCTTGCTTATAGTCAAAGTACCAGTGCTAATTAAAATATTAACACTTTGGAAATCCAAGAATTCTCGTGTCTGCACATGGATTAATAGAGAAGGAATATTAAGAATAAAAGAAGAGTAGGAATTTGTAAATCTTGTAATGTTCATTTAGAAAATATTGTGATGTTCCAATAACTTAGAAGCATAACTGAGGCTCAGCAGTTACCCTGTAGGTAATGGTAAAATTAACAAGTAAGGTCATTCAGTGTTGGGTGGTTTTGTTTTTATGGGGTTTTGTTTTTCTTTTGGATTACCAGAAATTAGCCCCATTCATTAGGAAAAAGACAAGATTGTTCATCTTGTTCAAGGGATCCTGCATGTGCTTGCTTGTGATCTTTTATGGGGTGTGTTTGTTTTGGTTTGTTTTTTTGGCTTCCTGTGTGTCACTACATCTAATGTAAGCCTGCTGAAGTCTGAATGTTAATACTGCTGGAATGTGAGTGTTCTTGAGAGTTAAAATAAAAATAAGATAGGTACAACTGGGCTTTTCAAAACAAAGATTAATTATGCAATAATTCAAGTATTGTGCACATCGTTCCTTATTCATTGAAAACATTCCCCAACTGTTCATTTGAACTGGAGTTGTTACTTATTGTATTAATCTGTAGCAAACTTAGTAGTCTTTAGAATTTGAATATTTGAAGTTTGATTTTGGTTTGGGAACTTTTTTCTTTTGGCTGATGGGAAATTGTTTTAAACTTGCACTGTGATTTCCTTTCCCATTTTCTTACAGTGCTGTCTTCTAGTTCAGTGTAAATTCTTGATATTTTTGCAAAATCGTTGATTCTGCCTTGTCTTAAAGAACATGAGAAACAAAATCTGTGACCTTGTATGGAAAAAAGTGTTGTAGTAGGAGATGCAGCTTTTTCTGTTCTGAATTCTTGCTATGATGAACTGGCAAAGATTCTGTTTGCCAAGCATGAGCTGCAAAGTTTGCCACGAAGAAATAATTGGCATGTGATCATTGCAGCTGATACAGCTGATACAACCATGCACTTGGGTGTTGAAGGACTTGCAGAAAGATGGGGATGAATGTCCCCTGCCTCCTGGTACCTCAAATCCATCCCATTATTATGTCCCAGCTGAGGGTGGTCACTTACTTTTATCATGTGCTTGTCAGTGCTGGCAGCTTTTTCATTTTATTGCTCATTCTGTCCTCTGGGGTTTTTTATGCTAAATTCTGTGTTCATTCTTGACCACAATTTCCTGATACTGCTTCAAAAATCTAAGCTAACAAAAAACCCCAAACCACAAAACAGAAAAAATAAGTTGTTTGGTTTGATTTGGCTTTTATCTGGTGAGACAAACTGACACACCTCAAGAAATGTTCTAAAGTATCTTTTAGACCAGCGTGCCATTTTGGGTAAGTTGTTGTAAAAGCCATCTAAGAGTATCTCAATGCCTGTGAACTTGTCAGCATGGAGAAAGGCCTTGTTTGTTTGAAGGTAAACCAGTGTGTGCTGCTGTTCAGGGTCTGGGTTATTTGGTCTGTGTAGAACTATTAGCCAGGGTGAGACCCCTTGGCTGAGACTCTTCCCCATGTACTCTCTTCCAGTGTAACTGGGATCCTCCAGCTGTGGCCGTAAGTGAGCTGGTAGGAGTGACTGTGAGCAAACACTCTCAGGCCACTCTTTATGGGATGTGCACAATGAAATGTGTGCTGTCCAGACTGGAACACAGAATGAACTGCAATTGCTCCAAAGTGGCAACAAACTTTGGAGCACTCCTGTCTGAGCTTTCCAGGGTGTACAAGGCATATGTTGCAGCCTTTGGCCTTCCTAGGCTTTAGGGCATGGGCTGCTGCTGTCACAGCATCACTGTTGTGTCTCAGTGCTCTAATTCCCTGGAGAGACGCTGCACTGTCACTTTCAGCAGCTTCCTGAGGACTATGATAAAAGCTTTTGGTTTGTTTTCTTACTGTTAGAAGTGCTGTAGGAAGTGGTGATTCCAGAAAGTGTGAAGGGTAATGTTTTGTTTCAGTGTGATCTGGTCATCTTGTCTGTTGTCATGTTTAATTTGCAAAATACATCTCTGTTCAGATGTGGGACTCCAATTGGCAGGGTATTAGCCAACAAGGTTTCTTTTTTCCATGAGCAAAGATGCTGCTAATGGTTTCATTAAACTGATTTTTGTGTCGATTTAAACATGGGTGGGACCAGCCCAACTAGGGAAGTGTTGCCAGTGTGTGTGGAGCTGGTGTGGCTTCATCTGCACAAGAGTGTTATTCTGACAACTGTTGGAGACACTGGAAGGGCGTTGAAGGAAGATAATGAGGACATGTGAGGAAATGGGAAGTGCAATGTTGAAGTTCTTCAGATGTTAATGTGGGTCATGGTACTACTTGATTACACATCCCCTAAGGAGCCTCTGCTGGCCCTGGAATTTGCCAGGTCACCTTTATTTTGTTGCTGCTTTGTAAACAGAAGGGTAATGGAAGAAAGTGGTAGTTTTATATGGCAATGCAGCTGCAAGCAGATGGCTGACCACGGAGCAAAGCTCTCTGCTCATCCTGTTGTCAGCAAGAGAGATTCAGCATGTAAAGTCAGGAAGATGTCAGCTGCTAAAGTGCTGTGTTTTATCCTATGAGAGTGCAGTGAGGACAGAGAGAAAGTGTTACTGAAAGGTGGGCAAAGTTCAGTGTGAGGGTGCTGTGGTAATCCTGCTGTGAGGCTCTGGTTCCAGCAGGATGATTTGGCAATTGATGCCTGCAATGCAGAAAGTTAATTTGCCTGTGATAGGCCAGAACTTCATGGTGTGTCAGTCACCTGTACTTTTGCTTTGATCTGACACGTCTGTTGGCTCGTTGTGCGTGGACCTGGTATTTCTATCCTTCCCGTAGTCCTTTTTTTCCCCCTTCCCTCTCATTCTCTTGACCCCATCCTTCTATCTCTTTAATAAGATTATTTTTTTCCTGTATTCAGCAGGCTAAAGGAGGACTTGCTGTCTTTGTACCAGGTAGTCCTGCAGGATAGCTTGGTCTCTATAGGTAATATCTGGTGAAAGACCTGCAAAACTACACGTTGAGCTGGGTGCAGAATCCAAGTGCTGTTGGTGCTGCTTGGTGTCTTTGCTTTTGCACTGATGTGGTTACTCATCTCATTCACTGGTGAGCATCACTGTTCTTGTGATCTTTTGAGTTACCATCTGAACAGCCTTGAGTGTCTTTAACATGGAGAATACACTTCAGGTTAGCTGAAAAGAGGAGAAAAGGTCCTTCCTGCCAAGTTTGGGCTTCCTCATACTTGTTTACTAAACTCCTGGTTGGCTGTGGAGTTCTGCAAATATATTTTTGAGAACAAGGAGGTTCAGAGAGCAAAGTGCTCTCTGTTCATAGTGAAAGTGGAATGGAAGCCACTGGTAGATCAATTAATTAGTTTTATTAGAAAAATAAGTATGGAATTGTGTATTGTGTGGAATAAATCAGGGAAGTGCTATGATGGAGAATGTGGTGCAAAATCTTGGCCTGTCACTTGCTGTACTGAAAACTTGCAATGTACTTCCTGGTGATTTTGTTGTTTGGTTGAAAATACAAACCATCTCTGTTTAAATTTCTTGAGGCTGGCTCCCTGCTTTTAGGGAAAGTTTAATTTAAGTTTCAAATTGTCTCTTTTCTTATTTAATACAAGCCCCCCAGGCTTTATTCCCAGTGCTACCTCAGCCTGTCCTTCTTGCTTCTCCAAACTGAGCAGCAAAGCTCAAACAAACACAGAAAACAAATATATAGAATTCATTATAAGCATGACCAATGATGAAGAAATTTGAAACCTGGGGAATGATGGGAGAGACCTCTCAACTGACAGTTCCAGAATCCATGTGTCAGTCCAGAGATTTTTCATTGTGTTCTTGTCTTGGTCCTCTGTGGAACATCTTGGGCACGATTATTATATTTTGAATGGTTTTAAGGAGGTTGCAATTAATGTTCTTTGCTGGTTGTCTGTGCCTATTTCTCTTCTTTTCTTTCTTTTCTGGGCTGAATGTGGGTGCATGTTGTTCTGTCAAGGCATCTGGAATCCTCCCTCCTTACTGTGCCCCATCCAGGTCAGGTGTATTTGCTTGGTACACCCTGTCACTGTCTCCTCTCTTCTCCATGCTTGCTGTCCTCATGGCCGCGTGCTTGGCAGTACCAAGTCATATTTAGATGCTCAGAGTTCTTCAGCAAGACTTTTAAAAGATGGGGGGAGTATCCTCTCAACGACACCTTCTTCCAATGTGACCATCCATGTGTTTCTTATCAGTGGATCTGCTGCAGGGATATTTTGTTACACAGTGGCAGTGATTGCTCAGTGGTTTCCACAATGTGAGCTGGGGCACAGTGGGATTCTGTGACAGGTTGTCACAACTTAAGGTGACCACCTCTAGTCTGAGGAGTTCTTTTCCTTAACTGAAGGTTTACAAACAATTGGTTCAATTAATTAATCAAAACTGTTGCAATACTTCCTTTCCCTGGTGTGCTATTGCTTATATTTGTTTGATTTTTTTTCTGAACTGGTTCTGGATGATGGTTGGCTACAGAACTGCTTTTTAGCAGGTGGTGGGAGAGCTCAGGGTGGTCGTCTCCTGCTGGTTTAGCTCCCTGCACGGGAGCTGATGGTGTGGGAAAAGCACAGGTGCCAAGATGAAAGAGAAGCCGGCAACCAACAGCTGAAAAGGAAGGCAGGGAGAAAGGGTATGGCTGCAGTCACATCTTGAGCAGATCCAGCAGGCTCCCAGTGTGAAAGCAGGAGAGCTGCTCCCCCTTCACCAACGTGCTTCTTACCTTGTGTGAGTTCTGGAGTTTGCTGGGCCACTTCTTGAGTTGATTCAACTTGCTAACCCAGTCAAACCTTTCACTGACATAATGGTTTGGATCAGGTTGGAGAGGGGCCCTTAACTAAATGAAGGGGTAGAGAAGCATTGCTGGGGGCAGGGAATGAGAAAAAAGAGTTTGGGGAAAATGAACATATGCTAATTGCTTAACCAGGCTAAACTCCATGTCAGCGAGACAGAGGCACCCAGAGCTGTCCTGGATTGTTGAAGGTGGAAAGAAGAAAGTGGGAATTTGTGGACAAGGCCACTGGGCTACTTAAAGCATGACAAATTCTGACAGCTTAAAGATGCTACCTAAACACTAAAATTATTAAAACTCATTTTTAGCAAGTGCAGTGATTGTTTTATGCTGGTTCATCACTTTACATCCTGTGGGCAGC
>JAWWLZ010000042.1:65010267-65020597 GCA_035041345.1 Poliocrania exsul
ACACTGGATTTTACCCCTTTTGAGATGATGTAGTATGGTATGGAATACAATATTATTGGCTAGAAGAAGTCAGCTGTCAGCTAGCCCAGCCCAGCCCAAGTCAGCTGACAACCCCAGGCCTGGCCTGAACTTTAAAGCCTAAATTTAGGCCTATCAGCTAAACCCATAACAACCATCACAGTGCAAGTTATACATAATATGAGTGATGTTAATGCATCTGTCTGTGTCCCCCCCTTGTGTCTCTGTTTGAAGCTGCCCCGCTGTTGCTGTACGCGAACCGACGGGACCTGCGCCTGGTCGATGCTGCCAACGGGAAGGAGAACGCCAGTGTGGTCGTGGGCGGCTTGGAGGACGCGGCCGCCGTGGACTTTGTGTTTGTGAAGGGGTTGATTTACTGGAGTGATGTCAGTGAAGAAGCCATCAAACGAACGGAATTCAATAAATCTGGGAGTGTACAAAATGTGGTCATTTCTGGACTTCTGTCACCTGATGGGCTGGCTTGTGACTGGCTGGGAGAAAAGTTATACTGGACAGATTCTGAAACAAATCGGATTGAGGTTTCTAATTTAGACGGATCACTGAGAAAAGTTTTGTTTTGGCAAGAGTTGGATCAACCCAGAGCAATTGCCTTAGATCCTGGAAGAGGGTAAGTCTTTGTTAAAGCAAAGTAGTTACAAATATCAAAGTTTGCACTATTTCCTGTCTATTGAATGATTTTAAACAGGTGATGGTACTGTTATTGAAATTATCCTAAGCCAGTTGGCATTATTTGGTTCACTTTCTATTAGTGTGATTTGCAATTTGCACCTCTGAAATTGTATTCATAGTGGTTTGTGAACAACTAGAAATGATCAGACTTCTAAAAAAGAACTGGGAATTTCTTTTGGCACTAGTGCAGAAGATTAACAGAAATGGACAAGTTCTAATGTAACACATAATCCAATCTGCTTTGCTCCAACAGCCATCAGCTGCATGTGGACAAACAGACTTGGGCCTCTCTGACATGTTAAGTAATGAAATTTTTGGAGCTGTAATCATTATTGATATTCATGCTTTATTGGAGCATCTGAAGGAATGAGAGAAATCCATACATGGTATTCATAACAATACGAGATGTGTTTTGGCATTTAACCAGAAAATTTACAGAAAGGTTCCCCTCCCTACCCTTGAGGGAACTTCTGTTTTAAAAAATCCTGTGTTTTGGCTTAGCCCGTTCTAGAACTGATGTAATTTTCTCAACTGTTATGAGAATTCCTGGATATGTCTTACAGTATAATCTTTTTGCTCTGTTCTTGGGACAAAGTAGAGTTTGTCAAAAATGCAGAGTTCAGTGGTGTTTTGGTGGTGTTACTTAAATGGTAAGCTTGAGGTTATCCCATAGACAGTGATGCCTCAAAAACCCTCTGAGGCATCAGGGTCATCTGTGATAAAGTGTTTGACTCTCCCAAAGTGGAAAACTAGTGCAGATTTTTTTCTGTCTATAGTATAGCACTTATTTATTTATACTATCTTTTTGATTTTCCCCCTGAACAAGCAAGAAAATGAATCTGCTGGACTGCCATTTTACATATGCTTTTAAGCCAACTTTTTTTTGGAGGGGTGAATCAGTGCCTTGTTTCTTTGTAAAGATGAGAGTTGTGTTCAGTTGCCTGTCACTTCTTTGTATTCTAATTTGTGTTTGGTTCTTTTTCCTCCAAAAGAAGAAGAATCTCTGCAAAACCTGGCTCCTTTCCTGAACTTCATAGGAGTACTGTATCTTGAATATTTTTTTTCACAATTTCAATAGTCCTTTGACAATCTATAAACAGAAAAGATGTTTAATTCCCCTTACATTTATTTCAGGCTTTGGAAATAACAGAATGGATTTATGCTTTTCCTGTGTATTTTACAACTTGTAAATTGGAGCCAATGATAGTTTTATTTTATTAGGTTCTAAAACAAGTTGAGTGTGTAAGAAAAGTGTAATGCTTGTGCTCCTCCCACCCACCATCCCAAAACTCAGAGAAAAACAAAGGAAAACCACAGTTAAGGTGGTTTTGATTTGGCTTGCAGAGAGACTGAGGTTCTTTTTAGGAATAATGCTCTGTTGTGAAGCCAGCTGGTCTTTTTTTTAGAACAGTGTTTGTATTTTCTGAATATGGGCAGTAATATGCTCAGTGATCTACACTAAATGATTGCATTCCCTTTCACTCTTTACACTAACAGGAAAATACAAGAAGAAAAATGAAATAGATCAAAGGTAAAGCAAGGATGTAACTTGTTCCATATTGATAATCTGTTAAAGCAGTAGGCAAGACTTTAATATCCCTAAATTTAAAACAACTCAAAAAAAGGAAACACCAAACTCCCTTCCCCAACCCAACCAAAATCCCACTAACCAAAACAAAAACCCTCCAACAACTGGAATTCAGTGACAAAATATTTTTTCTTCTGAATTTTTGAAGATGTCACTTTCTAAGTAGTTTTATGAAGGGTGTGTTTGAGGAAGGTAATAGAGCAATATACCAGTTTCTGTCTTACCATGTTGCAGTTACAAAAACAGCAGTTCTTTTATGCAGTTTTATAACAGAAAACCTTTCAGCTTTTAATAAATCTGGTTGTATTTCAGAACAGCCTCCAGAGCTCGAAATGTAGATGGAAGGGTGACTTCAGCACAGAGATGTAAATTAAAAAAGATAAATGATTCCCCAAACTGTTCTTGTATGTGCTTCTTTCACTGGTATTTAGATTTTTTAGTCCTGTAATTGTCTTTTGGTTTCATGATGTTGCCTGGCAAATAGTGGTAGAAAGAAGCCATAAAAAATTCTAAGAGCAGTTAATGAAATCCGAAACTTGGAAAAGCAAGACCCTTCTCATTTTCCTGCAGTCCAATCCATCTCCTATTATGTTCAGCTGATATTTATTTCAGATACAGTTTTATAAGACTGTAATTCATGAAAATAAATGATTCAGCAGCAAAACTTACACAAGGGTCATCTTTATCAACAAGTTCAGTTTTTCATCAAAGTTAAATTGTCACATGTAGTTGATCTGAAGTAGAATACGTGTTTTGTGAGCAAGTTGATTTAAATACCACACTACTGGTCTCCTCTGTGTTTGTATATATATTTATTAAATGTGTCTGTCTTGCTGAAAAGATGAGAATGCCTACTTGGAAATGAATGTGATGGGTTTGATCCATGGCTTCCTCAGTAACCAGGTGTAACTAAGGAAGTGGACATTACATAGGTATTCCACACGTGTTTTCCACGTAAGAGAGGAGGAGGGGAGATAGGAAGAAGTTTAGTTTTCCTGCTTCTGGCAAAGCTGAGAGGAGCAGGAGGAACCTGGACAGTCCCTTGTTTCAGTTGGTTTTCCTAGCCTGGGACCTGGTGAGATTGTACCATTGCCTGTTCTCCTCTTTTCTTAAGGTTTTTGATTGTATTTGTCTGTTTCATTTGTTTTGTTTTAGTTTTGTCCCTCCTTATTCCTTGTTACCCGTTCCCTCTTCCCTTTTCTCTTTTCCCCTGGGGTGGGGCCCCACACAGTGTGTACAAATTGCATACCTGGTTGTAGATGTTAGAAAATATAATTTCTGTTCTAATTCACTTCAGTTTCTTTTGAGTTCTTTTCAGTTTTTTTTTCCTTTGCTGGGAAGACTTTGGGAGGAGGGAGGAGGGCAGTCCAGGGTTGGTAAAAGAGCTAGGCCAAACCTGGACAATAAGCTAGCACAAATATGTAGTCATGAATATTGCATTTTCTTGGCAGTAAGAAAATTTACTTCCCATGCAGTAAAAATGAAATTTTTTACCTTCTTATTTTCAGCTAGAAAGGCATTAAAATCTGGTATGTCCAGATTCTTCTTACCAGCCATCTCCTACCTACATTTTGAAGTTTGAGCTTCTCATTGCTCACATTCATACACTACAACTTACTTTAGTTTTTTCAATTTTAGTTGTCTTGATACTCAGTAAAATATTGTGTGTGTACCAGGAGGGAGAAGGGACCTCAGATAAGGTGAAGGGAGGGGGGCAGTGTTTGTTAAGCCTTCTTCTGAAGTGAGACAGCAGGTTCAGAGCAGTTCCAAGAAGGGTTCTTGGTTCTGCCCATCCTTTCTGAAACTGTTTGTTCCCGACTGGTCTTAAACATGAGACCCTTCTTAATAAGATCAGCAGGTAGGAATAACACAGACACTTCAGTGTTGACTTTTGCCAGGAGAAGGCCAGGGTTTAGGTCACAAATTTCAGAACAGTTCACATTAAAGTTGAGCAAGTGGAAAAGAATTGTTTCTGCTTCAGCACTCAAGATGAAAAGAAAAAAAAGGCATATGCAGATTCTTGACCAAGTACTGGTTGAAAATGCAGTATTGTACTTTTGTGCTGCTGTTCTCTTGTTGGTGCTGGGTTTCTGTTTGTTTGGATTTATTGTTTGGGTTTTTTGTTGGTTGGGTTTTTGGTTGGTTGGTTGGTTTTTAAAAATTTGTACAGTTCTTTTGTCTTCATGGAAAAGACTTCATTATAATAGTTACAATTCCTCCAAAATTATACTTTAGACAACCTGATCAGCTTTCTTCCTAAGGAGCACTATCAAATGAGCAGGCTTTTCTCACTTCCAGATGTATTGTTTATCACAAGGGGAATTTTAAGTGCCTCCTAGAAGTGGTAACTAATTGCTTGCTTCTCAGGACATGTTTTAAATCAAATTACTATATAGAGTTACCTTAATTGTTAAGCTCTTGTAAAACCTTTGGGTTGTAAAGGTTTTCAGTTAATGAATGGAATTAGAGCACAAAGAGCTACAACACTTTTTATGGCAGCTGAAGTTGATTTCTGGATGAAGTACTCCTCATGTTGGGGAAGATCTGCAGGTTTAATGGGTACCCTTCCCCCAACAGACTTATTTTTTCCACACAAAACCTTTGCAGGGAACACATTCTTTCTTTATGGACCTACTTTTTTGTTTCTTTGAAAGCTGGAAACTTGTGTCTGAATATGCCAAGCAGAAAAGCAACTGTAGTACAGGACTCACATCTGCACATAGTAACAAAACATTTGAGAACTGGTAGAACTTCTGCTGAGTGGTGCATGTTATACAGGAGTATAAGGAAAGGGAAATAGATGGTTCTAATAACAGTTACAGTATCTTTGATTTGGGGAAAAAACATTTTAAAAAGGAAAAATATTGGAAATTTTTGGTAAAATCCCTTGTACAGTGAAGGGTTGTTAGTTTGTATGCAAGTTAGTATTGCATAAAGTGGCACTTTACATGTAAATTCCCCAAATAATGCAAATTACTGAAGGCTTTGCTTCACACCTTTTCTTGCTCTCCCTTGAGCAGTTTGCATCTGACTGAAAATCTTTCTGCTGCTCCTGACATTGCACAGGTGGTGGATTGGTGCACTCAGCTGATGGGCTGCTCTACAGCCTGGCCTGTGTACTAAGAATTAATTTTGAGGTTTTATGGGTGACTTGCAGACAAGTGTTAAACTGATCCCAAATCTGCAGACTGCTGTGATATTGGCACAGAGATTTAGAAGGTGCATTTAATCATTCTTCACTAAGGAGGCTCCGTTGATCAGAAGATGTTGGTTGCAAATTCTGGTAACAGCTGAGATATTAAACAAACCACAAGGTATTTTTTTGGTTACTTAATGATTAAGCCAAGGCAAGAGATTGCAACAGTATTGCACGGGTTGTCCTGATGAAACTGCCTCAGGAGTGGCCTACCTTGCCTCTTGCACTGCATGTAACTCTGGGAAGATCTAAAATGCACCACTGATGATGTTGGTAGTTGGATGATCCCAGCACAAAGACTGTTGGGTGACCTGAATCTCCAGGCATGGGAGACTACAAAGCAGAGAAGGTTGCCTAGGCCAGTGTTTACTGCATGATTCAAACCCCAACACAGTGTGCAAAACTGCTTCATCCTGCAAGGGGCATCTGAAATGTCCTGGCCATTTGCTGCACCTGAACTATTGTAACTCCCTCTGCTTCTGAAGTAGAAAGTGTTGGTGATTTGGCTCCTGTGAAGATCTTTGTGGCTACTGGGAACAAGATCAGACACTATCCACTTATTTTAATAGGCTTGAATATTAACTCTAGGGGCTTGTTTATATATTTTTCTTTTTTTTTTGTTTGTTTGTTTTGTTTTAGTCTTATTGACAGTTAATTTTCAAAGTCTCTGTCACAAGACTGCAAAGTTTGTATGAGATTTGTCATGTATGGTTCATGAGATGCTTGTTTCCAGTCCAGTGCTAGGATAGATGCTGAAATTGTAAAGGTTTCATTTTATTGCACAGCTCAAAATGTTAAGTTTCTTTCTCATCACTTTCCTCCACATGTGAAGGAGGAGGTGAAGGAAGGTAACCAGAAACCCACATATTTAAAACAGAGTGAGGACTTAGAGAGGTGACTTCTCCTGTAATTCTTGCTGTGCTGGTTTTAAATGTTACTGCCACTGTCTACCTGTCCTCACCCTTCTGTCAGAGGTTGCCAGGAACTCAAAAGAACATACTTGCTAATGTATTTTCTTTATTTTGGTGATGTTTTATTAGGCTTCCCTGTGTGAAAAAAGATGAGAGAGATTTGGTTTGTTAGAAATCAAACCAGAGTGTACAAAATGGATTTGTGTGGGACAAACATTTGTCTTACAGACTCATATAACAAAGTTGTAGGTGCTTTTAGCTGTAGACAAGCTTGAGAATATTCTTTCAAAGCCACCTCCTTCACTCAGTTACTGGGCTGGAACACACGACTGTACCAGTTCAGTTGAGAGCTGGGCTTTCCCTTCTGCCAACTTCCCTGTGAAGGAGTTTGTAGCATCTTGAAGCACTGCAGAGTTTGCCAGAACACTACATTAACTGGCTTGTTTTCACTTTGCCTTTGGTTTCAGACTTGTTCCAGTGAGACTTGTGAACACAGGATGCAAAATGACAGGCAGCTGACAATTTAAGGGAACTCTCAAGAGGATGATTTGGTCTGTCCCACAACACATACTTTGGTGTTGCAGTATTAAGGGTGACAAGAATTAGTCAACTTTATGCAACTTGCTCTAAAATATCAATGTGTGCTTCAGATACTTGCATCCAGTGTTTATTTGGTAAGTTAGAACTAAGTATTTAAACTGAGGTAGTAATTTCTGGTCTGCATGAATAACCTCTGATGCTGGGCATGCAATTATGACTTAGCATCTAACTCTAGACTATGAAGACCTGTTGTATTTAAAAAAAATAAAAATAATTATTTTAGACTTCTATTAGGCATGATGTTAATTAAAAATTTTTGTTCACACACTTTTAAAATTTAAAATAATCCTAAGACAACTTTAAGAAACTGTTATCAGGAACTTAAAGGGACCATATTAATTTACAGCAGGAGTTACATGTTGCTCATTCTGTGTTCTTGCTTGAGAAGTCCAAAGTAACACTGATTGTTAAGGAAGCAGACAGGCTTTAAATGAATGTCTGTGTGGTTTCTGTGGAAGGGGTCAAAGTAAAAAAACCCCTACAAATAATCCTCTTCTCCCCCAAATGTAACTTACTCTGTGTCAGGAAATCATTACTTCAGAATCCATGACAGCCATTAAGACTTGTAGCAGGGAGCTTGTGATTGCTCACTGAAACCATTGCAGCTGACTGAGCTTAATGATTGCAAGAAATTATTTTTATACTTCATCTTGGGGAAAAGTTTTGTTTGTAATCTCTTTACTATTTCAAGGCAGGATATTATAGAGGGGATTTTTTTTCAGAAATGATGGTGAGCATTGCAATGTGTGTTAAAGCAGAGCTGCACCAGAGGACATTTATTGGCAAAATTAGCCCTTAGTGATCACAGCTCATTGCATTGTGGTTTAAACTTTCTTTGTACATCCTGCAACCATCATCTCCCCTTTCTAAATGAGCTTCACTGTCACAAACACACTGCTGTGCCATAGGTGAAATTATACTCACAGTTCTTGCTGTGATATTTTGTCCAACACACTGGACAAAGGCATTGGCAGCAATGTAGGCCCAGGTGCATCTTAGTGGGTAAGAGGAGTGTGGGAGTGTCTGCCTTTATCAGTGATGAGTCTGCTGGTTCACTGGCCATGGAGTGTGCAGATGAAAAGAGGAAGTAATCTTATGTTTTCTTCTTTTAGAATCAAGATAGGGTTTGTGGGTGTTGAATTGGATCTTCCATCAGTGCTTTGGGGAGTTACTGGAATATGTCCATTATAGAGTGTGAAGTTTGGTCCAAACTTTAGGCCAAAAGTTTGGTCTGTGTTGGAGAAAATGGAGCAGGAAGTCGCCTTTGTTCCTCTGGAGGAAGTTGATCATTGGATTTATATTGTTGACAGAAAAAGATTGATTTATGTCTCATTTCTTGAAGAAAGCTGATAAAAAATTCCCTTGATAGCATGATTTGAAAGAGACAAGACTGATAATATTTTTTAGATAAACTATGGATTAAGGTTGTTTAAAAAATGAAAATCAGAGCACTCAGCTATATAAAATTTAGGCATGATTAACAAAGAAAAAAAGTCTATAGAAGAACCATCTTTATTTGGCTGTGTTCCTGGAAAAAAAATAGGATTATTCCCGTGGGATATGAGTGTATTTCAGTACTGTCTTCTTCGTGGAATGGTTGGACAAAATATCCCAGGATATAACATTGTAAGAGGATGCTGAGCAAATGCAGGTTTGACAGTTCAGCTGGTGAGAAAGGAGGACATACCAGGGATAAAGGTTGAAGTGGCCTAATAAAATATCTACATAAGCCTTTTGAGAACTTGTCCAGTGACCCCAGAACAGGAGGAGGTTGGTTCACATTACAGAGTGCCAGGGCTGTCAGTTTAGCCTGTATCTGAACCAGTCCTATTTTGCCACTTCAGCATCTGTGTATACAAGACTCAAAAATAAGCTGAGCAAAGCAACAATTAGTGCTTTGGATTTCTGCTTGACACTTGCTCCTTTTAACTCTTTGTTGTATTCCTGTAACATAAGCTGTGAGTTTCTGCTCAGTTTGTTTCTTTGGTAGGGGGTGCCCCTGTCCAGGCTGCTTTTGGAACTTTGGCCCAGTTATGGATGTTCTGTAATGAAAGAAAGAATGGAAAAAACCATAGTGGCCTTGTCAGTGGAAGCAGAGTCACTTTGGGTGGTCCAGGGATGCTGCTGTTCCACAGCAATGCTCTAGATTTTAAATTGTGTGCTTTGAATGCACATGTGTGTGGGAGAATGTGTATGGAACGTGTCTTTGTGGTGTCTAGTGCATTGTATCTTACACTTGGACTGGCCTAACTCTGTTCCACCTTAAAACCTAAACACCAAACAAGCTCCCCAAACTCCTCCTTCCTGCCTTTCTCAACCCTCCTAACCAAAAAATCAAACACAAACAGGAAACCCCAAATGCCCCTAAGTATGGAAACCATTTTTCCCCTTGGACTGATGAATAGAAATATAAAGAACAGAAACTCTTTTTCTGGACCTCAATAGTTTCATCAGAATCCTTCGAATAACACTGAAAAACAAAGTCAGCATTCTGGGCCTCTTTCTTCCATCTCCTCCCCCACCTCCTTTCTTTCCCCAGGGTTGTCTAACACATGCTTTACATTTTCATTTCTTATTTTCATTTCTCATGGGAACTCTGTCATTTCTCACTTTTAATTCCATGTTTCAACGTAAAGTATCAGTTGTATAAAGTTTTTTTGCCACTTCAAGCAAGAAATAGTAAAGATAGCAAATGATGCAACTAAGAGCACTGTCAAGTCCAAGAGCTTTTTTCTAAATAAATCTGTTAAGTGTGGAATTATTTTTTCTTATTTAAAGGATAAGTGTGATCCCTGCTCTAGCAGGTTGTTTAAAAATTCCCTTAAAAAGGAAGAAAAATGTCTTGCAAATTAAACTTGTGCAATTTTTTGCTGTGTATTGTAGTGATGCATATAAATATCTTCAGTTCTTGAGTAGATTTTTTTAGTGAAACCACATATGTTCGTCACAGAATAAAACTGTGCCTAATATGAATCTTAAATTCTGGCAAACTTACTCCTGAAATAAAAGGTGATTTTTCCTGTGTATGTTAAAAACAATTCTTTCAGTGAAGTACATGTTTAGATCTGGATATAAACCTGGTTAGTGTGGGTAAAAATGAAGGTGAGGAGTGTGGGGGAGAATTACTCAAGAGGTACGTGTGGTTCATAAAGTAGCAGCTCAGGCAGGGCTTGATCTGTAAGAACATCCTGGAAGAAAACTTTAGGATTGTACTGGTTTTAAGGTAAACCAGCAGGAGAAATGAACTCAGCACGAGAGATATTATAAGTCAGAGCTACAATTTAATAATAATAATACAGTAAATACACTGACACAAAGGGAAGTTGC
>JAWWLZ010000042.1:65038849-65051317 GCA_035041345.1 Poliocrania exsul
TAAGTTCCCTTCAGGTAGCATGTCATTAGACCTTTTGTGTCTGGAGATAGGAAAGGGTAATTTACAAGTTCAAGGACCAAGAGACCTTTCCACCTGCTCAAATAATTAAAATTATGCCTTTGTGAGCATTCAGCAAGGAAATAGATACTTCTTGTTTTTTAATGAACCACTTTGTCCTTGGGATCTGTGGCCAAAAGGACAACCATACAGATGTGACTCTGCAGTGTATCAGTTTGACAGCTAAGTCAGACCTTATTACCTACAGATTTTCAGAAATGTCTGTGTGAAAATGAAAAACAATCTCTCATCTGTGTTTTGTCCAATTGCTGAGCATATTCTTTAAACTAGAATGCCTGAAAACAGAAGGCATCATAGATAGCTTGAATGCTGAGTTGTTTCTTTTTGGTTATGAAATGAGAATATCATGTAGGTTTGTGCTTCCATTTTGATTTCTTACAAATGACTTTCAGTGGTTTTACTAAGGCATCCTTTTCAGGGCTTCTGAAAACCATTTCCAAAATCTTTCTTGTTGTTAATCCTGAGCTAGAGACATCTTCTGATCACTTCATCACAGGCTTTCTTCTTTCCAAAAGTGGTATGTTTGCATTTATCCCTTATTTTAGAAATGGATTCCAAGAAGAGGGAACGTCTGGTGATAATTTTATTTCTTCTGCTAGATAAGGTCTGAGTAAGAGACTAAAGCCAGCTCTAAAGTGGAAATCCTCATATTACCGTATTGGTTACAGATGACTTTTGCCTAATTAATGTACTACTTCATGTCCTAGGATAAATGCAGTCATTTGCATGAAAGTGCGATCACCAGGACAGCATCTGATCTTAAGGGAACCAACACAGAGTGTGCTGGGGAAAATATTTGTATGCCTTACAATACATGTTCCAGTAGAGTTTTTGGCTGGTGTATATAATAGATCTGCTTGTGCCTTCTCCCACTTAGTTGAGTCTCTTGGCATCCCTGACAAATCAATTATGGAGACTGGAGTAATTTATTGCTAATAACCTTTGTTTCTCCACAAGGTTAGTGCTTTGTTAGCAGTGATGGCATTTTAAGGTCTCCCTGTTACAGGTCATTGTGTTAAAGTTTTGCTGGCTGGACTTCTCTCTAGTCTTGATGATCTGAGCACTGATAGTCTGGGTTGTGAAACTGAATAGCTGAGATGGAAGCACCCCTGCAGTTCTGCTGGTCCTCCAGCCCTCCCTGAGGTGCAAGGGATGCGGGTGGGGTGTCAGGGTGGGGGGAGTTAAAGAGCTACAGCTCGATCCACGGGTGTTTGCTTGTTAAGCACTTTCAGCCCGTCTGAGTTGTTCCATGCCAGACACACTGACACTCTTGAGAAGAGTGAAACAAAAAAGGCTCGATTTTCAGTGTAAGAAATCTTGGTTGGTTTTGTCTGGTGTGTATAGCAATGCTGAGGTGGTTCAGAGCTGAAATGATAAACTGCAGCTCTGCTGGGAATCTGTGGGCTTCGAAACCCAAAATCAGTGTAAAGAGTAAAAGATTCAACGTGTTAGAATGTTAAGAGTTTAGTACTTAATTCACACCCATTCCTCACATAGCTGCTCTCAGTATGTTCAGGATTGATGCAGAGATAACTGAAAAGCTGCATTGGGTAATTTAATTTGTTGAGTGCATTGATCTTAACGTAAGAAATTATTGTAAAGCAGCTCTTAAAATTACATTCAAATAATGTCCACACTTATTTACAGAGACAAGCTATTGTAAAAGAGTATAGCTCTCAGCTAGCTCAGAACATCTTTTCTCTCATGTTTATCTTGATTGTATCCCCAAGGGATATTTTTTCCTCTCTTTTATGAAGAATTATCTCTATATTTAGTTTGCTATGTACATTTTTTGCTTCTCTTGAAGGACTGGAAATACTTCGACTTTTGCAATCAGTTGAGAAGCTTTGTACTAAAACCTTCCTGTGGTGCTTTTAGTCTCCTTATTTGAAAACCCTTTTTCTGTGTCATTCAGTACTGCTATGTGTGTCTGGATTTCGTTTTTTATCCCTCTGTGAACTTTCCTCAGAGTCTCTGTTCAGGATACCTGAAGGGTCACTTGATTCAAATGTCTTTTTGTAAACTCTGGAAGAGCCATGAATATTTCTTCTCAACTTAAGAGCTATTTTCAGTAGGCAGAGATGTGTTTCTTATGTGTCATTTTCCTGAACTACTCCAGTGCCCATCATTTGCCTGTGTATTTTTTGGTTAGATGAGTACCAGCCCTGTTAGTACTGGAGCTGGAGCGGGATTTGTTTCAGGAGGGGACCAGTGCAGAGCTGTTGAGCTCCACAGGGTTGCTGCACTTCCAGAGTCATTGCAGGCTCTGAAGTTGGGCAGCTGTTCATGTCCCTGTGAAGCTTGGAGGTTCTTAGGGCCTGAAACTGCCATAATTGCCAAGTTGGGGCATTCACTGTGAAGGAGCTCACCAAATAATTAGCTGTCCCAATTAAGCAGCTGCTCTTCTTACTGAATAACGTTCAGGAAGGTAAATTTTTGCCTATCCTGTACAGTGGCCCAATTAACTGCCTTAAAATTGGCTTAGTGTTGTGTGGGGTATCTCTGTTTAATGAGTGAATGAGTTGTATGATCTCAGTGGGGGCTGATGTTCCAGTGACAACCAGTTCTGTGCAGGATGGTGGGGCTGAGGGGGTCTGCAGCACTGGTGGGGAGCAATGTGTGATAAATAGGTGATCAATATAAAATTGTCTTGTTAAATTCAGTTGATGGTTTGATATAAAGTTTTTGTATTGGTTTTAGTAAAGCAAAGTTTGTTATGTTGTGATTAAGGCTCGGCCGCTTTAAGGAACTGGCAAGGCTTAGACTGCAAGATGAACTGTTTTTAGCATTTTGTGTGATGCTTGGTATAGGCATATAATACATGTGAACTGTGCATGAGAAGGGCCTGAAGACCACCCTAAGACCACTCTATGACCAATCAAAGGAAAGCAACTCCCCAGCAACAGAGCCAAACCTATGCAGAGGGACCGATAAGGTGAACATCACGAGCCATCACAAGCCCGATGAGGTAGAGATCAGGAGCCATCACAAGCCAAAGCCAAGAAGGACTAACTGAAAATAGAGACTAAAAAAATCAGTAATGGAAAAACCTTAGCTAAAAAAAAGAACCATCATAGTCTATAAAAACCAAGCCTGTAACTTGTACCCTTTGTGAGCCAGCTGGGAGCACTGGGCCCCCACGTTGGTCACCCAGGGCATTTCCTAGGATGTCCTGTTTGCTTATTTGTCTCGTCGTTGCTGCAATGATTTATTTGTCTATTGTTGCTGCAATAAATTACTAAAAATTAAGTTTTGACTATTGGCCTCAATAATTTGGTCAATTTTACCTATAACACAAAGCATACCAGAAAGTTGCAAAGCTGATGGGTGCTGGTGATAAATTTATCTCCTGTGCAGAAATCACTGCTAAATTATAGCATTTTATCTTGGCATTTGCACTCTGTAAGCTTTTCTCTATGGATGTGGGATATTCTGCCATCTGCATGCCTAGACTTCATGGGGTTTGTGGAAAAGGGCTTTTTGGAATGGAAGCTGTTATTTATTATATTTGTTTATGGTTCAGAATGGAACCATTAAATGCTGTTTTATCCTTTTTGTTTGTTTGTGTTGGGTTTACTATGCGAAAACCTTCTATTTGAAGCAAATCAAAACTGTGAAGTTACAACTGTACAGTGCATAGTGATTTCTGATGCCTTTTAAGAGGAGGTTTTATTGCCTGAATTCATCTTGTGAGATACAAAAATTTAAAAATTGCTAGATTTAAAGATGCATAGAAACAACTTTATAGGAAAAGCATAAAACTTCCTCTAGTTGTTAATAATTTTTAGTGATGGCATAACCTTTTAAGATAAACCAACATCCTGGGCCACAGTCAAACAAAATACTATTTTTTTTACTTCAGTCTAAGAACCTTCTTATCTTCTGTAAGTGTAGGTCAAATACTTGATGTGCCTTAAGTCCTTAGAGGGGCATGACTCTCTCATATTAAAAGCATAGATAAAAAGAAATATGTTGTGTTGTTTTTCTTTTAGATTTTCATAGTGGCTCACAACCATTTCCAGAGTCTCCTGGTAAAATGTGACCTCTGGTGGTATTTCTGGCTGGGTTAAAGAGAGATTTGGCTTATATGGGTTGATTTGTTATTAAATTAAAGGCCCTCCTGCTAAATCTGGTACTCCTGTTAAATGTGAAAGTGTTCTTGCTGAAATCAGTTGTAGCATAGCCTGTCTGTGGGTTGCCCTCTGGATCTTTATAGTTTTGGGATTGCCCAACATGGAGCCCAGTTTGGTTTCTGTGCCAGTGTGTGATGGGTTTGATCCATGGCTTCTTCAGTAACCAGGTGTAACTAAGGAAGTGGACATTACATAGGTATTCCACACGTGTTTTCCATGTAAGAGTAGGAGGAGGGGAGATAGGAAAGAGTTTAGTCTTCCATCTTCCGGCAAAGCTGAGAGGAGCAGGAGGAACCTCGACGGCCCCTTGTTTCAGTTGGTTTCCTAGCCCAGGAGGTGGTGAGATTGTATCATTGCCTGTTCTCCTCCTTTCTCAAAGTTTTTGATTGTATTTGTCTGTTTTGTTTGGTTTGGTTTGGTTTTGTCCCTCCTTATTCCTTGTTACCTGTTCCCTCTTCCCTTGTCCCTTTTCCCCCGGGGTGGGGCCCCACACAGTGTGTACAACTTGCATACGTGGTTGTAGATGTTAGAAAAATATAATTTCTTTTTTAATTCAGTTCAGTTTCCTTGAGTTCTTTTCCTTTCAGTTTTTTTTCCCTTTGCTGGGAAGACTTTGGGAAGAGTGAGGAGGGCAGTCCAGGGTTGGTAAAAAAGACTAGGCCAAACTTGAGACACAGTGTACAGTAAACATGCTCCATACACATGGGGTTTTCTTTCAAAGTTCAAAGGGTGGTATAGATTCTAATTTGAAATGTTATTTTTATTCCTGGGCTAGAATTAAAACCTTGATTCCTGGATTTAAGTTGTACAGCAAGGTATAACTAGATGTGAAGAGAGATCATCTTCTGCTGGTATCTCAATGCCATAATTTAGCACAAGATAATACTTCTCCCTTAGTATTTTCTCTTAATATTTTGCTATATCCTGTGAGCTTTGGTGACTTTTTTTTTTTTTAATTGAAATAACTAAATGTGTTTGGAGAAGATGGGGAGGATGTAGAATGGCCCTTACCTTGTCTGTGTGGCTGTCATCAGCTGGAACATGGCTGGCTCCAAACATTTTTAATGGAGACATTAAAACCCGTAGGCTTTCAAACAAACTGGAGGAAAACAAACTCATGATAGTGAAAAACCCCCAAACTGTTGGAGAAACTGGGCAGAGGTCACCAGAGCTGATTGGAAATGTTACTGAATCCTAAAGCCAGTTCTGTGTGTATGTGTTCTCTGACAAATGAAGTAGGGTTGGTTTTGTGAAGTCTGGGAAGCCTTTTCTTTGTTACCAAACTACTCTTACCTGTTTTTGCTTGAGTAATTGCAGCATGCATGAGAGATGAGAGTGAGATGGGGAAGAAAATGAGGCTGTACAGCAATTAATGAGCTGTTTCAGGCTGAAAAAAATCAGTCTAGCAGGGCAGTCAGAGCCTTGGAACCTATTAACCTTGATTTGGAAGTTTAGGACTTGACAGCTGAGGCAAAGAAGGGCTGTGTTAAAGAAGTTAAAAGTAAATATCTCTTCTTTCTCACTTCCTGGTGAAATGTTGCCTGGCTTTTTTAACATTTCTTTTTTCAAGCCTACATTTTTCTTATTGCACAGCTTGGTCAGGTGGGTTGTTACTGTGCTATCTTAACTGGGTGTTATTTGGGTTTTGTCCTTCCTGATGAAAAAAAACTTTATCTGAGGCACTTGTTTATGCCTAGGGAAATCTCACATGTTCTTTTCAGATATTTTTGTGCAGTGTGTTTAAGGTAAGCATATTGCTCAATGAAGAATGACTCATTTGGGATCTAGTAGGACAATATTTGTGTTAATCAGCTGCATTTCTGTCTGAAGATATTGCTGCACTTTAAAACAAACATGCTGTAGACATGAGTTAAGGGGGAAGATATGACATGGAATTACCTGACTTTTTAAAATAATAAAAAGAATAAATCTTTGCCAAGAATAACTTAATCTGCAAATGTTTCTTAAATGTGTTGCACATTTGTTTTTCTTTAGAAGATGAGTGGTCAGGCCTCTTCACATGTGGGCACCATATAGTGACGTGTTGTGGCTGTGTGATGATCTCACTTGGTTTAAAGGCTTCAGGTCTTTCCTAATCTGGATTGTTTTGACTGAGCCAGGTTAGGGAGCACAGATACAAGCAGGTATGTTAGCAGATGTCAAGAGGTGATGAGAGCAATTTAGAGTAGTCTGTTCCAGCTACAACAACAAAACAGAGCAAGCACCATGAACACACTTTGTCTGGTCTGTTTATATTATATGTTATTTATGTTTCCTTGTCCGTTCTGTTAACAACCCACAAAAGTAAATCCATTTCCTACCACCTACAGAAAAAGGACAAATATTCTTATCCTCTGCTAATCTCCAGCCATACTAAAGTAGGTTTCCCTTGCTTCACCTTAGATGCAACTGGGTAGCTTCCCTCTCCCCACTACTTGTTAAATAACGTTTAAACATTAGTACATGTTATATGTTTCACAACTTGCTTGTCCAGTCTTAAAAAATTTGACAGAATGTTTTGCCCAGTTACTGTATGCAAGCTGTACTTTTAAACATGGTGACTTAGCTGCCTATCTCAGAATTTCTGTGGCAAAAAGGACATGCATTGATCTCCATCAAATCCACTTAACTGCATCACTTGCAACTATGTCTGCTATAAGTCCACACCCCTTCTTTTTCTGTTCCCCTGCCAAAACTCTGACCCATGTTAAAGAAGCTGTTGTACTTTTATGGTAATCTGTAATATTTATCTTTGCTATTTAATGTTGAATTCTGAGATGATTGTCAAGATCTGTTGGATATCTCCAACTTTCTCACTTGACCCAAGGAAGGAAACAAACATACTTGACACAGTATTGTGCATTGCTCTTAAGTTGTTTTTCTTTAGCTTTTTGTGAAGTAACTCTGTTGTGTTTCACAGGGTGTGTGTACCTTACCCAGCAGCAGAGAGCTCTGCAGGCATTGTCTCTGCAAAATGGAGAGTGCCTTTGTCTTTACTGAAAGTTGTAGTCAGTGTCCCAGTTTAGATTTATACATGATTGCTTTCTTTTTCATCTTTTTTCTTTTTAAACAATTACAGGTTTATGTATTGGACAGACTGGGGGGAAGTGCCAAAGATAGAACGTGCTGGGATGGATGGTTCGAGCCGCTCCGTTATAGTGAACACAGACATTTATTGGCCAAATGGACTCACATTGGATTATGAGGAACAGAAACTTTATTGGGCAGATGCTAAACTGAATTTCATCCACAAATCAAATCTGGATGGCAGTCATAGGTAAGAAGTTTTTCTTTTATGTATGTAATGTGGTGCTTTTCTTAAATGTTGCTTAAGCAATATCATAAGCTGTGTTGCAGTGAATTGTCATGTGAGCACTTAAAAAATTTTAAGCAAATTAGTGCTGTCAGAAACTTTTATCCTTCCCTTTCCAGCACTGGGAAGTGGGATGTGTGCTCCACTTCAGGGGTATCCTGTAACTCTACCAAAGACTTTTCTTAGAACCAGTTCCATAAAGAAATCCTTGAATCCTGTTCTTAATTTTTTAAGACTATATAGCAAAGTTGTCCCTTTTCAGCAGGTCTTCTGTGGCATTCAGAAATGAAGAAAATACTCTCAGTAAATAGATTGTCATATACATAGATTGTCATATAAATAGATTGTCATGTTACAGTTTCATTAATCCCAGGGGCTGCCAAATTACTGAAAAACAGTCCTTACAAAGAATGATGTTAAAATTACTGGTTTCATCTAACAGTTTCATGGAGATGATGTAATTCTTTTTGATCCAGTCGTGGCTACATCTTAATTAAGAATGTAACTGTTACTTTTTATAAATGCATTTATCCCCAATTTGGGTGATGACCCTCCTCATTAGATGAGAGAGCTTTGACAAGTACTGTTTGCACAGGCAAATGAATCACAGTTAGCTTGTGCCTAAGGTATCATATAGAGAGATAATATTTCAGCAGTTGTTCTTTGCAAATTTTTGTGGCACTTCAGCTTGTTTATCTGGGCATAGAATACCCTTTCTTGTGCTCTTTGTTCTGGCCTCTTAGAGACTTGTCCCATCTTTCACCACAAATATTAATTTGACATAAAGAAATCAATTACATTGGTAAGATACTTGTTTTATGTGGGCTGATGAGTGGTGTTCCTGTGGTATTCGTTTTGAACTCCACAATTTCTTTTTAGTGCTGGTTTGAAAGGTTATATCACTTTCTTCTTAAATTCTGCCTTTTAAGAGATCAAAAGTTCGTGCAGTGTTTTTGTAATGGTATTTGTTCATAGAAAGTAACAGAAGTTGGATGCAGTTTTAAATTTGTGTCTTTGGATATAAATATTATAACTGGCTTTTTTAATTCAAACCATGGAGATGTGGATCTCTATTTTGAAATAGCTCTTCATTTGCCATTTGTTTCAGAAGAAAGAAAACTTAGTACCAAAAGGAGAGAAATATTTCATAGTGATACTTTCTTTAAAAAAAGAAGACTGTTATGTAAGTTTTCAAGTAATGGAGAAAAAAAGGATAAAAAATTTACAATGCAACTTGAGTATTTTTATTTCTTTTTAATTATTTTTTAACCTGTTTTATCTAATATCTGCAGTCTTTCTTGCTCCAAAGCTACTTCAGTGTTTCTTGCTAGCACTTCTGCTTTTTCAGTCTTTTTTTTTGCTACTGTTTTGTTTGTAGTTTTTCTCTTACTGGTGATCTGTTGCACAGTGGTGTAAATATATTTGGGTTTGGTATTCTATTTTTATTTTAGTTATTCCCTGGTCTGCAATTGATTAACCTGAGGGATCAGGCTGTGAAGATGCTGATCTTTCTTGGTGTGGGGAGCTGACCAACTTTGTCTGTTTGCAGAGAGCTGTGTCAAACAGATGTCACATGACATAACATTGAAGTCACTTGGGTCCCAGTAGTTACCTCATTCCAGAGTAAATTCTCTGGAATTAGTTAATCCTGTAATAAAAACTTGTATGGCACAAGTGGTGTTTGCCTCAGTTCCTGCAGTAGCAGGGATGAGTGAGGAGAGGAGTAGGAAAGCCAATAGGTGGCTAAAGGATTGGTGCCACCAGCAGAATTTTGAGCTTTTTGACCATGGGGCAAATTCCATCTAGGAAGGGCAAAGGAACTGCAGTCCATCAGTTAGTGGGGCTGATCAGGAAGGCTTTAAACCAGGTTTGAGGGGGGAAGGGACTGAAACCAGGCTCTCCAGAGATGAGCCTAAGGGGGTAGAGCATGAGTTGAGTGCAATCAACAGCCCAGCTGAAGTGCATGTACACCAATGCACACAGTATGGACAACAAACAAGAGGAGCTGGAAGCCATCGTGCAGCAGGAAAGCTGTGACAGTCACCATCACAGAAACGTGGTGGGATGACTCAAATGACCAGAGTGCTGCTGTGGGAGGCTACAAGCTTTTCAGAAGGGACAGGCAGGGTAGGAGAGGTGGAGGGGTTGGCTTTATATGTTAGAGAGTCTCTTGACTCTGTTGAAGTTGAGGTCAGCAGTGACAAGGTTGAGTGCCTGTGGACCAGAATCGGGGGAAGGCCAACAAGGCTGACACCCTTGTGGGTGTCTGTTACAGACCACCCAACCAGGATGAAGAAGGTGATGAGTTATTCTACAAGCAGCTTGTGGATGTCTCAAAATTGCCAGTCCTTGTTCTTGTGGGTGACTTTAACCTGCCAGATGTCTGCTGGGAACTCCATGCAGCAAAGAAAAGGCACTCCAGGAGACTCCTAGAGCATATAGAGGATAATTTCTTGCTTCAGTGGATAAGGCCTTGCTAGACCTTCTGTTCACAGAAAGGAACGTTGGGAGATGTAGTGGTTGGAGGCCATCTGGGGCTCAGTGACCATGAAATAATAGAGTTTTCAATACTCAGGGATGCAAGGAGGGCCATCAATAAAACCTCTACACTGGACTTCCAGAGGGCAGATTTTGGCCTCTTCAGAAGACTGATTCGGAGCATACCCTGGGAAACAACTCCTGAAAACAAAGGAGTCCAGGAGGGATGGACATGTTTCAAGCAGGAAGTTTTGAGTGCACAGGAAGAGGCAGTCCCAGTGTGCTGAAAGACCAGCCGGAGGGGAAGATGACTGGCCTGGCTGAACAGGGAGATTTTGAAGGAAATCAGGGTAAAAAAAGAGAGCTTACTGATTATGGAAAAAAGGGCTGGCTACTCATGAGTAGTTTAGGAATGTAATTAGGTCATGTAGAAAGAAAATTAGAGGATGGCATAATTTGAACTCAATCTTGCCACTTCTCTTGAGGATAACAAAGTCTTTCTACAGATACATCCGTTGCAAAAGGAAGGGCAAGGAAAACCTCCTTTCTTTATTGGACATGGTGGGGAACATAGTTATCTAAGATGAGGAAAAGGCTGAGGTATTTAACACCTTCTTGACCTCAGTTTTCAACAGTAAGACCAGTAGTGCTGAGGACAACTGGCTTCTGGATCTTGTAGACAGAGATAAGAAGCTGAGTAGCCCTCCTGCAATCCAGGAGGAAACAGCAACCTGCTGAGCCACTTGGATCCTCACAAGTCTCTGGGACAAAATGGGATCCATCCCAGGGTGATGAGGGAGCTGGCAGAAGAGCTTGCCAAGCCGCTCTCCATCATTTACAGTCCTGACTCACAGGGTGATTGGAAGTTGGTGAATGTCACGCTGATCCACAATAAGGGCCTGAAGGATGACCCAGGAAACTACAGGCCTGTCAGCTTGACCTCAGTGCCTGGCAGAGTTATGGAGCAGATCATCCTGAGTGCAATCACACAGCACCTAAAGCATGGACAAAAGATTAGACCCAGCAGGCATGGGTTTAGGAAAGGCAGGTCGTGTCTGACCAACCTGATCTCCTTTTATGATCAGGTGACCCACCTGGTGGATGAGGGAAAGGCTGTGGTGATCTATCTGGGCTTCAACAAAACCTTTGACACTGTCTCCCATAACATTCTCCTGAAAAAGCTGGTAGCCCAGGACTTGGACAAGTGTACCCTCTCCTGGGTTAGGAGCTGGCTGGAGGGTCGGGCCCAGAGAGTGCTGGTGAACGGAGCTGCATCCAGCTGGCGGCTGGTCACCAGTGGTGTTCCCCAGGGGTCAGTTTTGGGTCCAGTCCTGTTTAACATCTTTATTGATGATTTAGATGAGGGAGGAGATTGAGTCCTCCATCAGCAAATTTGCAGATAACCTGAAGCTGAGGGGGAGTGTTGACCTGCTGGAAGGCAGGAGGGCTCTGCAGAGGGATCTAGATAGACCTGAGATATGGGCTGATGATTCCAATGGGATGAAGTTCAATAAGGCCAAGTGCCGGGTCCTGCACTTTGGCCACAACAACCCCCTGCAGCGCTCCAGGCTGGGCACAGAGTGGCTGGAGAGCAGCCAGGCAGAAAGGGACCTGGGGGTACTGATTGACAGGAAGCTCAACAGGAGCCAACAGTGTGCCCAGATGGCCAAGAAGGCCAATGGGATCCTGGCCTGGATCAGAAACAGCGTGGCCAGCAGGCCTAGGGCAGTGATCCTTCCCCTGTACTCTGCGTTGGTGAGACCACAACCTGAGTGTGTGTTCAGTTCTGGGCCCCTCAGTTCAAGAAGGATATTGAGGTGCTGGAGCGGGTCTAGAGAAGAGCAACAAGGCTGGTGAAGGGACTGGAGCACAAACACTATGAGGAGAGGCTGAGGGAGGTTGTAGCCAGGTGGGGGTTGGTCTCTTCTCCCAGTCAACTGTCAGTAAGACAAGAGAGCTTGGTCTTAAGCTCTACCAGGAGAGGTTTAGGTTAGGTATTAGGAAGAAATTCTTTACAGAGGCGGTGTGATAGTTTTGATCCAGGCCTTCCTTAGTAACCAGTTGTAACTAGGGAAATACCCATTTCCCAGGTATTGCACACTGTTTTTTTTACATAACAAGGGAGCATACATGTCTTAGTTTGAGGGGAAAAAAATCCAAAATATTTACCAAAAAGCAGAGGAGAGGATTCCTCCACAATAATCACGTCACTTTTTATTAAATTTAAGAAATAGGAACTTGAATTAGAAAATGGATATAAGATGGATAACTGCTCTTAACTACTATATATATACATATATATGTAGATATAGATATGACTGTAAACAGACCAGAGCAAAGTACTCCCCCAGCACCCAAAGTAAAAGCAAGAGACCCCCAAAATGGAAGGTTCCTCCTGGAGCAGTTATATTTATGGACAGTGTCAGTGTCACACCTTGGCTGGCTGCAAGGTGAATTCTCAGTCTT
>JAWWLZ010000042.1:65059711-65074719 GCA_035041345.1 Poliocrania exsul
GGAGCCTTACGTCTGCTGAGAAAAATATCCAAGTTGAAG
Source organism: Poliocrania exsul (assembly GCA_035041345.1). Taxonomy (NCBI): domain Eukaryota; kingdom Metazoa; phylum Chordata; class Aves; order Passeriformes; family Thamnophilidae; genus Poliocrania; species Poliocrania exsul. The sequence goes on from JAWWLZ010000042.1 coordinate 65,059,751, forward strand.
AATAATTGCTTCAAGACTGTGACCAAGGGTACAGACAAATGAAGTGCTCTTGAGTCTCTCTGAATGCGGGCTGGTTTAAATGAGGGTCACAGTTCACCTGATGCATTGTCATATGAATAGATGGTTGTCTGAAAGTTAGGCATGTCAAATAGCAGCTATTGTACTAAAGGTTTATTCTCACTAGCACTGGTGAGTACTAATTACATGTAAAATTCCTCTGTTGGGGTTTTGGGGGGTTTTGTTTGTTTTTTAAGGTAAGATAGAATGCTTCATAGCAATGTGGCTTCTCTTGTGCATGGGAATGCTGTCTTTAGTGTAGGCTTGGTTATAGTGAGAGTTTTCGACTTTTGTTGCTTCTTTTTCATATGAAAAATGTCATAAATTTGTCATAAAGACTAATTCTCCAAGTCTGCTCTAAACTAAAATTATTCCAGTCTGAAGACATTTAGAGTTTGAGCATGGGTTGATAAAATTGTTTACAGTATTAGAGTGCCTTTATATTTGTTATTGTGTCATTCTGGCTTCACTGTTTCACTGGTAGGTTTCAGCTGTAAATTCTATTACAATAGTCTTTGGTGAGATGCTTAGTGGGTGCATTTAATTAAAAGCAAATACATACCTGACTCCAGATAGAGATAAATAAAAGATAATATGTCCTACTTTTGAATGAAAAATACCAAGAAATAGAAAACTTTGTTTGGTGTAGAATTGGAATACTGGAGTGACAAGTAAGGGAATATACATTTTTTCTCATAAGCAGAAAAAAATAAAAGCTTTACAGAAGTGCAGGAGTGGTAATGACTGTAGTCTCTTTGTACTCAGAGTCATTGGCAGAAGACACCTTCAAGTTTCTTGCTTTAATATACTCTTCTGTTATACTTTAGCAGAAAATATTTGGAAAATAAAAGTGTTTTTTGTTGTCTGTTAAACCACTGCAGTTAGACTTATCTGCAAAAGTGATGCATATGGTGTGGGGGTGTTTTCTCCATAAATATATAGATAGATATATAACTCTCTTCCCTGGAAGAAGAAAATCAGAAGGCTGGTATTTGTAGTATGCCTTATTCTGAAGAAGTAGCAGGGCTGTGTGTCAATCCCTTATGCTTTCAGTTTGGGAAATAGATGGTGGTCCCTGCTGTTGAGCAGGAGCTTGTATATGTAGGAACACGTCTGCTCATGCAGTTAAGAAGAAAGAAGATGGGAAGAAGTGCTTGTGTGGCCCTGCTTTGAGCAGGGTGTTGGTCCTCTCCATCCTAAGTTTTTTTATGATTCTGAATAAAGTAACCATAAGAATTGAGCTACTTAATTCAAGTTCTGAGGAAGTTGGGTACAGATAATTAGTTTCTACATCACAAGAATCTGGAAAAACTGTCTTTGGTAATGTTTATACTATATTTTTGTGATTGTTAATGAGCATATGTTTATATATATTCATAAAATATATGGGTATACTCTTTAATTTCATTTATGAACCTGGAGAGAGGCAGTGACCCAGTTTGTTCAGAAATTATTCCATTACCATGGCAGAAGATCACTAGAACTCTATTTAATGGCACTGCTTATAATAAAAACATTAGCTTAATAATATCATAATAATGAATCATGAAAATCATGAAAAGTAACTTTAAGTTACTTTTTTTTATAGTGAAGCTATTTTCCATTAGAAAATTTTTCTCATGGTTCAAAAGAGCGAAACTGGAAGAGATGGATGGACCAGTTTGTCTGATTGACCAGTTTGTCTCAGTTTGAAATCTGCTGAGGCTGAAAGTGGTGGACATTGTATATCAGCAGGTAGCAGTCAGACTTGCATAAAATAGCTGGCATTCCCCCCACTTCCCCTGGTGGCAAACAGCCCTACAGATACTGAGTGTTCAAGGAGCAGTAAGAAGCAGCCACACACTTAAGTAAGGGTTTCAGTTGGCATTTCTTGGGTATCTTAGCAGCAGTAGGTGGCCCAAAAATAGTCCTCCTGTATTATTCCTTCATACCATTCCCCAAAGTGGGGGCAGTATATTTGTTCCCCATAAATAAATATAAAGTTCTGATCAAGAGTGTAAAACCTTTCACAAAAGCTTTGTTCAGACAGAACTGTAGTATGAATTGTGTCTGAGCATTCGTTTTCTCCCCTGTACTCTTAGGCAAGCAGTGGTTAAAGGCTCCCTTCCACATCCTTTTGCTTTGACGCTGTTTGGGGATATGTTGTACTGGACTGACTGGAACACACATTCAATCTTGACCTGCAGCAAGTACTCTGGGGAGGACCTGCATGAAATACATTCCAACATCTTCTCTCCCATGGATATCCATGCTTTCAGCCAAAAGAGACAGCCAAATGGTAAGCTGTTTTTGCTTTCTTTTTTTAACTGCAAGGTGGAACTGATTTGCAAAATTTAATCTTTTTGTATGTTGTTGGGTGGCTTCACCTGCATTATGATGCAATTTTTCTGATGCAGAGATTAGGGAAGACCCAAAGAAAAACCAAATATCCTCTACATTGGTTTGAGGGGGGGGGTGGTTAGAGTGCAAGAAGGAAACCCTGTCTCTTACTTTTTTCTGCCTGACCCATCTATCCTGTTGTTGTATTCGTTTTTGTTTCCTGTGCCATGACTTCAGCCAACATGATATTTTTATTTTTCTGACGCAGCAGTTCCAGTCTGGAACGTAGTGTTAATTTGGCAGATGATATTAAGCAGGAATAGCTCCATGTATAATAACCACTGTCTTAACCATTGTGTTAATTTACTGTGTTTGCATTTTGTTTGTATACATACAACCTACCATACATTCAGCACCAGTGTGCTGAATAACTTGTAAAAATGAGAAGAGCAGAGCTGAAACAAGCTTCATGTCTAGAGCTAAGTGTCACTTTCCCAAGAAAGGAAACCTTCAACATCTGTGCATTTTGGTACCATAAATACCCCACTACTCAACACTTGGAAGTAATTTTTCATTTTTCTGTGTTTATCATTTCCTCCTTTAATCTGTGTGGCTGCCACTGATTCTACCACTCAAATGCCGTATGTGTTTTAACACGAGATGAGGTCATTCATTATCAGAAGCATTAATCTGTGTGATTTATGTTTAACAGCTACAAATCCATGTGGAATTAATAATGGTGGCTGCTCCCACTTGTGTTTGATGTCTCCTACCAAGCCCTCTTATCAGTGTGCATGTCCCACTGGTGTGAAACTTCTCGAAAATGGAAAGACCTGCAAAGATGGTAGGATTTGTTTTTAAAAAATCCTTTAGACTAAGAACAAAATAGCTTTTGGAGGGAAAGGGATTCTTCCAGCTTCACTACATAATGCATGTTAAGGGTGGCAAATTCTGAAATCATGTGTACTTTTACAGTACAAATAAAAGGGATTGGAAAATGCCCTCTACATTTAAAAAAGAAAAATTCTCATGGCTGAAGGGCAGGTTACCTCCAGTTACAATATTTAAGGTGCAATTCTCTCTCTGTCACTAACTCCTTGCAAGTTTTTTGAGGACTCTGTTGTTCCTTTTTCTTAGAGAAAAAGATACCTAGTTCCTCCTTTGTCTCTAAAATATTTATGACATTTTTGATTAGGAATTAGTGTTGGGCTAACAGGATTGCACAACAAACCCTTTTAATTTTTTTTTTAAATCTGATGTCTATGTATTATACACACACATTTATTTATTTAGATATATATTTATACCTGGAATCTCTTTTCAATTCTCATGCGTGGTTAGACACCTACCTCTGTAGAGAAGAAGTGAAAATAATGCCCTGTTTTTAGGGGTGTTGAGAGTGTTTCAGGCTTAAAACTCAAGACATGGTCAAGACTTACAGCTGCAAGCACTCACTCAAAATTGCTCTTAGAGTGTCATTGTGGGCTAATGTACGTGATTTTAAATTGTTGCATTTTTAAAGTAGAGGTGTTGTGATGTTGCCCTGGGGTTGCTGTAGTACATTAACAGAATCAAAATTAACACTGGCAGATAATTAGCTAGCTCATAAATAACCATCTTTCCTGCAGATCATTCCTCCATGACAAAGGTAGAAATTATAAAGCAGAGTTTAGTGTAAATAGGCTAAATAAAATGTATATAGAAACAATTTTTTAACTGGAGTTTTATATTTTAAAAATTCTTCTACACTTGTCAGCAACTGTTCAATGTTTGCTTTAATTTCATGCTATTTCTTGCCCTCTGCTGATTATTTTTTATTGTCTGTGTGAAACTTGTTAAAAGAAATTGCTGCTTTTATATGAAAAACAGTTCCCAAATTAGCCTGTCAGGATTGTTTGTAAGAATTTACAACACACAAACAAGATGTTTTTCTTCCATTTCCATTGGTATAAGGAACCAGCTTTAATAATACTGCTCTGGGTTGCTCGTATGTAGTCAAAATTTGACATGAATTCATGTGCTTTCTTTGAAAATACTTGATATGCACAGATAAATTCAAAGCAATTGTTCCTTAATACAGGCATGTTTCCAAAAGCAGAGCTGACAAAGTCCATGCAGGGGACGGGGAGTGGTGGAGGCTCCCCAGGGCAGTGATAACGACCCCAAGGCTGACAGAGCTCAGGGAGTGTTTGGACAATGCTCTCAGGCACATGGTGGGATTCTTGGGGTGTCCTGAGCAGGGCCACGACTTGGACTTGATGATCCTGATGAGTCCCTTCCAACTCAAGATATTTAATGAGTCAATGATTTTATGAAGGTTTGGTCACTTGCCAAGCGTAGGTAGAACAGAAAGGTTCAGCCCTATGTCCTCATGGCATGTAACCCACCAGAGGGATGAACTCACCTGTGCTAAGTGATGAACGGCACCTTTCTACTGTATCAAAGGAAATTACCAAAGGTAAGTAGAGTAATGGTGTTAAAAAACCCTCAAAACCTTATTAAAAGAACTTTAACTCCTCATGCAGAGATACTCAAAAACATCAGTTCACATTTTTAGCCATTTCTTGTGTCTCAGAACTTATAATTGTTGCTCTTTTCTCCCACTCCCTGAACATGAGAAGCCAAACTGTATGTTCCTAGTCGGCCATAACATATATTTGGCTTACAAAATATAAGCTCCACTTTATCAGAAATTTTGTTAACCAATTTGCTACAGTACATCATCCACTTTATGCAAAATACTTTATACAAGAACATTTACCTTAGATGATGTTGCATTTTAAGTTACCATTCTGCTGTTGTGTCTTTTGAGAACACTCTGCCTCTCTCTTTTCAAGAAGAAAAATGAGAGGGAAGAGCGGAGAAAATGTGAGTCTGTTTATTTAGCTTGGGCTTAGAAAAGAGTGAGCATATAACACAAATGAAAGAAGATAGTCAACTTATGCATCAGATCCATTGGTTTTACTTAACTTTGATGATCTTGTGCAGAGCTAATTTCTGAGACATGCATGTGGGAAGCTCAGCATTTAGAGCTGAGCATACCCCAAAATAATGAATTTGTTTTTTCCACTCCTCTCTCACTGAAGAGAGGTGTGGGTGGTAGGCTTAGGGCTTTTGCAAGTGACCTACAACTTTCCAGAACTCTTCAAAGCAGAGATTCACTGGAATTTCTTCCCATAATTGTGAAGGCTACAATTAATGATTTGGAGAAGAGAGGAGAGCATGGCAATTGAACAGAGCCAGACTAGCCACAGACTAGAGTTGGAGATGTAAATCTGTGCACGTTTGTGTGATGATTTCCTTTCTTAGGCTCCTCAGTTACCCTTGAGAGGTAAATTTCTTTTCTTTTTTGCAGGTGTGTGTGGTAGGGGATTGTTTCCAGTTTCTTAGGCTGGGTTTTTTTCCCGTTGTATTTGCCTACTGTATCTGCTGTGAAAGTAGAGCTGAACACTGAGAACTGAACATTTTTACCTTGGATAGTTTCAATATATAGCTGTTATGCTGAAATGCTGAAACCCTGAGTGCTTAAATCTCTGTTTGCAATTAGAGTGTGTACATGACTGTAGGGGAAGGAGGGAGAGACTGGTGACTCAGAAGTGAAGAAAGGTGAAAAATGAGGCTGAGTTTCTCTTCTTTAAGATGGTTTTGCCCTCTAGCAGTAGACTAAAATCAGACTGGTTCCTAAACTGAATTGTTTCATGATAAAATGAGCCCTGTTGAGGAGAGAACTTCCTTTCATGCTGTGCTATTGAGAGTACTGGTCTGGACTGGAAAGATTTTGAGGGGTGAATTTTGAGTGTGTGTTTGTGGTGTTTGCAGTGCTTCAGCATTGACAGATGATCCCAACAGCCAGAGGTGAGGCTGGCTGACCCTCCCTGAGCAGTTTCTATGACAACCTAGTGTTTTTGAATAATCTTGGTTTATAGGAAATCTTTTCCTCCCTTGCCTTTCTCCCAGTGTTAGTTTCTCCATTTTTTGTAGTTTTTTTTCTCATCACACCTTAGAGGAGTTTTACTATTTTTTATAAGATCTATGAATGCAATAACACACATACACCCCAATTTTGTAACAATTCTCCATAGTGTTTCAGGAAAGGGTGATAGCTTAGAATGAAATGATCTATTTTTCTAATAAATGGTAATACAAATCAAAACAGTTAAGTAACTGAGATGTGGGCTTGTAGCAAGGTTTTAGTTCCACTCCCTCGTTGCCTAGGTGAAAGTTTGTAAATCTCTGTCCCTCAAAATAAAAAGAATAAGTTTTTTCATGTCCAAGTGCTCCTCCATCAGTAATGTCCAAGGCAAAGAGCCCTTTCTGAGCACCCAGGCACTTCTGCTAGAGACTTTTTACCTCCTCTTGTCATGTTGGTAATTTATTGTTCTTCTGCAGAACATACTGGGATTTCTCTTTTTCAGTGTTATGTGCTCTGCTGTTCCGAGTTTGGCAGTGCTACGTTTAAATGATCTTTTGATAGTTGTAAATCAAACCTAAATTTTCTTACAAAAATGAGTTTCATAGGAGTTGCATTCGTATTAGTGCTTAAAGATCTCTCCATCCATGTGCTCAGCTTCTGTCTTTGCCTGTAAGAAGTTTTACTTGTGTCCCACATTTGCTACTGCCAATTCTAATGTGTGGTTTGTACTGAGGAAACCTCTGGTGACTTCAGCTGAGCGAGGTGATGCGAGTTTGCTCATAAAGAAAAAGCACTACTTTGGACTTTGGTTTCAGCCTTGCTTTGGCCAATCTGTTCTCTTCCAGGAAAAGAGTCTTTATTTTGACAAAGGATGCTCACATTCTATTTTGCTTGTTAGCCTGGAGGCAGTAATGAGAATTTTGCATTTCCTTTTGCAGTTTAGGGCTGCCCAATGGGTAATTTGCTGTCCTAGTTTAAGGGAAACCAATGTGTTTACCAAGACTAGAGGAAGGGGGGACTCCTCAATAACCACTTCACCCCTTATAAAATTGAAAAGGAACTTGTAATTAGAAAATGTATATAAGAAGGATAACTGTTCTTAATTACTATATATATAGATTTAGATATAGCTATGAACAGACCAGAGCAAACTACTTTCCCAGCACCAAAAAATCAATTCCTCAAAACTGTAATTCCTCCCTGTGCAATTCTATTTACAGACAGCAGGTGACAGTGTCACACCTCAGCTGACTGCAAGGGGAATTCTCATTTTTTTCCTAGCAAGGCAACATGACTCATGTTAGGGAGGGATGGAACCTTTCCCGTGGGGGAAGAGCAGATTCTCTCTCTCCTTGTCCTTAGTGGTAGTTCCCAGAAATCTCCTTGCAGCCAAAGTCAGTCCCCAGGAAAGAAAGTCTGCAGCGTGTCCCAAAGCAGCTGTGACCCTCTTCTCTCTCCTCTTTCTCACTCTCTGAAGCTCAGAGTGCCCAGAGATGGAGAGGGGAAGGCAAAAAGCAGAGCCAGGTGTTCTCACCAGCCTAGCAAACAGTGGCTTCCAGTCACAGCAGCTGCCCAAAAAACAAAGTGAGGCCAGCACACAAGAAAAGCCTCTCCCCTTCCCTGGTGCTGGGGGTCTGTTTCTCACCTCTGCCCCACCCTTAAGTTGGAATCTAGAGTCATCAACCACATCTCTGTCCTCAGTCCTGGCACTTCAGCTCCCAAAACCCATGTGTTGGTAGGGAGAGAAAAATTCCCTGAAGGACCCGTCCCCATCTCCCTCCTCCGCTTTTTTTGTTTGAACCTTTAACATTTGGCTTGTCAGGAATAGCCACAATCCTGATTTGACTGCACAGATCAAGATGTTCATTTCACACCCTCATTCTTTGATTTCTTTTAAAGAAAAAAAAACGTGATTAGTTTCAAATGCATGTTCTTCTGCCTTTGTCGTTCAGAATTGAGCTTGTCTAGCTGAAAAAAATGTGTTTGTATTGTTGTATCAGGAACTCTCTCACAACAGTGACTTTACAACTGGGGAAAGACATTTCGCAATTAAATGTTTTGGTCCAAATGTGAAGTAATTATATTTGGGATGTATAAATGATCTTGATTTCTCAGATACAGAGAATGCATTATATGTGTCTTGGGTCTAGCACTTCTTATGTATGAATTCCTAAGTGTGTATTGGTGTAGCTTAGCAACCTCAGCAACCACTGATGGTTTTAAAATTCAGTAACTCACAGATGACTGAAGCCTGTTTATCATTGAGAAACTGTAATTAATTGTAAATGTTAGAAGGGCATTGGATTTAAAGCTATGCCATTGCATGTATCTGCATGCTTGCCCTGTTTCCCTTTTCTCTCCTTTCCCTTGACTTCAGCCTGCACATAGATTTAAATTATTTAGAATTTTAATAGTGAATTTTTGAGGAAAGTATTAGTTCCAGAGCTAATGTAATGCACCATCCATGAGCTTGTAATCCCAGCTTTCAAAGTTCTTAATAAAAGTAGGCTAAAGCTCTCAAAACTGAGAGACTGGAGTAAAGCTTCTATGTCCGTATTTGGATAAGTAAGGGACTTGCTTTTCAAAAAATTGCTGACTATCTTGAATATCCTGGGACTTGTGGCACTGCTAAAAAGAATCTTGAGCTTAGTCCCCAGTTTGAATGGTTTGGGAATTTGCGGGGCTGTAAGATTGTGTGGGCAATCAACACGGGGGGACCTAACTTGAAATGCAGGACAGCCTTGTTCTTGCTTACTCTGCCTGCAAGCGTGTGCATGGGACCTTTGTCCAGGGTAGTTTGAAGGCTGTGAGCACACATCTTGGCACACCTGGGGGTCTGTGCCCTCAAACCCAGCACTGTATTTGAGATGCCCTTGTGCTACAAGCATGTGTCTGTTGGGTGCAGTAGAGATTGCCAGTAGATGAAAGAAGGCAGCAGCATGGGCAGTAACCTGCCCCAAGTCTCATGTGTGTTTGTCTAGGCCACTTCATCCTTGTATGTTCAGTGTGAGGTGTTTAAAGGGAAAGCTGCCTCATGTCTGCATAGGTATGCTGAGGTTGGAGTTCTGGTTGCAGCCTTCATGCATCTTTTGAAAGCATCTAAGCCAGTTAAGATTTGAGGCGTTTCATGTTTGTGGCTCATTTCAGTTCTCCTAATAAGTGCTGGTAAATTGAAGGGGGAAAAAAAAGATGCAGGCATGCAACCTGCATTGTCTTTTTCTGCCCTTTTATTCTTTCTTTGAAATATGATTCTTTACTCATGATATTCTCTTCATCATGTACATCTTTAGAGGCTTGATTTTCCTTAGAGAGGCAAGAGTCAAGAAGTCTGGAGATCTTGCTGTCATCTTACCTTTTGCATCCTAACTAGTCTTTGGAATAAAAGCAAATAAAATCAATTGATTTTGTTACATCCTGGCAACCTTGAGCAGTCTTCTGACTGAATGGTGGGTGGTCAGTGCCTAGCCAGGTAAAATTTGCACAACTGGTGTTTGCCACAGTTTTGAGAACACCAGTTTTGTTTTGTTTTTTCCTTGACTGCTATCAAGGTGGTAATGGGATCAGTCCATAAATACTCCCAGCTCTTGGATTTGTTATTTTTGCTGTTGTCAGGACAAACCTGAAGGTATTCAGAATGATCTTTCCCTCAATCTGCCTTGAGGTGAGATGCTTCTCTGCTGCTGGGTTTCTTTCTCCTGAAAACAATGACTGTTGATCTAAGGAAACAGCTGAGGTGTTCATTTTCCAATGGTTGGGTAATAAATCTGAAGTAAGCTTTAAACTTTTTATTGCTTGTTTGGAGGGGTGAGGGGTGGTGTTTGATCTGGAGGTTGGAATGCTATCCAAGATCCCAGATAAAGACCATGAAATTCTTAGCTTGGGGTTCCAGAGTGCAGTATGTGTCAGCTGAAAGCCAGTCATTTCCCAGTGCTGAATTAAAGTTTAAACACATTTGACTAAACAACAGTGTTGCAGCCTGAAAGCAGGATCCTGAAGCTGTTGAAGTGGGCTGTCTTTGAGAACAGAAAGGTCAATTGGTCAATTTTAAGGGTGAGTTTCAGCAAGACAATGGTTATACTCAGATGAGCCTTTCTGGAGACCTGGCATTGGTTCTTTAAAATGATTGTCAGCTTCAGTTAGAGCACACAATTTTTTTTTTAAATTATGCCTTACACTTTTTCTGTATATGGTAGACCATATATGGTTTTTTAACTGTTTCAAACTCTGAGATTAGTGCATTTGCTCAACCTTAGCTTTTCTTGATAATTCAAAAACAGTATTATTGTTTGGGGATTTTAATATGATTGTCATTGTTTTGTTTAAAAGATATCTTGGATAAATGGCCATGAAGTTGGTAAGAAAAAGTACCAGGGGTTTCTTTCTTACTTGAGCCTAAATTGTTGGTGTTAGTTATGTACTAATACTTTATATGACTGTTATGCATCTGTATGCTTGAATCTTGATTCTGAATTGTTAGTTACACTTAGTAGCAGCAAATACAGATGTACATACAAAATGGCTGTGTCAAGATTAGTTGCTTCTGTAATTATAAAAAACCATACTAAGATGCCTGTTTTCCATTTTCTATCTCACATGCTCTACAGTTTTTTAGACATGTAATTACAGGTTCCCCCTTCCTGATTAACCAATGCATACAAGTTATTCACTAGAAGAACAATTGAATAGTGTGTATATATATTTCTGAACACTGGGAGTTTTAGAGCAGAGGATCCCAAAACTGGTCTTAATCTGTGCTGGACTACCAATTAGAAACATTTGTAATAATATTCTCAAATTCAGTTGTTGAAAGGTGCTGTTTCCTGCAGCACTGTGAAAGTGTCTTAGATGTTCTTAACACTTTAAACTTGCTGTAAATGAAGCAATGGCTACTTGGGCATCTATCCAAAGTTTGGCATGCAGTGAGGTTTCAACTAACAGCAACATCAATTACTGTCTTTTTTAAAAATAAATTTGGCATCAGACACCAAAATTCTTCTTTCATCACCAACCTACATACTTCAGTTATTGCTCTTTCTGTTTTCTAGCCCATATTTATACCTCTTTAAGATCAAGACTGAGACATGGACAGAATGGGATTGCTCATTTTCACTGCAAATTTATGCATTTATTTTCCTAAACCTTCCCCTCCCCATCAATCCGTGCCAAACCCTTTCCTCTCTGAGGAGAACCACTGCACCACACTTTCCCTGCAATTTTGCATGCATTTTTCACCTTAGCTCAGGCTTCCCTGAGGCCTGAGCTGCTCTTATCTCCTTAAGACTCCAAACTGATAAACCACTGCAACTGGAATGGGGTGTGGTGGTTGTTTGTCCTTCATTACATTGAAATCTAGTGACAGAATAGAATATGAAATGAAAATTAATTAGATTAGACAGTAAGTGCAACTGTCATTGATAGTACCATTAACCATGTTGTGTTGCTCATGTGAAACATCTTCTGCAGTGCAAGCTGATCTTAGTTATTTATTGTGATTCTGTCTTTGGACTCAAAAGCCAGCAAGGCTTTTGTGTGCTTCAGCTCAAAATTACTTTATAAGACACTGTTATTTAACTTAATGTCGTCAATAAGCTTGTTCTCAACAAATATGGAAGAAGATGACAGCCCTCCTGCTCTGCGTGATCATTGGACAATTGTCTGTTCCCAAATCTGATTGCTCTGATAAGAGTTTCTCAAAAAAGATTGACTTGTGGTGTTATATGTTATGTGTTTTCCACTTCTAAGGCATTGTTGAAATGTGCAGCTTGTTTGTCATGATTGTACCTTAACCAACAGCAGCAAACAGTAAGTAAATTATTTATATAATTGATTTTTCATTTAGGAGGTTGTAGGCCATCTTGATTTCCATAAAATAGCAGCATCACTGCTGCATGTCTGTTTCAGTACCTTTGGAGGGAATGATATGGATAGAAAACATGTCCAACGTGATATACTCTGGACAAGGAAATGACCACTGAATTTTCTCTGTAAACCTGTCTGACTTGTCCTGCAGAAGAATAACCTCACATTTGAAGCCTTTGAGTGGAATTCTCTGCTGGTGCCCAGCAGTTTGGTTAGTCCTGTGAAATCAGGGCAGCTAGTCCAGCTTGTTCCAAGCGGCACAGAATCAGGTTTGCTATTTACAGGCTTACTGCAGTGTTTGTAAGATGGTTGTGTTTGTCTTGTTCATGCAGGTGCCACTGCACTGCTGCTTCTGGCCCGCCGGACAGATCTGAGGCGAATTTCCTTAGACACCCCAGATTTTACAGACATTGTTTTGCCACTGGAGGACATCCGTCATGCCATTGCCATTGACTTTGATCCTCTGGAGGGATACATCTACTGGACCGATGATGAAGTGAGGGCCATCCGCCGCTCGTTCATTGATGGGTCAGGTAGTCAGTTTGTTGTTACAGCACAGATTGCGCATCCTGATGGCATTGCTGTGGACTGGGTTGCCCGAAATCTGTATTGGACAGACACTGGCACAGATCGTATTGAAGTTACAAGACTTAATGGAACCATGAGAAAAATCTTGATATCAGAAGACCTGGAGGAACCTAGAGCTATTGTGCTGGATCCCATGGCTGGGTGAGGAGCTGTTTGTGAACATTCTTTAAAATATTAGTCATGCAAAGAGGATACCTCTGTCTGCTTTTATGTAGGTAATGGGATGCAAGGATAAATTTCTGAGCCTTCAAAATGAAAATGCTGGGATTCCTTGAAAGTTAAGGTTCTGAGGCACAAGGACTGCTGCTGTATTTTGACCACCTGGGTAGTCATGTGTCTTTATGTTTCGTTCTTTTAAAAAATATTTTTGGGATTGCATGGATCTGCTTGTTTATTGTAGATAGTAGTCTTGCTGAGCAGACAGATACAGGAGTGTCTTGGTTTGAGCTGGCAAAACGCCAGCTGTCCAAGACAGAGTGAAAAGGGAAGAAGAGGGAGAGGGAAAAAAAACCCCTCCAAACTAGGGTTATGCTGAAACTAACTATATGTATTTATACAGAAAAATTAAGAGAAAACTACAATGTAGCACACACTTATACAAGTTATATATAACAAGAAATAACCTCCCACTCCCCAGTTAATACAAAGTCTGTTACTCTAGATCTATAAGTACTTTAAAAGACACTTAGCAAGAAACAGAAAGAATAACAGCAAAATGTTTCTACTTCCCTGAAACTCAAACAAAATGCAAGCAGCGGCAGCAGGAGCAGGGCCTAACAGAGTAGAAGAGCTGCAGCATGTCCTCTTCTAGTGTAGCCATGATGGAACTGCCCAAACACCTCCCACTCCTGGATTCATATCTCAGGTTTGCGTCATCTGGTATGAAATATTTCCTTGGTTACCCAGTCAGGTGAGAGCTGTCTCCCAATCCACATAGATTCTCTGAGCCTGCTAAGTTGAGGCCTAGCTAAAACCACTACAACAAGTTTTGTTTAAACAGTGTGTGTACATGCCAATTCTTTCTAGATAAGAAAATATATTTGGTTTAGAAATGTAATTTTCTGCATGCTATGTGGTTTTGACAAAGAATAGTCCAGAAGAAGCTATGTGAATACTGAAAGTTTGGATTATTGAGAGTTCTTAAGATTTTGTTTCCTTTGCAGGTACATGTACTGGACTGACTGGGGAGAAATCCCGAAGATTGAGAGGGCAGCATTAGATGGCTCAGATAGAATTGTGCTGGTGAATACATCCCTTGGCTGGCCAAATGGACTGGCACTGGATTATGCAGAAAGCAAAATATACTGGGGAGATGCCAAAACAGACAAAATAGAGGTTTGTAATTGTACTTGCATTTTTGATTCCATGAAGTTATAGCATGTAGTTACTCTACTTTTCTAGGTGTTCATATTCTGTTATAACCCAGAAAGGCAGTGGGGTAGTGGTTGAGTTGTGCTTTAAGAAACAGCTTCTTCTGTTAAGAAACAGAGTTTTTTTTCTCTGTCTTTGGGCAAGTTACTCTCTATTCTTCCCTCATTTTTCTGTGTGTAAAATAGAAATTATATCCATGTAGGAGAGCTCTCTTTCTAATAATGTATGATGAGGGTTTATTAAATAAGTAAATTCTTAGGTCATCAGGGGAAAGAAAGCTTTTTACTGGAGTTAATGTTTGTAGGTTAAAAAAATAATCTTTCATTCTTTGCACTGCTCAGCTTAGATGCTAGTAAAACATATTTTAAAGAAATAAATCTCATTTCACATTTATTCGTACTCACTGAAATCCTCTATACTTTGCTTCTCCTTTATTTTATTAGCGTTTCAGCAAGGGGATAGATTTTCCTTTCTTTCTGACATATCCTGTTAAAACTCCCAGTTAAAAAACCCACACTTTTTCTTCTCTCTCACGTTGAAAATCTTCCATTTATTTTGTTGTGTAACATTGATGGAACAAATCTGACATTTATTATCTGTCAGTCTTTGAGAAAATGGTATTTGATTTAGTATTTGATCAAGCTTCTCTTGGAAGCAGAAGACTTGACTGGTGCCTGGTGCATGGTAACACCATCTACCTTTGCTGTATCCTGGTAGATTTGCCTTTCTTTGATGAATTACAGCTTTCCTTATCGATTCCTTACCATTGCAAATAATTTTTAGCACTGTGCTGGTTTAAAGGTAAACCAGCAGGAGAAATGAACTCAACACGAGAGAGATTGTAAGTCAGAGCTACAATTTA
>JAWWLZ010000042.1:65106310-65126416 GCA_035041345.1 Poliocrania exsul
AAATCATCAATAAAGATGTTAAACAGGACTGGACCCAACACAGACCCCTGGGGAACACCACTGGTGACCGGCCGCCAGCTGGATGCAGCTCCATTCACCAGCACTCTCTGGGCCCGGCCCTCCAGCCAGCTCCTAATCCAGGAGAGGGTACACTTGTCCAAGCCTGTTTGTCCTACTGCTAAACTGTCTCCAGACTTGTGCTATAGAGAATTAATTGTACAAACTTCAGGGAGGCTTCAACCTGCATTTTTGGCTACTGGTTCTTGTTCTGTCTTGCACAGCAGTGGCTTCAGATAGAACGTTATTGAAAAGAACCCTCTGAAAAGGGAAAATGCTTCATCTGCCTCCTCTGATTTCTGACCCAGTTATGTAATACAGTGATAATTTTTTTCCAATAATGTATTAAATGCTTTGTGCACTTATTGCAAGATACAGCTGGTAAACTACAGAAATATGGCATTTTGAAGAAAAAAAACAAACATTTGTCCAGGAAGTTTTTGCTGGGTATGTGGAGCAGAGTATCAGATTTTATTTTTTCTGATTGCAGGTTGCCATTCCCAGATAAGCATCTAGAAGTAATAAAGATACATAAATTTGAGAAGAGTAAATACATTTTTCTCCAAAAACATGGCCTCAGACACAGTTAAGAGATTTTCCTGATTTAGTTTTTTTCTCACCTTCCTCTGCTAGTAGAAATGTACCTGGCAGAGGGTTCAGCTTCATGCAGGTAGATACATTTTCCTGAGACCCCTTTAGAAAGAAAGTGGACAGTTCTTTGAGAGGCAGGCATGATGGGCCATTCTTCTTTGAGGTGATTTTGACAGAAATCTTTACATTCACTAGTCCTTCCACTTACAAAATTTATATTTGCCTGTCACATCCATGTACAGACATTTATGATAAAAAGAGATCATTTGAAAGGCTTTTCAAACTCATCAGAGATTGGGATTTTTATGTATTATTTTAGTTTTTTGTTTGTTTTTGGCAAAGAGGGAAAAGGGGCTGTCTGGTTTTGTTATAGTGGTTGTCATTCTTAAGCACAAAAATGTCCAATGTTATTGCTATGTGTAACTCTTTCACCCCCCTTTCTTTTTTTAACCCATGAAGCTCCTACAACGTTTCTGTTGTTCAGTCAGAAGAATGCAATTAATCGCATGGTGATAGATGAGCAGCAGAGTCCAGACATCATACTCCCTATCCATAGTCTTAGGAATGTTCGAGCCATTGATTATGACCCCCTGGATAAGCAGCTGTACTGGATTGATTCTCGGCAGAACATTATCCGGAAGGCACAGGAAGATGGCAGCCAGGTATCCTGATGGTGATGGAATTGCTAAACATTTGGCATGCCCTATGCCAAACAATGGCTGATTGTATGTGAATAATTTAGATACACAGACTTTCTGTAGGTCACAGTCACTTGGCAAAACAAGTGGCATCTGGAGTTTTCTGGAGTTCTCAGTCAGTAAATTTGGGACAAGCAGCAAGAAGTAAAACATGGAAAACCAAGGCCAAGTTGAAGATACTGTTGTTCACAGTGCATTATTTGCTCAACACTGTCTTATGTCCGGAAGCTGTTTTGAAGCCCTTATTTGAGATATGAAAAATGGAAGGGAAAGTTCTTTGGAGAAACAGTGTGTGTGAGTGAGAAGGTGTGTCAGCAGGGTGCATGGGCAATGGCTCTGAAATGAAGAGGGTGGGACTTCATGAGCACATGGCTTTGTCTAATGCAGATAGGAAGAGAGCTGTTGTAAAACACGGGGGCACTGAGTGAGGAGCTTGAAACTAGTGACTGGTAAGAGATGTAGCAGGCTTGGGAAAATGTATTTGACTGAGGAATACAAAAAAACAATAGAGTAGGACAGAAGGCAAAAGTTAAAACAGGTTGTGGTAGTTTGACTCTGGCTGGCTGTCAGGTGCCCACTAAGGATACTCTGTCACTCCTCAGTGACATGGGAGAAAAAATATAACCCAAGGCCCATGGGTTGAGATAGGGGTAGAGAGAGATCACTCACCAGTTACCATCATAGGCAAAACAGACTCAATTTGGAGAAATTAATTGAATTTGTTATCAATCAAAGTCAGAGTAAGATAATGAGACCTAAAATCTTAAAACCACCTTCCCCCACGCCACCCTTCTTCCCGGGCTTAACTTTACTCCCAATTCTCTATCTCCTCTCCACCAGTGTCATGAGGAGACAGGAATGGGGGTTATGGTCAGTTCATCACAAGATGTTTCTCTCACTGTTTCCTTCTCAGGGAGAAGAGTCCTTCTCCTGCTTTAGCATGGAGTCTCTCCCACAGGAGGCAATCTTCCATGAATGTCTCCAATGTGAGTCCTTCCCAGAGGCTGCAGTTCTTCACGAACTGCTCCAGTGTGGGTCCCTTTTCCACAGGGTGCCATCTTTCAAGAAGAGGCTGCTCCAGCCTGGGTCCCCCAGAGGGTCACAGCCTACTTCAGGCATCCAGCTACTCTGGTGTGGGTCTGCTCCCTGGGCTGCAGGTGTATCTCTGCATCCCCGAGGTCCTCCTTGGGCTGCAGGGGCAAAGCTGCATCACCATGGGCTGCACCACAGGCTGCAGGGGAATCTCTGCTCCAGCGCCTCCTGCCCCAACTTTCTCAATAACCTTGGTGTCTGCAGGGCTGTTTCTCTCACATATTCTCACTTTTGCCTTCTCTGGCCTCATTTACTTCTACCCAGTAACATTTTTTTCTTTTTAAATATGTTATCACATTTATCATTACCACCATCCTGGATGGGCTTGGCATTGGCCAGCAGCCAGTGAGTCCTGGAGCCAGCTGGCATTGGCTCTGTTGGACATGAGGGAAGCTTCCAGAAACTTCTCAGAGAAGTCATCCCTATAGCCCCCTGCCCCTACCAGAACCTTGCCACACAAACCCCATACACAGGTTTAGTGTGATGTTAATTGTAAGCAGTGACTGCTTATGTATTTTCACATTTTAAAATGGATTTTTTTCTTCCTGATTTTTTGAATATGGGAGGAGCAGGAGACAAAGATGAGAAACACAGAGGTGCTATACTCAGTTTAAGAGTGTGGTTTCTGGTGCTGGATGTGGTGATAGCTGGACCTCCTGAACCCCCTTCAGCCCTAACTCTTGATTTAGCAATCCTTTTTATTTTGGAATATCTAAATAACACCCAAAATTAATCACGCACCATGTTTTGCTATTAGCAGAATAAACAAATATAAGACTTGTAGGCACACTGTTTCACAGAGGTGACAAGCCAAATAAAGTTGGGCACATTTTCTGGTGAAGTCTAATTTGAGGATGAGAGGGTGGAAACAGCTCACCTCAAAAGCATATTTTTCCAAAAAGATTATGTAGGCTGTGTTTAGTGATTTACTAATTCTCTTCAAATTTTCTGAAAAGGTCATGAACCATGTTTATTGAGGTCTTTCTAAAGATAATAATTTAAAAAAGGCATATCAACTCCAGAAGTCTAGAAGTTAAGAACTTTGAACTAGTAAGATGTTAGCTGGAAGTGTGCTGAAGTCACTGTTGTACGCTGGCAGATGTCATTTCTGTCTTTGGCAGTGCTGCTTTCCCATTCACCCTTGTGTTCCCCAAGTGAGATGGCAGTGGTGGTGAAGAAAAATGAGACAAGAATTTCAAGTGTTTTCTGGCCTCCCTTTGCCTGTGTTTTTGTCCATTCAGCTGCAGCTTTGGGAATTAGTGGTGATGCATTTCTGTTGTAGAGTGTTAGATGTGCTGAGTTTGTATCTATCCAAACTGAACTTAAGAGTTGTCAAAAAAGCAGAGGAAATACAGACCCTGGACCTTCAACACAAAGACAATTTGGACTTACTGGTCAAACTTGTGAAGGATTATGAGCTGCAGTCAGCTTAACATGATTGCCATTACAACAAAGCATTAGGACTAAGTTTCTATATCTTATCAAAGGTGTTAGTGGGACAACAGGAGCTGAGTCTCTTCTTACTTTATGGTAATGTTTTGGCCATCTCCTTTTTCTGAGCAGTATTTTGACATTAGTACAGATAGCAAATAAAATCATTCATGTTCCATGAAGATTAAATGTTGTGTGTGTTATTTATCTTTTCTTTGTAGAGCCTCACTGTTGTGACAAGTCCAGTTCCCAATCAGAACCTAGATATGCAGCCTTATGACCTGAGCATTGACATCTACAGCCGTTACATCTACTGGACCTGCGAAGCTACTAATGTGATCAATGTGACACGCCTGGATGGGAGACCCATGGGAGTGGTGCTTAAAGGAGATCAAGATAGGCCCAGAGCCATTGTGGTGAATCCAGAGAAAGGGTATGTAGCTGAAATAATGATGTGGGGAAATTCAAGCTGAAGGTCTTGATATCAAGTTGTTTTCTTGCTGCAGCTTAGTGTCTGTTTGTCAGAATAAAAACAACTGATGTTTGTTAAGATGTCTTTGATTTATAGCAAAAATGTGGAAAGATCAAATAACTTATTTTTCCTCTAATCCTTTCTCTTCCAGATACATGTATTTCACCAACCTACAGGATAGGTCTCCTAAGATTGAGAGGGCAGCATTGGATGGAACTGAACGAGAAGTCCTTTTTTTCAGTGGTTTGAGCAAGCCCATAGCCTTAGCTATCGACAGCCAGCTGGGGAAGTTGTTCTGGGCTGATTCAGATCTTCGGAGAATTGAAAGCAGTGACCTTTCAGGTAAAACAGCACTTTAATTCAGTGGTTCATTTCTGTGGTGTGGAGGAATGCAGAGAAAATTGTCATCTTTTTCTTCCTGCTCTAAACAGTCTGTACTATAATTGTAATCACTGCCTAAATTCCCAGCTAGGGAATGTTCATGATTCAAGCTGAATGCCTCTACAGTTTCATGCCACTATCTGTGATTTGCGTTATTAAATACTACACATGCTATTTACTTTAGTTTCTCACTGCAAGACCTTCATGTGGTTTCCCAAAGTTAGTTCACAAATCAATAGTAGCAGTTTTGGAAAGGGTGGGGAAAGGGTTGTTTTTAAAAGCATTGGGTTTGGTGCAGTAATCTGTCAATCAGAGGAAAGTTCCCCATCAGCAGGAAAGTCTGTCCTGCAGATTTCAAGCAACAGGTGTCCAGGTTACTTATGCTTCTGTCACTTAGGATGAAAAGCTGTGAGAAGAACTGAGCAGATCTAATGTCTGTTCTCAAAAGACAAAAAATCTCCCTCTTCCAGCTATGGAATTCTCTTTGCCTGCTCCCCAAGGTTGCTTATGAGTTGATTCTGCTTAATTAACCACATGAGCAAAATAATAAAATAATAATAATAATAACTTAACAACAATATAGAGAAAAAGAGAAATAGAGAATGGTGTTCTGTTGGCTTGGAAAGCTGAATTGTTTCAGGAAAGACTCCAGCAAGCAACCAGAAGTGGAGTAAGAGAAAAGGGAAAAATCACATGGTTCTTATTGGGTGAGAAAGATTGAAATATCTTTCATTTACTGCCCTGATCCAGCAAACTGCTCAGCTCAGCCGCCTCATCAGTAGTAGTTCGTGATACGAACTGGGCCAGATGTTGCTGCTTTAAGTGAGAGGGTGTTCTGAGCACATACATACCCATCTCTGTTAGCTGATGGGGTATATACCCATATCTCACTCCTGCTAGTGGAGTGCTACAGCAGAAATTCTCCTTTCTCCGTGGTAAGTCCATCCCCAGTTTGAATAGTGCATGTCCATGTACTTCAGCAGAATGGTTTTTACTATCAAAGCATAAGTACACATATAAGGAAATAAGGACACGGTTTGGAATCTGTGAACGACTTTGAGAACTTTTAACAAGAGTTACAATAGCTTATAATGATGTCTTTTCTTATGACATGATACCTTCATTCAAATGAGCAGCATGTAACCCTGTTACTGATGTGATTTTCAGTCTTTTACTGAGTTGCTAGAATAAGCTTTTGTTCCAGAAAACATTTCAGTTTTTCTAGATGGTTGGGGTTGAGGCTCAGAAAGATAGTAATTTTTTTCAGTGATGTGTGACTGGAAGTTTCAGGGTCACTGATGAATTGCAATATCCTAATTGTTTACTATTTTAAAACACTAAGACATAAGCTGAGTTTGCAAATTATTTTGGGGGGAAAAAAAAATGGGGTGGTGTAGCTTAGTATGTTCTAGGCTTGTCCCAGATCCAGAGTTTGCATGAGTAGAGTACTGGGCGGCAGTACCACGCTTAATTTCTCTGTTTGTTATCTGCCCAAAATTAAGAAACCAGGGAAGGAGATGAGTCTCAATTACAACTCAGTCTGCTTTTAATGATTCTGCTTTTCTTTTTTCTTAAAGATGTAGTTGTTGGATCACAATATTGTATAGTAAAAGCTTGCCATATTTCAAAGAACATACAAAAAAAATCATTTCAAAACCTCTCTTGCTTTTTGGCATTTGCACCACATTGCTGTAATCACCACGATAAATTGCCAACTGCTGAGATGCATTCCTGTGCTTAGGAATGCTGATTAATAGGCCCTTTTGACCAGCAGAGTAATTTTTCTGCATGTTAGCTTCTTAAAAACATTCACAGTCTCTTGCTCTGTCAGCTCTGTAGATGCCAGTACTCATATAGACAAGGAGACCTAGAATGCCTTTTATGTGATGCAGGTCTGTCTTTTCCTCCCTGTCCTTCAGGCATGCAGTGAGGACTTGATCATTCTGCCCGAACTGGAGATCCTATTGAAGTTAACGTGATTCTTCACATGATTAAGGGGTTGTTTATGAAAAGATGCCTGGAATTAGCTTCCTACCATGGAAACTATTTGGAAATTAGTTCTTCTATTCCAGAAAAAATTATTGTGATGTGGAAATGTCTAATGGTTTTAAAATTAAGTAATTTTTATTTGGAAATAGAATGAACTATGGCTGTGTCCTGATTTTTTTGTACTTATTTGGTTGGTTTTAAGTCTTTTGAGAAAGGGTGTTGCTGGAGAGAGGATGGTGATGCCAGAAGACAAAGCTCTTCTTCATCGTGTCTCCCTTTCATGTGACATTCCCAATATAAAGGAGACTAGTACCCTGATGAGTCAGCTTCAGATTTCATTATTGGTTTATGGAAGAAGGGATTTTAGGGTCTTGGTTTAGTCAGAAATAGTCAGTTACACTTGGTCATGAATATTAAAAAAAAGATTAAAACATTAAGGAAGTGAAAATTTTAAGCTTTGAGCTTTAGAAGGATACTGCAATATGCCATGCTGATTGACATGGGCATGGCAGAGCAGGGCATGCACAGCCTCCATTTGGGTAGGTCAAGGTCTTAGTTTTTGTATTTCTTACTGGTCATCTTTGCATTTTGCCCTATTCCCACCTTAGATTTTCTTCTCAAGATGAAGGTTTCTGTTTCTTACCTTTTCCCTATTCAATTATTCATGTTCATGGGGGTTAATAGATGGTCGCAGTTAATGGAGTTAATAGATGGTTGCCATTGTTTAAATTGGCTTACGTCACTCAGTCTATTAATTTCTACATCAGTCTGGGTTTAACCTCCTTCAGAATCCATCAACATCTTTTCTTAATCAGACCATTGCTGGTGTGATTCCAGAGTGGTGAGTGAGAGCCCAGTCTAGCTGATTTGAATTTTTATGTTCTGCTTTAGATTCTAATGCTTAGTAAATGTTTGGAGGATTGCTTAACTTCCGAGCTCTGTGTGCATTTAGCAAAAATGAGGTAAATACATTTTTCACCGTTGAGTTTCTTTTTAAGTCATCGTCACTGACATATTGTTGATTAAATTCTGAACAAGCAAAAAACCTCTTCTTGCTACTGAACAAAGCAGAGAGATAGAACTTACTCAAAGTATAAAATCAGAAAATGAATATGTCTTCTGTTCCGTTACAGTATCTTGTGTGGGTATGGTATTCAGTTATTCTAGTGTATTTTTACAGAACAAAATATAGCAATTTACTGGAAATTGCTACATGGATGAATATATGTAAAGCTATTGTCTGCTGTAGTAAAAGTGAAAAATAAGCCCAGGTATCTGAAATACTAGGATTTATATGTAAATTTTCAAGCTGTAGACCGTGTGATATTGTTTCAGCTTTTCAAAATTGAAGCAGATTCCTTATGTTTGCAAGTAATTTTGTGTTCAGAACCTGATAAACACACTGAATACTGGAGTGTTAATGACCATGTCATATCTTGTAAAGAAAGGAAGCATGGATTAAACCTCCCTCTTGAGCCCTCAGGTTTTGACTAACATGTCTTCTGTGTGAGTTACAAAGTCTTCACTGTCTTTGGACAGTCTTTAATGATACCTTTAAAACAACTGTTGACTGTCTTTTGTTTATGTGGAGTGTTAACCATGAACTAGCATGATTGCTAAAGGAAAGTAAGTCTTCTCTAGAAAGAAAGGAACATTCCCAATTTAGCATGAATAGCTTAGTGAAGGTAATGCAGTTGAAAGAAAAGAACATGAGGAAGTCAGAAGTCAAGTGTTGATCTCATAATTCATCTGAGAAATACTAACTACTTTGCCTTTACTTGGATTTCATTTTGTATTAGTTAGCTCAAACTAATAATCTACTTTCTTATTCCCTGTTGTATGGCAAGACAAAGCAATTGATCTCTCTGAAAAGGGAAGGAAGAATGAAAAGAATTACCAATTTCCATCACATTGAGAAAAGACTGGAAAGGCTCATGAGAGCTGAGCCTCCAACTCCAGATGCTTTTTAAGTACAGTAGATGTTTTTGAAGCACAAAAAACTGTCTTCTTGATGAAAGCAGAAAAAGAATTTGATCATTTGTCTTCAAATCGTGCATCAAAGGACCAAGGATTGCTTGGGATTTTATAGTAGCCTTTCCTGGTAGTATAAAAGTAGTGAAAAATAGTGGTGTAAGTAGGTAGAAAATGTGTCTGATAGTATTTCAGTTTATTCAAGTTGAACTACACTACTCTTTCCCTTCTGCAGGTGCTAACCGGATTGTTTTGGAAGATTCTAATATCTTGCAGCCTGTGGGCCTGACTGTATTTGAAAACTGGCTGTATTGGATTGACAGGCAACAGCAGATGATTGAAAAGATTGATATGACTGGTCAAGAAGGACGTACAAAGGTCCAAGCTCGTATTGCACAACTCAGTGACATCCATGCTGTGAAAGAACTCAACATTCAGGAATACAGTAAGTGCAATCCCTGTTTGCAGGTGCAAACAGTGCCTGTGAAACTCGAGCCAAGAAGTGGCTGCAGAGACAGGAGTTTCTTTTGCCTTGTTGGTGACGAAAATCACTGCAGATCAAAGAGACCAGAAGTTTATATTGGTTTGTTTCTGTACATTGTCACAGTGCTGTTAAGGTTGTTTCCTTCAAGCAGTTGTTAATGGACTGGAAATCTATCACAAATCCAGCTGATTACACCTTTGTTGCTGATTACACCTTTATTGGTAGTCCCATACAGGCATCTGGCATTGTGGTGTCTCTAGGCACAGTGGAAACATCCTGTTGTCCCTAGAAGCAGATTTTCTAGATCATGCTAGGAAGTTGTTATTAGGTGCTCATTGAGGCAAGCACAGCTCTCAGGGCTTTTCTAGCAGTAAATGTTTCAATGGACTGCCTGCCTTGAAGGCAAAGTGAACAATTTTGGGTGGTGGTTGGTAATTCATATTGAACATAAACGACAGAAGAGCAGTGTTGCACTGAACAAAGGAGGTGTGAATTAAATAACAGTTTGTATTGAACATCAACGCACTTTTAAAAGTTTTCTGTTTACCAGGGCTTTTCCCACACACACACTCTTGAAATGATGGGAGATGTATGGTTAAAGCAGTGAAGTTGGCTGTCATCCTGGAGGAAATAGGCCTGGTTAGTAGGCTGTGATGCATGCCTGGGAGGAATTCGTAGAAAAATGTCTGGGGATTTTTAATTAAAACATCAATGCAAGCTACTAGTGATTTTGTGTGCTATTAATCTCAATAAATCTGTCAGGAGTTCCAAGAGAAGTATGTTGCCATTACTAAACATTAAAATGAAGAGACATGTTTATCTAGAGCATGTTAATTTGAGTTTTGGAGACAGCATGGAAGCTTCAGAATTCATAAATTAGAAAAGTGTACTTTCACAGAGAAAATGAAGTATGGAATCCAAGATATCTTTTTGTATTACTAATGCTACTATTTGCTGCAGAGAACTAATTCTACCTCACACAAGAAGCAAAATGCTTTGAGTACTGTTTAGTAGATACTATGACACAATCCTTGCAGTGGTTTCAGGTCATGGACAGTTACCAATGTACTTTATAATTATTGATGTATGTAAAGGGAAAAACACACATAGGAAAATACAACTCTTTCAGAGATTTTTTAGTAATGCTCTCCCCAGGGGAAGAGAAGTAATGAAGGGAGTCGTGTGGGCCCAAAGAAATCACTGAAAAGTTGTAGAAGAGGTGGGGATTTCTTGTCAGTCCCTGTCTTTCTTATTTTTAAAATCATAGGACAACATCCTTGTTCTCAAGATAATGGTGGCTGCTCACACATTTGCATTGTGAAGGGCGATGGCACCACACGTTGCTCTTGCCCAGTCCACCTTGTTCTACTACAAGATGAGCTTTCCTGTGGAGGTAAGTCTTTTCTGTGCTCTGTGTCACTGAGCTGGCAGCTTTGGGGTTGTGGGGTGTCTCCATATTTGAGGCTGGCTTCTGAGCAAAAAGGATGTGACAGTGCAGCAGGTGCCATTACACCTTTTACACATTACCTCTTTCCCACCCTCTTCAGCTAAATCTGCAAGTACTGAGAAGGAGTAAGAGAAGAGGGAAAAAAATCACTAACTGACTGTTGAATAAGGATTTCTGTTCATCCTTTCTACTTAAGACCACTGAATTATTTCAGCTTCATTTTTTAATTGTATGATTTTTATTACTTTTTTTCTATCAATCTGTATGTTCTCCTTCTTCAAATAGGGGTAGGTTCTCACATTCTGGCATATTGCACATTTTATTCTTCTCTGTTGTCCTCCTCAAGCTCATCCTGCATGGGTCTTTCTGAGCGTCAGTCCCAGAAAGGCAAGTTGCCTCTTCCATGGTGATACAGTCACAAAAACCCACACCCTGGTGTCTCCAGGGGTGGGTTGAAATGGGGGAGAGGAGAGGCAGTTTGGTGCTTGGGTCAATTTGTGCCACTGTACTGAATGATTATTATGCAATCATCTCACCATTGAAGCAACATGTGGTGTCACAGTGGAACAAGAGCTAACATAATCCAGATATTTTTTCTCAGACCAAGTTTAACACCAGGCCAGAAAGCAGGGGGAAGAAATGGACATTAAAAAAGGGGAAAAAAATCCACACTTACTGCATGAGATTAACAGTTAATGTAGTAAATGTGAAATAACAGCTAACAGATGTGTGGAGGTAGTGGAATTGGACTAGATGGAGCAATTTTTTGTTTTAAAAGAATCTTGACTGAACAGAGCTGTCAAGGGCACACTGAGTCCCAGTGCATCCATGTGCAGCACGTTACATCCTTTTAATATTTTCTATACAATGACTGTCAAACATGAGAGCAAGCCACCCGCTGTGTAAACAGTGGTGTTGCAGGATAGAGGGAGTAGAAAAGTGTGATAACTTTAAATGAAGAGTTGTAGACCTACTAAGAGAAGCGTGTAGGAGTCTTAAATGGGAAAGGAAGAAAGTTTTATTTGCATGTTTCTCTGTTCCTGTTGTTCTTTGCCTGTCAAGACCCAGTTGATGTGAGCCTTCATCAGTCACATCAGGCTCAAGGTCTGCAGAAATGACTGTGAAGGCAGTAGATGTGAAAGTTACCTTATGACATGGCACATTTATCAGCTGAGATCTTGTCCTTACCTGTCCCAATCTGCTGTTTGTTCACCTGGATTTTTAATTTTTGTTTGTTTGCTTGATTTTTGAAGAACCACCAACATGCTCCCCTCAGCAGTTCACCTGTTTCACAGGTGAGATTGACTGCATCCCAGTGGCCTGGCGCTGTGATGGTTTCACTGAATGTGAAGACCACAGTGATGAAAAGAACTGCCCAGTGTGCTCAGATACCCAGTTCCAGTGTGAAAGTGGACAGTGCATAGACAGTGCCCTCCGGTGCAATGGAGAAGCAAATTGTCAGGACAACTCAGATGAGAAGAACTGTGAAGGTACAGAGGATACTTCAAAGTGTGGTGAAAACAGAGCTATCATAGGGACCCTATGATAAATACCAGTGTTACTACTGAGTAGGATTTGGAAGGCTCCAAGGTTCTACTAGTTTTTAAATTAGTCTATTAAATGGAAATTATTTCATAACTTCATACTTTTGTTTCTTTACCTGTGAAGTGGAAATTAAGACTGATCTCCAGCACAGTGGTTTAAAGACTGTGAAAAATACTATTAAAAATTGTATGAAGTGAAGCAAATCCTTGTCACGGCTTTTTGTGTACCTTGTACCAAGTAAAGGTCTTGGTTTATTTTAAAATACTTCAGATGAGATTTCTGGAGACATCCTCTTCCTGTAGAGAAGGCAAAAGAAACTATTTAAGCCATCATTACAGATGGAAGCACTGTTGCCAACACAATGAGAGTTAAGTTCTCTTAATTTTGGAGCTACTCTACCACTATACCATATGAAACATTACCAAACTCACCATGTCCCCACTGTGCAAGTAGTGAAGAGTTGTAGGGACAATTTTAAGTTTGAAAGGATGCTTCTTTATATGCTTTCAGTACATCTTCCTGCTTTGAAGAGGCTGTTGAAGTGTCTTTAAATCAAGACTAAGTTTCTTTCCAAAAGATGTGCTTCATCTCAAACAAAAACATACAGACTGATGCAGAAATTCCTGTGCAATCAAAGTCATTGTTAACCAGTTGAGATGCTGACATCTGAAAATGTGTTGTGCAAGACAGCTTCCCACTTGTCATCCAACAACTGGAGGTGTCAGACTAGGGACTGTTTATTACCTTCAAGGTGACCCTGTTATTCAGAATATTCAAATTGATTACACATAAGAAAAGCCTGTAGTTTAACTTCTTATCTGAAGACAAAGTATTTCTGGATTTATGAGAAACAGGCAGGAATATGACTGAACAGCAGCAGCCAGCACCTTGCCTGCAGCACCTTTTTCCCCAAAATGGTAGTTTATTTTTTTGAGTATACTGGCAAAGCTTCAGTTTTATATTCTGTCTTTCATTTCAGTTTAAAAACAAAAAATGACAAGTACAATATATTGTCTTATGATCAAGGAGTTTTCTGGTTTACAGGAAGAGCACATGGACAATGAGAAACCACATTTATCTTTCTTGAACAATTTTTCCTAATGTTTAGCAGATTTATTTTTTAATAACTTAATTCTTCTCTCTTTTATTATAGTAAATGCTTAGATTTGGAGATTCTTACATTAATTTTGCAATAACTATGTCCTGGGATAAGTGCCTATCATCTCAATGGCCTTCTGCTTCTGAGTTATTTTAGATGAGGTAACTTTGTAGTGTTCTTTTTGTAAATAGGCAGTAAGGACCAGATACCCAATGTGCACTATCCTCAACAGAACACTGAATCACTCTGCACAGTTCACATGAGGGACTTTGTGAGCCACTGGGTACTTTCAGAAATTAAAATTGCAGCACTCTAGGCAATCCCAAGGTACTCCTGATTGTACACTTTGGTGTCTTTGTCTCTTAATAATTTTAAAGAGGAGAAGCCTTTGGTACTGACTGTTGGTATGTGGGTGCTTCTCTTTGCAGTGCTTTGTTTAACTGATCAGTTCCGCTGTGCCAGTGGGCAGTGCATTGGGAAAAGCAAGAAATGTGATCACAACCTGGACTGCAGTGACAGCTCAGATGAGCAAGGATGCTGTAAGTGTATTACCTGAGACTAGAGACTTGGTTGCAGCATCCAAAATTTGTTTCTCATCTTCCCTATTTAGATTTTATTCTGTCAACCAAACTGAAGTAATTGTTCCCAGAATTAATGCTCCTTTTTATAACTGCTGTAATGCAATTAATGCACAGTGTGGTGAGACAGAGGTAAGAAGAATAATTAGTATTCTGAACAAGTAGTTTCTGAGGCAGAGAAGGGTAGTTATTTTTTCCACTTACCTTTTTAAACTTCTAAAAGAAATAAAAGGCTTGTCTGTTAGTATGCTGAGTTGGTGCAGTGCTATCTATCACCATGAGGTTTTTATGTATAGGTGCTCTGCTTCATGGTTTTCTCATCCAGAGTTATTAGCAGGTGCTTTTAGAATCAAAGGAATACTGTTTATAGAGTAAACCTTCTAAAATTTTCTTTTTATCTTGAAAAGATGTAATTCTGAGCTTGATACACAATTTGTAACATGTGATATCTCCTACCTTGAAATTTCCCGACACTACGAGAATATCATTGCCTATAAAATTCCAACTTGAAAGTTGGTTTTCACTGTTGGTACTTTAAAAGAAATTTTAAGTAGGAACATCTCTTCTTGTGTTAGAGATCCATATACCACAGTTGACACATATGTAACATGAAAATGGAAAACCAGAGTTGGACCCTTGATCTTAAGGAGGAGTAATAGGAGATGTTCTGTCATGCTACTGAGTTACCAGTGATATTATCACAGACTTGTGTAGCTACCTTTACTATAGTTTTATATGTTTAGTAACAGAGGATGGAAAATTAGCCCACCCAGAATAAGATTGCAGTTGTCACCATCCCTCTTTCAGTATGATCAGAAGTCTGTTTATGTATCTCTGTAGACTGTGGCAAGCTGATCAAAGTGTGGGTTTGGTCTTCAGGGAGAAGAAAATGTGTTGTGTAGAAAACTTTCAGTAATGCATAGGATGACTAGAACAGGAAAATACTTTAGTCTGCTTTTCTTGTCAAATCCATAAAGCACAGGCAGGGCATTGTTAGTAACTCCCAGAAATCTCATTGCTTAGAATTGGTATTGTGGAGAAAGCCACTCATTTTGATTGTTGAGTAATACTTTTGGATGCAGTATCCTCATAAGATGGCGCCTCTCAAGCTGATGCTCAGCTATATGTGTAACCATAAGAGTGTGTCAGATATGTTGTAGGATAGGTTGTTTAAGAAATAGCATCAAACCCAGAATTTATCACTACTGAACGACAGAGGTGATACACCATAAGTGAATGTTAACCCTGGTGAGAAAAGGGAGTGTCAGTCTGTCACACCGAGGGATAACCTGGGTGCTTATGTGACATAAACAAGTGTGACATGAAAAGTAAGTTACTCATTGTCTTAATGACAAGAAAAAGTGTAAGTGGAGTCCCCAGCACAGTGCCATCTGTCCTAGAACCTGTTTGTTTCTCCCATATATTAATTTGAAAGTTGTTGTCTGCCTGCAGAAGAGGAGGTATTTATTTTTCCTGTGTGGAAATGTGTAAGAAAAACTGATGTTGGTTTAAACTTTCCTAGTCTGATTTTCCTTTTCCCTTTTAGACACAACAGAGGAACCTGCACCACAGCCCAACAACACAATAGGCTCCATCATTGGTGTGATCCTTACATTTTTTGTGGTTGGAGGAATGTACTTCATCTGCCAGAGGGTACTGTGCCCACGCATGAAGGGAGATGGAGAAACAATGACCAATGATTATGTGGTGCATGGACCAGCCTCTGTACCTCTAGGTTATGTGCCTCACCCAAGCTCTTTGTCAGGGTCTCTTCCTGGTAAGTAAATGGTGTGATCCTTGTCCTGTTCTTTGGTACCACACAGTTGTACTATAGGCACAGTTTGTATGTGCACAGTTGTGCATATATGTACAGGAAATGTCTGTTCCACATGCATAATTCTAGGAAACTGTTGGAAGCCAGGACTCTCAAGGCTCATTGCTGTCCTTTATAATAATGAACTGCTATTTTATCTATGCTATTCATGAGCATTCAGGTACTTAGCAGAACCATAAGCTCAAATAGATGTAAATATTGTGTGAGTTTTCTTCTTTTGCTACTCAAGAATCCTCTTTATGGACTATTGTAACATCAGCAAAGTGTCATGACAATACAGGGTAAAGATACACAGAGTTATGTTTATTGGACTTTTAACTTTATGTAATTATTCATGATAGGTTTGTAGATTGAGTGTGTATGCTTGTGAAACTTCTTACAAAGTCAGTCATGGCCAGCAATAACTGTGGTCTCAACTTGTTGTGTTTGGTCATGTTTCTAACACAAGTCCAAGCACACTTTACTGCTATTTAAGAAGTAAGACTTAACAACAATATTGCACTTCGTTTATATGCATTGCTTCTGTATATATTGATTAAATATGTTCTGTGACTTTGGATCCAGCAGATTCCTGTTGGATCAAGTTCTGTGAGGTTGTCACAGGGTTAAAATAATGCATCAAATTGCTTTGTGTAATAACCTGCATAAAGGCTCTTTGAGCAGACTTCTCCCCATTATTTCGAGCACAGTGGCATACCTGTCCATTTCCTGCTTGGGCTCTGTGCCAGCGTGCTTCAGTCTACTGGCAAAAGCTCACTTACTGCTGGTTGAAATGAGAGAACAAGAAACCCTCTCTTCTCTTGCACAATTTCAGTTGCTCAGTTGAGGTCGTTGGTTAGTTTCATGTTTTATTCTGTGGCACAGAAATAGTGCCTGAATGCCTGTTCTCTCAAGTCTTTTCAAGCCATTCAAATGAAAGAAATGTGTTTTAGCTTTGGTATAGGCCAGTGCCAAGTCCTGCAGCTGATTCACAAAAACAACACATATATTCCATCACAGTCTTCATTTCTGTTATCCACCAAGGAACACTGAATTTGTTTTTAATCCTGAGATGGTTAATTTTGGTTCTGCAAATTGTGCTTATACAGCTGTTATTCTCTGGGTTATTTTTTTAAGCTTCCTTTTCTGTGTGCCTCAAAGAATTGAATATTGACTGACATCTTTGTTCTTCAGGTATGTCTCGAGGTAAATCTGTCATCAGCTCCCTCAGCATTATGGGAGGGAGCAGCGGACCACCCTATGACAGGGCTCATGTTACTGGAGCCTCTTCCAGTAGTTCTTCAAGTACCAAAGGCACTTACTTTCCTCCAGTAAGTAATTTTATTATTTGTAGACCTTTAATAACAATAAGGAAAGTGATAGTGTCTTTCTAAGGATAATTAATTGAGAGATTAATGTTTTAGTTTGGATTTCTAGCCTAATAAACTTGTTTCAATATGCAGTAAGTGATTTTGAAAGGGAAGGAAGATGAGATTGTCTTTTTCCAAAACAGTCTAGAAATTTTCACTTAATTTAAAAAAGTTTTGAAATATCTCAGTGCCAGAAGAAAATGTTAGACTGAATGTCAGGGGAGATGAAAAACATCACTGTAAATGTTAAGCAGCATTGTCCGAGAGATTTCCTTTCATATACTCTGCCACGTGACTCTGAGGGTGAAACTATGATTCATTCTGTATAGATCTTTCAGGGAATTAAAATGAAGGGTTTGTGTCATGTGTCTTACAAGTGACAGATAAATAAGTAAACAAATGTTTTCCAGCTCCATAACATCCCTCTAGCCACAACAGGGTAGTGTGCTGCACTGGAGGCGATGTAAAAGTTGGTACCAGCCCTAGAGGGCTTCCCGTCTCTTCACTTCTAGCATCTGTGGTGGTTGGTTTAGATCTTTTTATGGAGTTCACCAAGCCACTGTTGAGTGGTTAAGAGTTCCATGCTTGGTCAGTGAAGGTTGAAATCTTAAACTGTTTGCTTTCAGTTCTGAGAATCAATTGATCATGCTTTAAATAAGCATTAAATTAATCCAAATACTGTATTCAATAAGAATAGGCCTGTATAAGGCCTTTCCAAATCTTCGTTCACAAAGCCTAGCCATGATGGTGATGATGATGGTGACTTGCCTGGGCTAGCATGCTGCAAGCATTATAAGCAGAGTATTATTTGGGAACTACAACTAGCAGGAGTAGATATCTGCCAGTTTGCCTGGGGCAGTGGTATCCCTATTGACAATCCAGTATTGAATACCTACTTCAACTTTACTTTTCAGCACTGCATATGTCAAAAGAGCCATACCAGTCAGCACTTTTTGAGAAGAGCTTAGTAGTAGCTGATAGGAATGGCAACAAATGGCATTTCCAGCATCTGTTAAAGAACTTGGGAATAAAGAAAAGAAAAATCCTGTTTGTTGAGGGGGCTATGCATTCAGTTCCTTATTTAAGGTTCCTATTACACAGTACTAAAAATAAAAATTATAAACTGATGCTTTCTCTAGTTTATTTTGTATCTTTTCTTTTAACTGTGGCTTTTTTCCTTTTTTTACTTCTTAGATTTTGAACCCACCACCATCACCAGCTACTGAACGTTCACACTATACCATGGAATTTGGTTATTCTTCAAACAGCCCATCCACTCATAGATCCTACAGGTAATTACTATTACTACAGGTAATTACTACAGCTTCTGTCAGGATCAAAGATTTAGTGTAGAAAATGCAGAATAAAGATAGCCTCTGCTCCATAAGAATTGCAAGCAGAGGCCCTAATTCTGCAAGCACTAGACTAGTGCTTAAATGGGTTCACATGTATCAGGCCACTGATGCTTATGTACAAGTGCAGCACTGTTTGAGACAAATCATACACCAAGTGGGTTTAGGATATATTGCATTAGGGGGAATGACAACACTCATCACAAAACTAGGTAAATGCCAGAAAGAAACATAATACTAGAATAACTTTGAGGCAAAAATACTTACCCTGGAGTGAACCTAGCCCTTTTATAGGCTTCTGTCAAAAATAATTTGTTATGTAATTATCAGAAATTATAAACAAACACGCTGTGGAGAAAATGTTGGCAATATAAAGGAGGTCAGAATTAACATTTAATATTGTGGTCTAGATAGAGGACAGAATTTCTAGTTTGACATATTAAGAGTTAATATTTGGAAAAGGTTGCCAGCCTTTTGGGGTTTTTTTCTCCGACTACTATTATGGACATGCATGCTTTATCTCTGTTTATTTGAATGTATCTTTCTTACCTTTCCTGTAAGAATGCTGGAGTTATCATTTTATAGCAAGTTACCAAAAATAGAGGGACAGACCCCTACTATCTAAGGGTGTAAATGTTCCCCTCCCAAATAACCAGTAGATCTGGTCAATGAGAAGAGAGTGCTGTTATTTGTCTATTGAAAGATATGCTTCCCTAACAGAGCACCTTTGGGGGCTTTTGGCTAATGAGGTCTCTGGGGCTGAACAGACATCTCTTCTTCATTAGCAGAAAATATGGCCTCTGCTGTGCAGAAAGTCAGGCCAGATGTTTATAATGATTCCTTGCAGCGATACAAAAAAATCTTTTAAAATTATAAGTAATTTTCTAATGAAAGGGGCCTAAATTCTGGTGCCAGCATGAGTCATGCTAATCACTAGTTAGCTGATGTGACTTTTAGTATGATAAAATGGTACTAGGTGTGTAGCATAAGATTCAATGTTTTCCAAATGCTCTCCCAGCCAAAAATAAACATTGATCTTGCTTCTTCTGATCTTACTTCTTTCCTATTATTCTGACTTCACTATAGAGGAGCTGCATTCCCCCATATCCCCAACAACTGACTGTGATTCTGGGAGTTGTAGTTACCATGCACTTCCCTTTCTAATTTGTTTCCTTGAAACTACCATAGACTCATTTTAAAAGATGTTTTGTGGTAGCAGCCTTTGAGAATTTCATCCTAGTTACTGCTCTAAGGAATGATTCTCCTGACTGCTATAAATGTGTCAGATAATTTTCAGTCTCCTTGTCTGGGCTTAGAAGTTAGTATCCAGCAATTGCATAATGCAAACAGAACATCTTCTCCATGTAATTGCTACACAGCTATTACACACATGCACATGCACACCCGTCCCCTTCCTTCCTCACTGTCTTAGGAGCAACATTTTCTACCTCAATTAAGTCATAGAATCATAGAATGGATTGGGTTGGAAAAGTCCTCTGAGATCATCAAGTCCAACCCTTAGGCCAACTCCAGTCCCTTTACCAGATCATGGCACTCAGTGCCACATCCAGTCTCAGTTTAAAAACCTCCAGGGATGGTGAATCCACTCCCTCTCTGAGCAGGCCATTCCAATGCCTGATTACTCTCTCTGGAATGAATTTTCTTCTGATCTCCAACTTAAATTTCCCCTGGCAGAGCTTGAGCCCGTGCCCCCTTGTCCTATTGCTGAGTGCCTG
>JAWWLZ010000042.1:65126516-65147876 GCA_035041345.1 Poliocrania exsul
GCCTTGTTGCTCTTCTCTGGCCCCGCTCCAGCCCCTCAATATCTTTCCTGAACTGAGGGGCCCAGAACTGAACACAACATTCAAGGTAAACTTTTTTAAAGAATGGCAAACTGCCCCATGCAGCGCCTCACTTGGATACGTCTGCAGTCTTGGAAGCTTCTCCTACAAGTGAGCCTTGAGCTTGTTTGGAGGTTCTAGCAGGGGAGTGCAGCTACCATATACCCTTGACTGATGAACGGTACCATCTCTATTGAGGAGGTTGTCCTCTTTGACCGAGCACGCAGCTTCGGGAGGGATGCATGTGGAGTGTTGAGGGAGGAAGGGGACACCCGTCTAGCCAGCCAGATCAGCCGAATCAACCCTGGCGATCAATGGGGTGGCAGATGTCGCAGCCAGATCACCCTCACATCCTTAGGGAATGTGTTGTCTGTAGATAATTAATAGTTAGCATCACTTTCACTGGTTACTATAATTTGACTGACACTGTAATATGTGTGGTTAAAGACAGGGCCTTCTGCAGGGAAATTAGCAAGAGAGAGAAGAGTGTGATGCTGTGTATCGCTGCAGAGAGGATGACCTGCTTTCTCTTTCCACCTTGGCTTATTCCCTGCTGGCTTGTTCATGGGCACATTGCCCAAAATGCGCAGTCTTTCTATACGCTGACCCTTTTTTTCCCATTGATCTCCCCATTGCAGCTACAGGCCTTACAGCTACAGGCATTTTGCACCTCCCACAACGCCCTGCAGCACAGATGTCTGTGACAGTGACTATGGCCCCAGCCGAAGGGTCACGGCAGCAACAGCCAAGGGCTATACGAGTGACTTGAACTATGATTCAGAGCCCGTCCCTCCACCACCCACCCCACGCAGCCAGTACCTGTCGGCAGAGGAGAACTATGAGAGCTGTCCGCCTTCCCCCTACACAGAGCGGAGCTACTCCCACCATCTCTACCCACCTCCACCGTCTCCCTGCACAGACTCCTCATGAGGGGGAGCCCCCCCACCCCATTATCTGCCTCCGCTGTGAAAGTGTAAATACAAAATATTCCACTGGGGAGGGGGGGAGGGAGCTCTCAGTGAAGGATGAGATAGGACAGTGTACAGTTAAATGTTATTAAATGGGGTGGAGAAATACTGAAGACATTTGTACAGAATAATAAAAAAGGGTATTTATATATTTTCTTAAACAGCCACTGCTGCTTGATCTATAAGAAGAAAATTTTGTGTAAAAGAACACAGACATTTGTACTAAAAGTTTTTATTTTTGCAAATGGAACACAAAAACATGCCTTAATCCAGTGAAGTGACTAAGCACATAAGGAAATGGAAGGACTGGGATATGTTACTTGTCCAGCAAGGTGATATGTAGAGTTTGTCAATACCAAAAATGTTTAAAGTAATTAATGATAAAGAAGTCTGTCTCAGAGCAGCATACCATATATACTTGGAAGTAGCCAAATAATCTCTACGTTAACTGCAGAGGGCCAACAATTAAAGACAAACTTGAAAACACAGGACAGATATTAACCTTGTACAAAGGGCTTTGCTTTCTACAGAAATACAGCAATTGTAGCAGTGAATCCAGGAAAATAATCATTCACTTTTTTAAATGAATACACCTCTGTTTTTCCTTAATGCAGTTAACAAACTAGAACATTTAGAGCTCTCTCCTCGCTTCTGGAATTTCAATGTTTCTTTTAGGGTGTACTTTAAAGTTTGTTTTTGTAATCCTGATTAGGTTTTCTCATCTCTTCTGCATCCTTTCTTCCTGCCTGTGTCACTTTACATCATGATATTCTTATTTAAAAAGTACTGCCAGAACTGGGCTGCTGTAAATTCTGGTTTTTCTCCTAATTAGCCTTGTCATGCAGTGATTATCATGCTATACATTACCTTCTTCATTTTGCCAGCATGGTAGAATTCTGCTTTGTACCAGGTCAGTATGATTTTCACCTAATTGACAAGGGTAATGTACATATACCTGAGTGATTTTTAGTCCCTTAAAAAGGAAAACCTTATTTTGACCTAGTGCCCACAAGATGTCAATTATTTTTATACCACATATAATATAGACAGCATATTTATAAACTATAAATTTAACCATGGATTGTTAGTTTTACTGTAAATGAATAATATATCCTTGCAGTACTTACAGTGTTTATTGATATCACAGTATTCAAATCATATATAAATAAATATATATATTACTTTTTCCTACTAAGGAAGCGTTTAACTTTCAGTGGAGCAACTGTCCTTAAAGAAATAGATGTTTTGATCACTGAAAGGGGTTCCCCTCTCATGTTTTCTTTGTGTTAGGAAAAACCAGTTTCTCTCAGTATGATTTTGACATACCTCCTCTTTTGCATGGTGTAATACTTTAGTATTAACCGCTGTGAATGTCAAATTTTAAGATATTCTTAACAAAATAATTTTATATTCACATCTCTATTTTTGTATATTATCATATTTAGACCCTTCTCCCATCAGCCTCACCATGGTGATTTTGATAGGGTGACTATTCAATCAAGTGAAAACATTTTTTGTGTAGGTTAAGGGGCAACCTAGGATATTAACTCCTCTTGGACTCCAGTGCAGTGCTCCACTTTGATTGCAGCAGAACTCACAGTATACCTGGTCTTAGATGGCATTATGCATTTGCACCTTGTGTTGGCATCAAATCCACCAAAGGTGCTCAGTGCCTTCAAAGAATGGTTTTGTGAGTCTTCTCTCTCAAAAGAAGGTCCTGAGGAACTTTTGCCTCCTCACCTTTGGGCATACTATGGGAGTAACAACTTTCCAGAGGTGCCATTTGTTGCTTGTTTCCCAGCCAGTTTCAACTAAAAGAGAAATAATCTGAAAATATGGCATGAGCTTTAATTCATGCTGTTGACAAAATTAGTGCTAAGTTATTCTTGCTATCTGCCACTCATCTGGAGTACTGGATCCTCACGTGATTTCAGTATCAAGAAAAACTCTGTCACTGGGATTCCATCTATAATAAAGGGTGTTTCCTAGTAGTCCAAGATACCTGAAGAAACTTTAAAAAGCCTTGGTGATCTCCAGGCTATTTCTGTTGATCCCTGAATCTGACATACTAAGGGGGTTTTTGCACAGCTTCGTTCTAGGTGTCCAGGAATCATGGTAGCTGTTCTTCTGGCTCTGCCTTGCTGGTGAAGAAGCTTGCTTGTGTTCTCCAGCAGGATGGATGTCGAGGAGGGTGCTGTGAACTATAAGGGAACTCGAAACCATGTATATGAAGGGTGGGGAGGGAGAGTGTGTTGGGGCAGGGAGGGTTGAGGCTGGCACGCCAATGAAAATTAAAATTTCTCTGTTGTTTACATTTTTTCATGTGCAGCATTCCGTGGGGTTCACATGTGAGAACTTGCAGTAATGAACTCTGAAGATTATAGTGGTGTTGTATCTCAGTTCAAGTGCTTGTACTGCAATGGCAATGATCTCTTCTTGCAAAATACTTTTTTCAGTGTGCCAATTTGTATTTGAAAAACCCCAGGATGGTTGAGCTTAAGGAGTGGTATTCTCTTTCTGGTGCAGTTGGACTACCCTGCTGAGGCTTCCTCTTGGAGGGAACTTCCTGCAGGTAAATTCAGAAGTGTGTTAATTTTAGCAAGGGTTCTTTAGAAGAAAGATGTTCTCTGCACATGGATTATGCTGCCTGCTTTCTGTGCTAGTTTGTGTTCATGTATAACCCAACTGAAGTCAATGGAATGGAGATATAATTCAGTGTAGGATTTGATCAAGTCTCTCTGATATATACATTTCAGTTTGTGCATCAGATATTTTGAGTGATCTGCCTCTGCGAGGTTCATGTGAAGAGGGGGAAAATGGACAAGCTTATGTTTTTCCACTGAAAATGACCAGTATAGAGAACAGTTTGTTCCTCATCTGAGTGGGAAGCTGTGATCTGCTTTTGCAAGTACAGGTATTTTCTCAGTAAATCTAGAGTAAATTTTGAAAGAGTTGATGATCTGTGAAGCTTCTTTTGGGCTGATCACCAAATTACAAAAGCATTAATCCAACTAGTACACACACCTGCCACAGTCCCAGTGGATAGACTGAACATTTTCTGTCTGTTCCTCTTCCCCACTGAGCCAGTTGTGATCCATATTCTATCCTTCCCTAGTGAGGATCATGTTTTCTCCTGCTTCTGAAATTGACTGAGATGCCAGGACTGAAGATAATACAGGCATGCCCAGTAAGGAGATTGTTAAAGTGGGTTTGTAGCATTAGCACTGATCTCAATGAAAATTGCTCCTTGTCCTTTAAGCTAAGCACAAATGTCCTTATCTGACAGCATCAAGTACAGTAAGGCATTAACACAGGTACTCATTGTGCACTTTTTCCTCTCTGTAGGCATATGGGGAGTGTTCATGGCTGGCTGTCCAGTGATGGAAACAGTGTGCCCAGTCTGGAAAGGAACAGTCCTTTGTAGTTAAAAGACAAAACAAAACAAAAAAGGACATTACAGCATAATTTGTTGAAAACTAACCTTTGCATGTTCAACAGGAGCTTAGCATGGCAACATTAATAAGACCTAGTCTTGTATTTTAAAGTTACACCTGGCATGTCATGCTGCAAACATTTCATACCTTCCTAAGGAGCACTCGCTCCTCATTCCTCCACTGCTTTTGGATACCAGGATATTTATTTGAATATAACTTAAATGTGATCAGTGGAACACACACATATCATTTGCCTTTGAAATAAAGAATGGTTTCCATGAGTATAAATTCATGTAACCTGTGCACAGACATTAAATGAAATATTTACAGTAATGCAAAATATGTAAATGAGCCAGTTGATATGAAAGGATTAATTTTGCTGTGAGTTGAAACTTTACAATTGTATTATAAACTCCAGATTACTGCCATAATATTTCCCTCCTACCATGCACGTACAAGTATATGCATGCAGGTACACCTATCTTTGATAATGTGAATTTACCCAAAGCTAGTAATTTTCTTTCATGCACACATTGGCAGATTCAGCCTCCCTGCCTTTTAGAGTACTAGTGCTGAATGCTGTCCAGTTGTGTATTACCTACACTGGACTTCTTTTGGCCAGGTTGTATGACAGACACAGAATATGTGCCACTTGAAACCCAAATACTAAGCACTCTGTCACACGAGACAGGAGAAACAGCACATGTTTTATACTGTTCCTCTACTTTTGGAGTCCATTTTGCAGATGAATAAATCTCTTATGGTTTTTGTAGGTACATGAAAAACAATTTGTAATTCTGAAGAAAATTGCACCCAAACTGCTTGACACAGTAGGTGCTACAGTCAACTGTGAGTGAAGCTGCATGTGGAATATCCCTGTTATTCCTATTTATTACACTCATGGGCTTTGATGGTGTTCTGGTCTCCAGTTCTGCATTGTTCCTCTAGTTATCACAGCCTGTTCTCTAGAAATGGCTTGATTTGAAGTCTTAAACACAGATTAATTTGCTTTGCTATAAGGTAGTTAAACCTGTGCTAAGATGAAGAAAAAGCTACTGTCTTGAATATTGACTTATTTCCATTCCTTGTTGCTTGGCAAATCTCAAATTAATTGATTACCATCATTCTGAGGGGAACTGTTGGAACTACAGAACTCCCTGGTCACACATGCTGTTGAATC
The DNA here is from genome assembly GCA_035041345.1 of Poliocrania exsul. Lineage (NCBI taxonomy): Eukaryota > Metazoa > Chordata > Aves > Passeriformes > Thamnophilidae > Poliocrania > Poliocrania exsul. Next base: position 65,132,156 of record JAWWLZ010000042.1, read on the forward strand.
AGATGACTTCTTCAAAATCTCTCCTAAGAAGTAATCAAATCACTTTTCATTCCTGACCTTTTCACTTTGAGCAGGTTTGTCACACAATATTGTTACTGATAGAATCTGCTTTTGAACATGTACTGTGTGTGTAGCAGATTACTTATTAGTTCTACAGCAGAAAACTAACTAGTTCATTGAGTGCAAAAATAATGGGAACATTGTTATTTGGAAATCACTTTCTTAGCAATTAGACATTTTTAATTGCATTTTGTTGGTGTTATTGCTTGAAAATTAACCTTTAACTTAATGGCAGGTGACAGATACACCTTGAAAATAAGAGTGAACTAATAGCTTGAAAATGGCTGCAAAATAGTCAATTTCTTTCTAAAAGAAGTTAAATAAAATACACTAGGCATTCAAATTTTTTGTTGTTTCCATCTTTAAAAAGAGTAGCCATGATGCCAGCGTAGCATTTAGAGGGACTAGGTGATTGAATCCAAACCAGTGCAGGGCCGGGTAAGTAAACTGTCCCTATTTTATTCAGGACAGAGATTGTCTTAGTAGTGGGCAGGGTGATTGTTAAGGTGAAAATCCTGACAAGCAGTCTTGTTCCCCTCTTTTAAATGAAGAAGGAGAAGCTTTGAAGTCCTGATTCAAATGGCAGTAGCCTTAAGCCATGCAGCTAAGAGTCAGCAAGGGAAAATGAAAGTGTTTTTTGTAAAGAGGATACCACCAGACTTAAGCTTAACTAGCCTTATTTGCAAGTGAAGGATCTGGTGCTGCTTTCAGATTTTAAATATTTGCTTTGTTTTTTTGTTTGTTTTGTTTGTTCTTTTTTGTAAGCTTTAATCACTGTTTGTCATTGTCTTAAAGCCAGCTGGTGTCTCTTGTTCATCAATTTTGGTACGATGGTGCTTTGCAAGGATGTATTTATATTATAATGGCCAACATTTGGTCAGCCCTCATTCACTAACTTTTTTTTTTTCCTTTTGTAAAATAAAGTGCTTTACTTATATGGTGTATATAAACCTTGTACAAAAATCCTTTCCAATTATTACTATAAACTGAGTTGTAACAAATGATATGTTGATTTTTATAATAAAATTAAGAGTGAAAAAGGAGAGGTCCTCTTCATTTTATTTTAGCATCTAAAGGACAGGTAGTTAAAGCTACAAGTCCATGTGTGTCTTTGCTCTTCATAAAAGTCAGAATGTGCTTTGTTTTCTGATGCTGTAGGAAGGCTCTGTAAACATGCATTTGCAGTGCATGGTATATTTTAAAGCTTGAAGTCTCAATTATTGATCCCTTAGATTTGTTTACAGGATAATCCAAAACAGAGAATTTTACTAAATGAATTTTCATCAGACTAGAGATTCCTGGTGACTGTTTTGGACACTGCTGATCTTGAAATCTGTATTGAAGCGTTTGCAAAGAGAGAAGAGTTTTAACATCAAAATATAGAAGAAATTCCAACACCCCATCCTATTGCTGTAACAAGTAATTGGATGGCAACCAGTTCTGAATTTATAAGCTCAGCACAGGAATTCCCCACTCTACTTGTATCTACTGTTCATGGAAAAAAGTATATGACTTTGTATTAGTGTGGATCTGGCTATAGTAAGATTCTTTTACAGCTTCAGTTTTTCTACATGGAGTCATGGACAAGCCATATCACTTCCCATGTCAGTAAAACAGGGGTGCATTTATCAGTCTCGCAAAGTGTTGCAAAAGTAAATACTGTTCGTTGTCAATTAGGGTGCTATGCTATTTTGTTTCAAGGTGTAATATTTATTTTGCCTTGGGGAACAAGCCATTAGCATGGAGCTGCAGGGTGCTGTGTTTTTCTCTAAAAATGCCACTTAGGAATTGCTGTTGGGCTGCAGAAGGCTTGCCAGCTCCTTCTTTTTCTTTCCTTTTTTTTTTTTTTTAAAAATGATGGCTACCTCTTTACAGTTGTAAAAAGGTAGTTATAATAAGGTAGCAGTTGTTGTATAGCAGTCATATTCTTTTGGATTCCCTGAATCTTGGGCTTTTCCCAATACAGCTGTTAAGCATCAGAGTGCATGTCAGGTGCAGTTGTTCTTCAAAGTGCATACCAGAGAGGCAGGGTATGGACAGACACACCGAGAACATGATTAGCTCTCTCAATGAGCAACATAAGTTAAATCTTGTGAAAAAAAACCCAAAACTCTTGAGAGAGAGTGTCGCTCAGGAAACATAACTCACTTCTTTCAAGTTGTTTTACCATGTGTCTTAACCTGTGCCAGGTATCAAGGTCTCCAGAGACAGCAGAGCTGCTGAAATAGTGTTTACCAGGCAGCAGGGGGCAGCAGGCATAGCAAGGAGCACTGGAATATTTTCCATCATTTAAAAAGGTATTCCCTGACTGTCTGAGAAAAGACCACTTGGAAGTCTGAAAACAATTGGATTCCTTTGTGTGATTCCTTGCCCATGAGCAGAGATGACTCTAAGCTCTGGAAGCCTGCCATTCATGTTACACTAGAAGAGGGATAACACACTATGGCTTTGTTTTGGTAGAGGGAATAACCCTTTATTAAAAGCATAAAACTGATTATTTTTTGTTAATCTAACAGTATTGGTAGCACCTCCCTAAGAAGGTGGGAAAGCAAAATCACATGCTTGTTCCTAGATGGGAACTGCTGAAGGTGGTATGCCTGTTTTTATGGAAACTTTGTAACTAGCTGAGAGCCCTTTGCATGGGAACAGAAGCGGTTTTGGTAGAACTGCGTAGCCATCTATGGTGGCAACTAAATCCAAACTCTCTGTTTATAAGAAAGATTGTGAGCTGATGGCCCTCTCCTGCTTGCACCCTCTGTTGCATAAAGAAACTCCTTCATAGGAGAAGTCTGATGGTTGGGTTATGTGGCTTTGATCTTACCCCAGCTTTGCTTTCACAGCAAGACACCTTTTGTATGAGTCTAAAGAGAATGCTGTGCAGAAAATACAGAGTGCTTCTTTGAGGACCTATAAAGAACATCAGTTGGGTCTGAGGAGGTGCAAAAATTTCATGTGATAAGTGTTCTCTATTTGTTAGTATTGCCAAAATTCTTAGCCCTGTCTCTTTCCCAAGAAAGCGACAACATACCTTAACTTGTAGAGTGCTTGGCTGGAGAGGAACATCTGAGGAACCCTCCACCAAGCTCCCCCAGCATGTCCTTAAGAAATGTTTTTCAAACAACTGATGATCCCTGCTGGTGATTCACAAGCTGCAAGTGGCTCTGATGGCTAGCTGGGAGCATCCAGCTGTCCCAGCAGAAAAGCCCAGAAGCCTTTCACTGTACCTTAGGTGCTGTAAGAGCTGGTCTTGTTTCCTGGGCCTGTTGTCCATGCAGGTAAAGAGTAGTAGAAAAATATTGCACCTCAGAGTTGGGCAGAGAGGACTGATGCAGGTGAAAGGTCTGTGGGGAGGGAGGAGAGGTACTATGAGGTGGTTTGTGCTCTGAGCTCCTTATTCTTCTTCAAGAATATGCATGGAGGAGAATTAGAAAAGTAGTGCATAAATTAAGATGAATAAAGGATGCAGGGCATATAGTAGGAAGGGTCATGAAAGTGAGTGGCAACAAGAAGAATGTGTAACATTACAGGAGGCTCTCAGAAGTCACTCAGGAACACAGCAATCACTTCTCAACATTGTCATAAGAACAACATGCTGAGTTGGCATGACAGGGACCCCAGAGGGATAACCTGGCAACAGTGGAGAAAAGGAATATATTGGGCAGTTCAAGATGAAGAGCCAGAGGAGTCTGGTAGAAAAGGACGGAGTCCTGTGTTTTCTGCACACTGTCTGTGCTAGGAATGAAAGAGTCAGTACAGGGCCTGACTCCCATAGGGCCAGATAAGATCAATTAAGAAGGGACCAGAGGAAAGGACTTGAGAGGTTTCTCCTGCCTATACCCTCAAGTACTCTAGCAGGGAGAGGAAAACAGGACACATAAACCCCCCATTTTTTTCCCCCTCTCCTCTTTGGTATAGGCTGAGAGTGGGGAAGAAAGGACATCTTGAAGTAGCTTAGAGCATTCCCTTGCACTCACATGCATAGGAAAAAAATGATGGGAATAAAGAAATGAAAGTCACTGGCTCCGTTTTAGAGGGTGAGAGAGGAAGATGTCAGAGCTGACCAGGTCCAGCACTAAATAAGGCCTTCAGAGACTGTGCCCAGTGTGAGTCGATTGCCGATTTTGTGACTGGAGTTATGCTTGGCTTTGTCCTGCCTCTGTTCAGTCTTTAAGGTGGGAGAAAAGTGCCCCTGAAACAAAAGAGGTGAAGCTGGAGAAACGCCAGTGCTTAGTTCTCCCATCTTGCCTGGCAAAGGGACTGTCAGGCAGGGAAGCAAAGAAGGGCAGTGCTTCATGGCTGAGGGAATAACATGATAACACAGTGAGAAAAGCTGTTTTCTGCTCAGGGCTTCCTTGATACGGCTCACAAGAAGGTAGCCATGCCACTTTTGTCTCAAAGAAAAGAACAGTAGTATGGAAATCAGCATTGTACCTTGAAGGGGCAGGAAACATGTCCACATGGGGTACTTCGAAAGACTATGAGGTCTTTCAGGTGGGAGCAATCCCTTTCATGCACTGCCCTGACTGCATTTTTCAGCAACAAGGGACTTTTGTGCCAGCAGGAGTTACCAGATGCCAGGGTTTGGGGCCAACCAGAGGGGAGTAGGCACGCTGGAAGAGGAGGTGGCATCAGGAATTATCTAAAGCACCCCAGCATGCCTCAAGCCCTTCTTCCTCCCATGTGCTCGTGGAAAGCATTACAAAATTCTTCTGTGAGCTGCACCTGTGTATGGCCTTTTTCCTGCCTTGCACCTCCCCTGCCTCTCCTTAAGTGTAGTGTGTAATGAAAACCAGACTTTGGCCTCTGAGGGCATTTCATGTGCTTTTGTGGCTCATTCCTTAACGGAGGCCACCATTGTTTACTGTGAAATCACATTTGTGGAAATGATGTTGACATGCTGATTTGACTTCAGGTGGGGAATGAGCAGCAGGTGAGTCCTACTGATAAAGATCCACATTTAGGCAAACATGCCCTGTGCGGAGAAGCCAAGGAAGAGACAATCAGAAAATGACCCCTACATAGACAGGAGAGAGCCTGTCAATGAGTTTGTGGTTAAAATGGCTTGTGCTTTAAAAATACAAATCCATTGGTCTATTTTCTCTAACTGTGGTTTCGAGTATGTTCTGTTTGCTGTAGATAGAGTCATTCCTCCCTCAGTGCCACCCTCTTCTTTCCATCCTGCACATGTTTTGAGAAACCCAGTGGCTGCAGCATTGCTGTGCAGATGGCTTAATGTAGCTGTTGTTCTGAAGCACAGCTGTTAGGGATTATTTGATTGAAGAAAACCACTTTCAGATGCTTCTAATAAAAAGTTGTTCCACCAGAAGTACTAATAATGAAGACTGAGATGTATTTCTCTCTCCTATCCTTCCAGTGTGATCGGCACATGTCCATTACATGGAGTTGCAAGTTGAGCAGAGGAGTAGGAAAGACATATTCCTTCAAATATAAGCCATGCTAATCGTCTCCTTAGTTGGCATCCCTCTGTCTCTCAAAAAGAGCCAAAAAATGCTCAGGAGCCAAAAGTTAGACAGAAGCATGGGTTTGTCATAAAGCTGGAATCCCTGGGATAATTATTTGGTGAATGGCACCAGGTAAGGAAGAGTTACAAGTCTGTCTGTCAGCACAGGGCATATAGGAGTGGGTGGGAAAGGCAGAGGTGGGGTTTGCTGCTGCTTTAGAATACTTGGCTCCTTCTACCACACAGGTATTTTTTTCTCTTTTCATTTGTCCTTCAGCTTTAGAGGACTCCAGAAAGACAGACAAGAGATTTAATCATCTTGTTCTTTGTTTCCTTGAGTTAGTTTTATGTTGGCAATAAAACCTATCTCTTTCCATAAGTGTAAAAGACAATGGACAAAGCACCTGTAGAGCTGGGAGAGCTTGGTGATTCAGATCCAGGATTTCTCCAAAATTTGTTTCTGATGCACCTGGTATTTTTCTCATTGTGCACAATTAACTGCTGTTGCTGTAAGCAGGTACACAGTGGATTTTGTCTCCTGGTTCCAGCATGTCACTGGAAGCCAACCCTAAGGCACAAAAAAGATCGTTTCAGAGAGAAGGATTTGCAGTGGGTTGTTTTGTTTTGGTTTTGGCAAGATGGCCTTCTCTGTTGCGTTGTTGTGTGAGAAAACTTCATATTTGAAATGATCCCTGGACAGTCCTACACCTTGTTATTTTGTGACATGGAAGAGTTGGTGGGGAAGAAAAAGCACGTGAAGCAAAGATTGTATTAAATATTAAGATCTCTCCGCTATATCCAAAGGTACTTAGCTAAAATTGTAAGTCTAATCATCCTTAGAAGGAGTTGAATTTCACATGCAGGATCAAGAGTAAAAATCTGCTCCTTTCCCTCTTACTGCTGCATTGCAACTGTGACAGTTTTATAGTTATCAATTGCTACACCAGTTCCTTCCAGATAGAATAGATTCAGTGATCTGATGTGTCTTTTTTATTTTGTGAGTTTTTAATGTATTTTATATGTTACATATATTTTCATATACCTAGAAGAGCTCAATACCTTATTTGTTATTACAGATGCCTCCACTGTTTTCATTGCAATTTTTGCAGGAAAAGCCACAGACACTGGATTTTTGAGTTTATGTAGATATTTATTCCAGAATGTGTACAAAGATGTTATGCTTGGCATATGCTTGTTACCCCATCCTTCTTGGGAACAGCTACAGCAGAATACTCAGCTCTGTAATAGCTGTGAGAACACCACTATTAACCTGTCCTTGGGCTGCTAGAAAGAGGGACCCTGAGGCCAGAAGGTAATTAGTTTACTTACTTTAGTGCTGAGATGCTTGATAATGTCCCTACTGAATACTCATGAATAAACTGCACATTCACATGCATAATATTAACATCAAATTTCTTCCCATAGTTGTTTTCAGCTTGCTTTGCTTGAGCCACTACCTCTAGTTAAATAATATGGTGCCTTCCAACCTTTTCTTTTGAAGAACCCTAGTAGTAGTGGGATGAACAAGCCATTTAATGCTTGCAATTAGAACATTTTGTGGGTTTCCTCACTCCTCTTTCCTCTATGAGAGGCCCTAGTGCCTATGCAGATGTATCTGTGCATTTTGCTACACTTTCTCCTGTAGTCTGTCCAAGCAGAAGATATGGCAGTCTCGACCCATAACTGCCTGCTTGCTTTTCACAATGCTGAGAGTACAAAACAGTTCACAGGCTGGGATGCTGAGAAGAAAGTTACCCCAGCCCCCCACACTTAGAGCAAAATACACTCTATGAATCTTAAAACCTTTTCCAAAAGAAGAAAATAAAAACTTAGCCTTCAAAGTGATTGTGAGTCACTCCCCTTCAAAGCATTTCCATAGATTTCTTTAAGTTTCTTTCCAGTGTGTATTCCAAGCATTTTAGTGGGGATGATAAAAACTTTCAGTCTCACTTTTAGTTTTGGTCCATCACACTGGATCTCATTTTGGTTTCTCTTCTGGCACTAAAGGCCACTTAATTGAATGCAGGCCCTGCATCTAACATGACAGGCACTGACTCCTATTTGCCTTAATTAAAAGCAGAGGGCTGACCTCAGCCCTGAACTCTGCCCTTGCTAATACTTTTACACATCGCTTAGTGCTAAGGCTCAACAGAGCACGTGCAAGTTCCTGGCTTACCAACGTAGTTTCTTACAGTTTCAAGGGAAAGTTTCATTTAATTGGTGGGAGGTTCCTCTCACAGGTAGGGCTGGCCTTGCCCCATCTGCTTTTCACCTGCAGGGAGGGAGCAGGTGCATGGGATGGTAGCACTGGGAAAGTCACTGTGTATACAGGAGCAGATTTGAGCTGAGTGAATGTTTCAGTGGTCTCATGGCATTCTGTGGCTGTACCACCTCCTGCATGATCTCTGGCTTGTGTGCTCTGCCTTCCAGATGGACAGAAATCTATTTTCAAGGAGGACCTAGGATCTAATAGATACTGTGAGGTCGATTAGATATCCAGCCTTGGTTTCAGGCTTGAAGTCAGGTGTTTAAACATTTTTGGGCTCTCAGGTGTCAGTGATGTGGCGCCATTAGCACTCTAAAAGCAACAATCCCTTTATGTCCTGGCACCTTTTCCCTGGGAGGAATCTTTGTCCGTCTTCAATTCTGGGCTGAAAAACTGAAATTTCTTAGACCCACTGGTGGCAAGGTACGATTGAGTTTTGCGCCAAGAGAAAAGGTGGCAGCCTTGGGCTCTCAGCTGCCAATGAGGCAGTGCCATTAACACTATCAAAGCAGCAATCCCTTTGTGTCCTGACACCTCTTCCCTGGGAGGAATCTTACATCTTCAATTCTTGGCTGAAAAATTGCAAATTCCCATCCCCACTGGTGCCAAGAAACGATTCAGCTTTGTGCCAAGATAAAAGGTTGCAGCCTTGGGCTATCAGCTGCCAGCAATATAGCCCCATTAACAACAGAAAAGCACACTAACCATGACTCTGACCCTAACCAAAATCCTAACCCTAACCCTAATCCTAACCTAAATTTAACCCTCACCATTTCCCGAATTGCAGGAGGGGAAAGGGGTAGGGGTCCAGCAAAATAAAAAAATCTAGGCATCCCTTTGTGTCCTGACACATTTTCCCTGGCAGGAATCTTCGTCCATCTTCATATCTTGGCTGAAGAATGGAAATATCCCAGACCCACTGATGAAAAGGAATGCTTGACCTTTTCGCCAAGAGAAAAGGTGGCAGCCTTGGGCTCTCAGGTGTCAATGATGTGGCACCATTAGGACTCTAAAAGCAGCAATCCCTTTGTGTCCTGGCACCTTTTCCCTGGGAGGAATCTTCATCCATCTTCAAATCATGGCTGAAAAATTGAAATTTCTCAGACACACTGGTGCCCAGAAACAATTGAGCTTTGCACCAAGATAAAAAGTGGCAACATTGGGCTCTCAGGTGCCAATGATGCAGTGTCATTAACACTCTAAAAGCAGCAATCCCTTTGTGTCCTGACACATTTTCCCTGGGAGGAATCTTCGTCCATCTTCAATTCTTGGCTGAAAAATGGAAATATCCCAGACCCACTGTTGAAAAGGAATGCTTGAGCTTTGCACCAAGAGAAAAGGTGGCAGCCGAGAGGTTTTTTGTGTCCTGTTATGACTAAATTTAGGACTTCACTGTGTGTACTCAGATCCCCATCACTTAAACCTTCACAGGACCTCTAGTGGTCAGCAATCCTTAGGTTACTTTGTGAACTGGGACAGTACAGAAATAGCTACCCTGGACTGGTCACAGTGAAAGTGTAACAAATTATGTGCCACTTGCCCAAGTACCCCAGAGTGCGATACAGATGGATGCAAACCAGGAGGCAGCAGTGGCTGAAGGGATGCTCTCTGCACAACACAACAGATAAAAGAATGAGATAGGGGATGTAGATGTGTTGGTGAATACTCCTTGCTCCTGTGGCAAGTGCTGAGCATTCCTTGTGTGAGCAATAGCTTCTGAAAAAACACACAGAAATCATCTGCCCATACAGCATGTTTGTGCAGTGTATATTTCTTGTCATCATATCTACAGAGAAGCATTTTGCTTATCCTCCAGCTCCTGGAAAGAGAGGCATGGGAGAGCTCAGCTTTCCATTACAAGCCTTGGCTCTTACACTTCTGGAGCAAAGGTAACCAAGTGACCTGCATTTATCTGAAAGGATAAAATTGGGAAGGCAAACATGGCACCCAAACTCCACAAAAAGTTTGAAAACCCCAGAACACCATCTGAGAGAGGGATTAATCTGTCGGGGTTTTCTGGGGAGAGCTTAAGGTCCTCACTCAGGGCTTTTTGATGCCAGGATTGGCAAGGAAAAGCACAAGACATTGCCGCTATTAAGAGCCTTCTATGGCTTTCGCAGAGCTGGTCAGTCACAAGGTTGCCTTCACCTTTTCGCTGCTGCTTAGTGTGATGATAATGCCTGAACCAATTCATGAATCCCCTGCCCCACAGAAAATCTTTGTAACTCAGGTGCTCACAGAAAGGCACCTTTCCCAAAGCAAAAAGTCATGCAAGTCATGAAAACAAAAAAACCAAGCCAGCTGAAGCCAGGCACTCAGCTGCCTTAAAGGCAAGAGCATGCATATACTTTTCCTGTATTCTCAGCAGAGTTCATACCCTTACCTCTGATGACTGGTCCTAGAGCCTTGACCAACCAACAGATTTTAATTTCACTACAGGCACCTACACGGAATATTTAAGTACTGCAGTCATAAGTAAAGACTTCCTTCAGTCCTTGCTTATCAAAAATAGTCCCATACTTGCTGCATTTTCTACTACCAGTTTGAGTGATGATGAGCTCTTTGATGCTGGGTGTCCTCTTGGCTATTTAGCGACAGGACCAATCTAGCTGATTCTTCCCTGCATATGCCATTTCAGGTTGTGGGGAGCAGAGACAATAATACTGGTAGAATTATCCAAGTGGTAGGCCCATCAGCAAGGCTAAGAACAGGTAGCTGGCATGCAAGAAAATCTGGGTTCAGATCTCTGGAGAAGATAACATAAACATAACCCAAAGTTTCTATGGCAGTGCTGTATGTAATTAAATTTAAAGCAGAACCACTGCAGTGGAAGACAGAAAGATCTACTTTGGGCTAGCTTTGGCTGGGAAGCATCTGAGCTTCACCTAAGAGAAAAGAGCCATCCTTCATTTACACACAATGCCTCAGCTGTGAACTTTTAACCCTAAACTTGTTACAGATTGTGAGCCTGTACAGCAGACAAGTCATAGGCAGTAAATTCACTTTCAGACAACAGTGTCAGAGTGCAGGGGAGTGGAGCTGTACCCCACCCACCACCTGACTATAATTCACTTTCTGTCTTCCTGCTACTGTGTGTGTGTTGGTAGCAGCAACTCACTTGCTCACCTGCAAGAGGGAGAAGCAGCTTAAAAAGGGTAAGACTGTGTGATGCTGTGAGAACCAAGGTTGCATTCTATGACTCATTAGCCTATTTTTGAGAAATACTGGATTTACCAGCATTTCCTGAGAGCTGAAGCAAAGGAAAGTAACAGATAAGTGTTTGGGTTTGGCTTAAAACTGTTTTCTACTATTTCTGCCTCCTGCTTACTCAGTAGAACAAGGAGCACTGCAGGCATAACCTGGGACAGAGCTCAGTCGCACAACATGTGTGCACATGGACAGTGGAATCTTCTTATCTGATGCTTTAGCTGCTCCAGAGAAGGGCAGACAGGACAGGTCCCACTCACTCCTTGGAGCTCTGGCTCTCAAAGGGTGACATTAGGCTGGAGCAGCAGCTCCTGGAAGCCAGTACAGGCTGCCCAGTGGATTGGCTCCCTTGGACACAGTGCAGAAGTCAGCTGCAGAACACAACTAGCACTCTTTAAAAGTTAATCTCAGCATCGCCCGCACAGGGCTAAACTCTGTTGTTGCAACCCTGACACACAGTGAAATCAGCACATTTTAAACTTAAACTTGCTGATATAACAAATAGTGTGATGCTGAATTGGGTACTGATGTACAGGAAAATTGCAAAGTGACACTTTTTAACAGTAAACCTCTCTACCTTCAACAGTAACACCTATGACAAAACACAAAGATGTCTTGTGAGACATTAACGTAAAATGAAAGCATGACCTGTCACTCTTCATAACAATATCCCTTCCAGCTTTTGTATGCACCCAAAATGCACATCTTTGCTCAGCTGCCAGTTTAATCCTCAGAATAAAAAAAGGCAGCAAGAGGAAGAATGGTTGAAGAGATACAGGGGGAATTTCTGCCTAGGAGGAGACACCTTCTCAGGAACAAAAGCTCTTGAGGCTTCACCTTCATCCAAAGCTGTTTGGTTAAGGCCTTTCCTGCCAAGAGAGGAATTTTACTAGTAGAAACAGAAATATAAGCAGAGCCAACTTTTGATATTCGAGGGAATAGCAGCTTGGAGTTCACATAAATATAGTAGGCTTATAGAAGGCTTTTTGTTCGTGTTCACTGAAGATTCCTGTTTCCTTCCTGCTTCCCTAGGGCCAGCTGACCTGAGAGCAATAACAGCAGATGGAAAGCTTGTGTATTAAGGATTATTATGCCCTGGACTGCAAAAACTTCAATTTTTGCTTTCTTTTCAAACACACCCCATATCCTGATGCAGAATATATTTTCTCCAATATTAAATGGAGTGGGGGAGGAGAAGGGAAGTGGTATTTGAGGCCCAGTAAAGGATAGCCTGATGAAAATAGTAACAAAAGACCCAAACAAACACAGCTTTAAAAGTGAAATTTTGTGTTTTGTAGTACCAGTCAGAAAGAGAGAGGACTAAGCAAAAGCAAACTAGCATCAATTCTGCTCCATTTTATCTATTCAGTTCCTATAGAAATGATTGCCTTGTTGTTCTGTGTTATATCATGGCAAAACTAGCAAAAATCATCAATTTTCTACTTGGCACTTGTGTTGATCTTATAACCAGAGCTGTACTTATAGCCCTGCATAACTTTTGAAATATACTGGCAAAGCCAAACTTGGATTGGATTGGATTGGATTGGATTGGATTGGATTGGATTGGATTGGATTGGATTGGATTGAGGCAGTCTCATTACCCATGGGGCAATGACTTCTCTGACATACCTAACCCACTATTTCCCTGAGTTTCTGCCATTTTCCACCTCAGAACATACCTTAGACAATAGCCATTCTGGTCATAATTTTAAACTCAAAATCAAATCAAAACACCTGCATTCTTTTAAATCCCTGGTGGAATTTATAAAATAGTGTAGCAGTACATGTTTGCAAATTGTCAGCCCTGGCTGCACACAGGAAAAGCCATAGCCAGCTTTCTTCCTCAGCTGGAGCTCTGGCTTCCTAAAACCTATAGGTGGAGGGACTTGACTTTCTCCATTATGGAGCGATATTAGGAACAGAGATATTTCTAGACATGTTACAGCCAGACTGGGTAGACATGAGTGTAAGAAAAGGTGTGCTGCAACCAGGACTACTCCTTTCATTTTGGCAGTAGCTTTTTCAAACAAACAGAACTGGAAGCTGTCCCAGAGGAGGCAAGATGGATGTAAAGGGAAAACTCTCTTAGAGAAAATACAACATATTTTTTTAATGTGCTTTAATTATTTTTGCTTCATTACTTTTCTTTATTTGCCTCCCACTGCTCTGTCTCCCAAGGAAAATTTATTTCAACAGCCTTTCCTGAAAGAGGATAGAAGAGAAAACATTCTGAATAATGTCAGTGTAATTCCCCACTTTGCAGGACGTTCTCATTTGGTTTCTCTTTTGCTTCTCACTCTCTTCATGATGTTTCTCACATTAAGATTAAAACTAAGTTCTCTATCTCACTTGTATTATGGATTTTAATTTCCTGGAAAACCCTTATATTATTTTCCAAGGTTTCTTACCTTTCTTGTTGCCATCTATCTTACCTAAATCCTTTAGCCCTATTTTAACTGTCTCTTTTACCTTTAGCTAACCCAGCCTAACACTTGATGTTGACTCATGCTGTTCTCCATAGGGAATAAGCTGCTTTAAGCATTTTTTCCCCATTTCTCACCTGGGGCAAATTTAGGTCAGTCATAAAGTAGTTTCAGTTTTGTTCTACTTACTTTGATTTGCATAGTTTGTAAAAGGAACACTTAAAAATAAAACCATTGTTTCCACTGACTTTCAGAATGCCTCTGAGGATTGATTTTTGATATGTATTGAGCCATATTGTGATAGCTGCTGAGAGGAAATAGTTGTTTCCAGGAGAGAAAAATAAATCAAAGAGGAAAAAACCTTTTTTTGAGAGATAGAAAGGCTTGAGGTTTGCTTTTTTCCCCACCAGAAACAAGTTAAGTATTTGTCCATTCTGAGCTGAAATTGCTGTGAAGAAATTTCAGTATTTACTTAGTTCTTCCCTTGCAACTTTGAAATGCCAGAGGATAACATGACCAGGTCATTCAATCTGAAAGAGCTTTTTCTGACTATGAAATCTAGTAACTGAGTCCTTCTAAAAAAAAAAATAAAAAAATGGTAGAATAAAGACCCATCACACAAGGCAGATGAATCTACTCCAGTCCCCAGCCAAGCTTCAGAGAACAGTCATGTAACACCTGAGCATAGCAGGCAGGCTTCAGCTTTTGGCAGTGCAGGGGACATCCAAGTGCCTGCATAAACTGGGCAAAGTGGGAACTGAGTCAAGGTGGGTCAGTGGCTGCTAACAAATACCAGTATGCCTTTTGATTTAAGGGGTTGCTGCCATGCATACCACGGGCTTTCTGACTGCTCGGCTCTAGCTCACTGGAGGGACAGGATTCTTGGTGCAGCGGCTGACGGGATGGAAGCAGCTATGGATGAGGTGGCTGCCCTTGCCAGCACCGCCCCTGGCCAGCGCTGTTCTTGGGATGGCAAAGGTGGGAACTGTGGAACAACCCCCATCTCCTGTCCGGGCCCCAAAGGGGAAAAGACACCAGGCAGTGACACCCAGTGGGGGAAACGCCTCCATGGCTTGGAGGAGCTGCCCTTTCATAAATAAACTGTGGCATTCAGCACCCCGCATAGCCAGGGTGATGTGTGTAGCTGGTGATGGCTCCTCTGGAGAACCACAAGACACAGCGTAAAGGCTCTTCTGCCAAACCAAAAATGAAATGTGGAACAGGACATCACATAAAACCAAACATTAAAGTGTGAGCAGTGCTGCTACTCTTGCTTGCTTGCTTTAGATGGAAAGTAACTTTTATGTTCCCAAATGATGCAATTTTTCCAAAAGAGTTTGGTCTCTTCTTACTGTGTATTGCAATGGAGTGAATGGTGGGGCACAGTGAGTTTAGTGGTTAAAGAGGTACTCTGGCTTCCCCCACTCCTCAGCAGGGTTCAGCACTGATGCTGTGGGCCAGCTCTGACAGGATGTGACTGGGTGACACCAGGGAAAATAACAAGCACTTACTATTTAGGTCAGGAAAAATAAGGTCTTTGTTGGATCTATCTTCCTTGTGTCTTGTTTTCCACAAAAAATAAAGTGCTTGATTCTCCTCTTCCTTTTAAAAATATGTATCTTTAGATACCCTCACTCCAGTAGTGTAGAAGTGTTGGAACATGATGGAAAACCACAGCTGACATCCTTAGTGGAAGAGTAAATAAAGAGTCCTGCAGAGTCAACAAGTTCCAGATGCTCTTCTGTTGCTCTTCCTCATAAGATGGAGGAAACAACTGTCTGGTTCTCAGAGCCACCTCTAGGCACAGCACAAATTAAATGTCCTACTGCATCTGACATATTATGGGATTTTGGAGTCTTCTCAGAAACCAGCATGAGCAAGAGGTTGCTACAAAAGGATGAACTACACCAAATGACCCAGTCTCAGCTACCTACAAAATTGGTTATAGGAAGGTGAATTTAAATGCCTGTTTTCATCTGTTCAGGTCTGAGATGAATCATGAGATACTTCACCTAAACCTGTAAATCTCTTTGCATTCTTTTGCTGTAGTTTTGCCATAAGAAGTCCCTGAAGCTCTGTAAAACATGGTTGCACATACTTGAAAGAACACGTAGATGAAATCTATTTGTTGCCCTTGGATTTGGTGGCAAAAATGTAAAATCCCTTCAGATTCAAAGGGATTAAGTGTTTTGAGCAAAATGTCAAAGTGCATGAATAAAATGTAGTATTTTGACTGTAGAGTGTATGCAGATGTTTTGCCTTGTTGCTCAAGTAGTATGAGATACCAGCTAGGAATAATTTTAC
>JAWWLZ010000042.1:65150836-65170874 GCA_035041345.1 Poliocrania exsul
AGATGTTTTGCCTTGTTGCTCAAGTAGTATGAGATACCAGCTAGGAATAATTTTACAGTCTTAATTTCTGAGATTTTATGTTACTATCCTTTGATTATCTCAAGGCTTCAAACAGTCTTTTGCTTCAGTTCTCTCGTCTTCCATAACTGTATGAGAAAGATGTCCAGGCTTAAGTCTTTAAATAGCTCCATGAACACGGATTTTTTTTCCTCCTATCTTTTTTTTCCAAAGTTATCATTGTTAATGGAAATAGTGAGTAAATTTGTGCTGTAGGGCTTAATAGTCACTTTCTAATTGCCCTAATTGATACACTATCGGTGTAAGTCAATGCTGTGCTGAAGTCTTAAGTCTCTTGATAGATGTGGTAAAAACTACTTGAACTTCAAAGTAACTTTCAACTTATTTTAAACAGAAATTTGTGTGTCTATATCTAAGAAGGCTTTTTGGTTTTTTTCATATCTGACAGCTCCCAGGATTTCCAGGTGTCACTGTTTCTGGTTGGATTGTACAGTTTTGGAGGCGTATTGTTCTGTTTAAGACATGGTCAAAAAAAGAAGAGATATGCAGTAAGTTCTATTCACTGAATAGAGATGCTGAAAATGTTGAAGATATTTTCTGAAAGCTGTCTAAGATTAGATTTATAGTGGATTTTTAGATTAAAAAAAATAAACCCAGGTTTTAAGTATTGCTTTTATGTATATAGAATGTGTCAGTAAGAAACACAACTATGTTAGGCTACTATCAGTTTTCATACCAATCATTTATATTTAAGTTATGTTTATCATGTGCTGGATCTCATACTCACACATGGGAGGATGCTTGTCCTTTCCTGAAAATCTTACAGTCACTGCAGTGCAAAGAAAAAAGGATTTTATTTGCTGAATGCTGAATAGGTCCTTCAAACATCTGCACACTGGTAAACAATCCAGAAAATAACAATGGCTACAAAAATAATGAGCAGTAGCTTCCTCCACACCTGGCTTTAAAGACACAGAATTCCTTCTCCACTATCACCGAGCCTTTTGTTTTTGAAGATCCATCTCCTCACTGTGGAGTTAGGAATGGACTTATTTCTGTACTTGTATCACAGAACGGAAAAAAGACCAGCTTGCTAATAGCTCTTATTTGGACTGTAGTTAACTGCAGCCTGACTAAGATCTTCTGCATTTCTTCATCTCAGGAGGAGGAGGAACACCTCGTTCCCTTCATCCAAGCCGTCTTGGTTTAAAGACAAATATCAGGGCAGGTAATCCAATAAAATGAACTCCTTCCCCTTTTAATTCCCATAAAATACAGATTGATCCAGGGAGGTACAGGTGAAAAATGCTGACAAGGAAGTAGCAGCAAAAACAATACCAACAGAACGGCTCAAATTAACAATACAGAGAGAAATCCCTTCCAGTTCCCCTGCCCGTGTACTCGCTTTTGCATACAGACAAGAACAATAATCAGCCCGTGATTCCTCCCTTTCCCCTACCTCAGGAGAACCAAGAACGGAAAGTAAAACTGGGGGGAAAGAGGGGAGGCAAAGCAAAACCTGGAGAGCTCGTTCATGCGAATCAGGGGTTGTTCTGCTGAAAAGCTGACTCAGTGACGGCAACCTGGGTGCAGGGACCTTCTCTCTGCCCAGGGCACAGCGTTGTGGCTGCAGCCGCGTCCGTCCCAGGCTCTCTGTGGCTCTCCCAGCTGCAGCCAGCGCTTTGCCGGCAAATCCAGACTTGATTGGAGCGGCGGCCGCGACCCCGGCAAAAGACGGATCTTTAGGCACCACCCCCATGTTGTCCAGTTCTCCATCCAGCTTTTTTTATTTTCTTCCTTTCCCTGTCCAGCTCCAGCGGGGGTGAGTGGGGATGGGCAAAGGAGGGCGGAGAGGGGTGGGGTGGGTTCATTCTTAAAGACACAGTCCTTCAAAACAACGTTGGATAAAAAGGAATAAAATGCAAAAGAACTCCCATAACTATGGCACAAACACGGTCCTAGCTGTTGCTTTCCTGCTCTATCAATAAACATTTCTGTGCTAGTAGGACTGACAGTGATGGTTTTCTAATGACAGCATTTCCCCTAGTGCTCTATATGTTCTGCCTTGTAAACTTTCTGGACTAATAAAATAGATTCAGCCTATTTGTGACAGAAGGAAGAATTGTATAAAATACCTGTTGGGGCAGAGGAAGGAAGCAAGAACCCAAATTGCTGTCTGTTTAGTTTAATAGCTGGACAAAAAGTGTACAGCATGCAGCCCTGTTTTATTTAGGCTTGGCATGGTTATTTTGATCAGGAAGCTAATTTGCCACTATTGCAATGATACAGTGTCAAGCAATGCTCACCCAGCACCCAAGTCCACCTGTACCCGATGTATTGATATGTAGCAATCAGCAATCTTTGACAAAAAACCTTAGCAGGACAGGTAAAAGGGAGGTATGGGGTGTGTTCACAGAGGCCATGCGGCTTAGTCTAGAGACAAGGAGGCTAAGATATTATGTAAGAGCTATGTAACCCACAAAGACCTTGAAAGACAGAGACAAGCTCCTCAATATTGACTGAGCTGAATAGTGAGGGCCTGTCTCCACTTATGCTGTAGCTGCCTATGCCACCGTGTCTCTGGGAAAGACCTCGAGCCTATGTTATAACCTCGTCTCTGGCACTATCTCCTCACCAAGCTTTTGGGATGGACCCTGAAGGTGGTTCATTGCATCACCTGGTTAAAGGCTGTTAATGGACACTGTTCAGGTCCTGTGGGACTGTGCCAGAGGGGTGGAGGTGTGAAGGCACTGCTTGCACTGTGATGACCCTCAGCTCCTGGTTTGCCCTTCCTTCGGAAGTAGTTTCTTCCCATACCCCTTGTTGGTCCTTGATATGTCATGGACCTCTGTTTTTAAGGCCAGAATTGACCAGTTATATGATCTACTCAGATTTTCCCTCTAGGGAACCTTTATCCAGTTGAACTTTTGACACCAATAGCCTTTCACTGACTGACTGTACCTAAATGCTTCTGGGGATTTTTTGCTTCAGGTATTTCCCTTGGTTAATTGAAGGTGATGCTCAGATCATGTTGGGTTTCTATTTAGAACTTTTAAGACTTTAATTTAGTTAATTACTATATTACAGAATACTTTGCACTTGAAATTGTATTTATTACAGGATGATTTGTGCTTGTTTTGAACCTTGCCACTTCATGCTATAATTTATCTTATAGTTAAAAAAACACACCTACAAAATCTTACTCAGTAGCTGTTGCAGCAATTGATTTGAGCATTGCCAATGGTCCTTGTTCCTTGATGAGAGTAAACCTGGATGCCCAGCAATTGCTTAAGTGTAACATTAACCATTTGGCTGCTGATCAAAGATGTTTGAAAGCAGAGGAAATCTGCAAATTTCAAAAGCAGAATCCATCTGTGCTGAGTGAATCATCATTTTGGTGTCATGAAGCATTGATACCTGAGGAAATTCAATCACTTGTTTTTTTCTTTCATATGTGTCTTGGAAAGCCAGAATAGAGTGGCATAGAGAAAAATGAAGAAATAATCGCTTCTTCAGAGAATTGTAAACTGATTTCATTCACAGACAGAGCCCAGGACAGCAACACAATGTTTCCTTCTCATCATAAATCTTACTTTATAAGCTCTGTTTCCCTTGTTTTCCACAGCAACTGGCAGCACAGCATGCTAAAGTCTAGCCTTGGGCACATGGCAGGGTGATAGATTGATGGCCTCTGCAAAAGCACTGCCTTTAGAAGTTGAGTTGCACCCAAGGCCTGTGTTGTTGCTCTCTCAAACCTGCAGCAACTCCCTGAATTATTTACATGGGAGTTACAAGTGTGCTCGTCATTCACAGATCTTAAGTGTTTATTTAGGTGCCTCTATGGACAGCAAATCATGCTGTCTTTCTTCTGCTTAAACCTCAGCTTAAGAAACCCTGTGACTGTGTACCAGTGGATCCAAAGACATGCCAAGCTTTAGGCACCATGGCTTTAAAATCATTATTTAGAAGACTGTAATTGTTAGCTGAATAATAATGTGGACACTATTTCATTGTTGCAAACACAGCTTAACAGGTAAGGCTTGATGGATGTTCCTGAGGAAGAGATGATCTGAAACAAAAGGTAATAGTGGAGTTACCACTGTAGGGCTTAATGTTTTAGGATGGGAGGTAAGGCTGTTGCTGCTGTTGAAAAGTAGGAAAAGCTGAAAGGTAGAAATAATTTAGTCACATTCAAAAGTGTGCATTTTAAGACTCAAATTATCAGGATTTTTATCTTCAGTGTTGGCACCAGAATGACACCCTCATGTCCTTGCTCCTGACAGGAGCTCGGCAGGGCAGGAACCAGGCTCTGCCTTGAAGGGCCATCTTCTGATTGGCACCCCAGCTCCCTGTGCCAGGCTCAGACCATAGCAGGACAAAGGACTCTCATGTCTGGGCAGTGGGCAAGACCCTTTCTTTGGAGCTTTCCTCTGTGGATTAGAGGTGTTACCCATCCAGGTAGCCTCATCTGACAGTGCTGTGTTTCTTAATATGTCATGCTATTGGGAAAATTCTTAGAAAGACCATCACTGTAAAGCGCTTTAATCCACCCTTTACCAAGGTGGCTGCTTTGACAGCTGACTGACTGTCTGGAGAATTCAGTAAAAGCTGTGACTCAGGTCAAAGATTTGTTTAATCTTTAATTGTTTTAAGTTAGATTTTAAAATATTGTTTTTAGTTAACTTTTTAATTCTGATTGACTTGGAAGAGACCCCTGGCGAGGCCCCTCTTCCCCCTGGAGACACCAGGTGGCGCCGTGACGGCGTGGGAGCCTCTGCCGAGCCGGGCGGGATGTCCCCACTGACCCTGGGGCAGCGCTGCGGGCCCGGCAGTGCTGCGGCTCTGCCAAGGGCTGCTGGCTTAGAGGAGCTGAAGTGCCTACAAGGGACACTTGAGGCTCCAGTGTTGTTTTGGGGAGGCGGCAGGATCTCGGGGGTGTCGGTCAATTAGTGAGTTTGGCTGGTGCTTTTCAGCTGCACACAGGCACAGTGCACATCTGCCTTGAGCATCACAGGCACTACTCACTCCTCCCTAACATGTCTCCCACCCACTCCGTCACCATCCTCTATCCCAACACACGCTCCCACCCTCCACCTTGAAACCACTGAAAACGATGGCATTTCCCTCTCAGACTGGGCTGCATCAGTTCAAAAGCAGGGGAGAACCTGTGGAAGAAAATGTACAGTGGGTCTGTTTTAGGATGACAGACTTCATCTTTGATGCTATCCACTTTTAGGAGAGGGGAGGGAAAGGGGAGAACAGGTATTTCTATTTTCCTGCATTACAAAGAAAATCTCACTTTGTTTCATGTGTGTGTCTACCCAGAGGCAGCTTTTCCAGCCTCCTCAGGCTCTTGCTCTCACACACTGTGATTGTGGCTACCATTTCCTGTTGTCTGTTCATCTCTTCAGGCCTTGTGCTTTGCTGTTTTCTTACCAATTGTAGTTTAAAGCCTCACTTCATAAGTTCACTAGGATCAAATTCTCCTTGCCTCATAACCTCCCAGGGTGCAGTTTCTACCAAGCTGGAGCAGTTGATCAGTCACTAAAACACTAAGGACCTTCCTTGTAGGATGATGGAGCAGAGAAGCCATGAAGAACAGGCCCAGAGGGGTTTGCGCAGTTCCTTCGCAGACCACAACTGTGCCTGGTGTTCCCTCATCTTTGTTTGAGGCTCATGGAATGCTGCCACGGGGAGGAGAAATGTCCTATGTCAGCCAATTTCAAAACAGTTTGATCTTGCTCTAGACAGTTGTGATGCAGTTCCCTCTGCCACACAGAACCTGATGGGTGTTTGCCTGGAGCAGGATGTCCCGCAGCATGATGTGAGCAATGAGTGATAGTTTTTCTCATACTCTGAGTGGTGGTTTCTGTTTGCCTATGCTCTGGTGTCACTGTCAGTCCAGTTGCTGTCACTTCCACCAAGTGGAGCAACCCCCTACTTGCTGGCACCATCCTTTGTGTGATTGCCCAGTGATTTGATCCAGCTGAGAACCAGGGGAAAAAAAGCACAGAGGGCGAGGGGAAGTCAGTTTTTTGTGGGATCAATTCCTTGCTCCAAACACTTGCATAAAGTGAAACAGAGGACTCGTCCTGGGCACAGGAACAAACAGAGTGGGCACAGAGGGAACACAGTGTCCACATCAGCTAAAACTGGTACTGGTATGTGTCAAAAGATACCCTGAGGACTCCTGACGAGGAAGTTGTTGAGACAGAATCTTCCACCCTTAGACACTCCTGAACTTACCTGGAGAGCTAGAAACAGAGGAGCTGGTAGAGGTAGTATCATCACACCTTCACAAAGTGGGGTTATTTTCTTTGAAAAGTAGCACCTTTGACAGGCAGGCAGGCAGGGAGGGAGGTGAGGGGAGGGAGGCGAGGGAAGGGAGGGAGGCGAGGGAAAGGAGGGAGGGAGGGAGGGAGGGTGGAAGGAAGGAAGGAAGGAAGGAAGGAAGGAGAGGAAGGAAGGAGAGGAAGGAAGGAGAGGAAGGAAGGAAGGAGAAGAAGGAAGGAAGTAACGAAAAATATCATAAACCAAAATTCTCAGGTTTTAAAATTGGGCCATTCTGTTCCTGGATTGTTTTTCTAGTGCTACCCATTATGGGTTTAGCTAGGTGTAGGCCTAAATTTAGGCTTTAGATTTCAGCTATCAGCTGAAACTATCAGCTGACTTGAGCTGGGCTGGGCCAGCTGACAGCTGGCTACTATGGCCAATAGTATTCCATACCATATTCTGACATCATCTCAAAATATAGAAGCTGGTGTGGGAATGGCTTAGTCAGTTCCTTCTAGCTGTGGCCCCAGGAAGACACACTGTGCCATCCCAGGAGGGACAGCAGGCCCAGGCCCAGCACCGGCTCACTACCATGTTATCTTAGGGAAGTAAAATGTTTGTTCTTAGTCTTTCTCTCTGCTTGGGTCTGTCTCTGGGGAATTGAGTTCTCCAGAGTGATTGGAGTTAGAATGGTGGGATTTGTGTTTGATGGGGAGTGGGGAGTTTTGTTTTGGTTTGGTTTTTTGTTGTTTCTAACTTGTTTAATTGTGTTTTACATTGTAGTTTTTTAATTTTCTCCTTTCTGTATAAATATGTAAACCTAGTTTGAGTTTGCAGGTTTTTTCCTTTCTCTCTTTTCTTGTCAGGGAGAGGGAGGCTTTGAGTCTTTATTGGGCAGTTGGCATTTTGCCAGCTCAACCCAAGACACTGCCTCATTCTTCTGTGGCAAAATACAGATGGACTTTAAACAGAGGAGGGGGGTGGAAGGTACCCTGTTTGTGAGAAAAATATTTATAATTAATTTCAGTATATGGAATCAATTTATAGCAAAATAATGAATTTTAATACAACACGTGTTGGGTACCTCGACCTGCTGATAGACCAGAGCACACTCAGGGAGAGGATGAATCCTTCTTTTATAATCCCCAAACTCCTCTCTTTCCCTCCCACTCCTTAGCTCAGCCCCTCTTTCCCTCGTTTTCTTGTTGGTGGTTCTTCTAGCCCTTGATTGGTGTTCCTTATCTGGGCAATTTTTACTGTGCAATCTCTTGATTGGTCCATTTCCCAGCCTATCCTATCTCTATTGCTGGCCACCAGTCCCTTGGTAACAAGCCCTTATTAGTCTTGTTACCCTACATGATTTCCTGGTCACCTTGCTTGTTAGCACCCTACAACTTTAATTATACAACTCATCATAAACCCCCACAACCATTAACATTAACACTTTAACAATTAATTCTTTTATGAAATTAACATAATTAACATATACCTGCTTGGAATAAGACCTTCAAATACATTATTCCTCACATGTTGATTCTTGTGAAGATGTTCTTTGTTACTAGATGATAGGATGAAGACAGGTGTTTCTTCTCTTTACAACATGCTGTATGGACTATCTAAACATAAGGAAAACAGCATTTCTCCAGACAGTGCCAAATTCCATCCAAGGTTGGAGTCATCTTTATCATGAGGCAGTTGCACTGTAATAGATACTTTGGTAAAATCGGCATCCAGACTCCTGCAACAACACAGTTCAGAATTTAGCTGGCTTCTGTTTCCATTAAAAACTTGTCATTTCCAAGATTCTCTAACATTAATAAATGAATGACTTTAAAAGGGGGATGGGGGACATACATTTTCATCTGCATGCCTGTCTTTCCTGCTAAACAAATGCATGCTCACTTGTTACAGAAAAATTATTTGCTGGAGATCTATTTACCAGACAGTGGTTTACATGTAGAGAATACCTTTTGCAGATTAGGTGTTTTATCTCATGAGTGAATATGTTAAGAATTTTTACAGAGTGAAAACAGACAATAGACTTTGCATTTTAGTCTAGGTAGAGTTTGTTGCTGAGATTTTGTTACAATTATTTGGAAGTTGGGATCCTCTGTTTTCAGGGGAAGAGCTCTTGTTGGGCAGATAAGAGTACCAGAGTGGACACTGGTTTTGTGAATTGAAGTGCTGAGAACACATGGCTATTGGGCAGATTGAAAGCACTGTGTCTCACTTGGCCAGAGTCATCAGTGCTCTGGTTGGAAAAATTCAAGTCCAAATTAATATGCTCATGTAAACAGTTACACAGAAGTTAAACCTTGAAAGCATTCACATTAACAGTAAATCTTTCTCATTTAGTAGTTGTGTTTCTCCACAGGATGTTCCTGAAATTTTGCAGGGAAATAGCTTTGGCTTTTATTTAGAGCTAATTTCTACTAACAAGAATAGCCTTTGTGCTTTTAGTTGCTTATCTGTAAGTCTGGAAAATCTTTATTCATGAGCAATTAATCTTAATTAATGCAAAAACATTTCTTGCCCAAACAGCTGACAATGGCCAGGTGCTACTCTGATGCTTCTTGATGCCAGTGACTCTTTTCCCCTCATCTTGGCATTTTTGGATAGCAGTCATATGGCCCCAGAGGTCATGCCATAGAAGGTAATTCACTGCCCAAGGCATCTGCTCCTTGGAAGGTTCTGTAGACATCTGCATAGGTGGAGCTTCTTTCTGTCACATGGCCAGGTACGTGGGAATGTAGGGAGGGACCTGCTTTGCTGGGTTTTTCCTTTCCTTTTGGTTTTCTGGTGCTTACTGAATCAACCAAGTGCCTTTTTCTTTATAAGGAATTGGCTGTACATCCCATATGTTCCTCTGTTGTTCATGCTGTGAGAAACTGCACTGAAACAGGATCTTTGTTTCCAGCACCCCTGTCTCTCTCCCTGTACCCAGGCTGAAGTCATAACCCTGTCTGGGAGCTGTTAACATTGATTACTCTAGAAGCAATTTTGTTTTTCTAGACAGCTGTTTATAATTTCAGGTCTGTGAGGGAATGAGGGATGAATTTAGAGAAGCAAAGCTACTTGGGAGACTTTATGCTATTTGCTGGAAAGAAGTAAGGAAATCTTGGGAAAATAAAACATCTGGAAGGCAGGGAGGAATTGCAAGAAGTGGATAGTTGCAAAATGAACCTTATAAGGGAATAGATGCTTGGGCTCACCAAGTTTAGAGGACTAGACCTAGAAAGGCATACTAGGTGATTTTATTTTACACCAGCTTGAGTCAGAGAGCAGGATGAAACAGTTTGTCAGCTCTCATAATAAGCTATGAGGTGGTTAAAGCATTTGCTATTGTTATTTTTAGGAATAGAGAAAAGAAGTCCTCCCTTGTTGTCCTTCACCAGCAGGATGGCAGCATTCACCTTTTCTCCCCCTTCCCCTGGCTGATCTTCTGCCAAGCACTTTTCCTCCCCACTTCCAAGGCTAAGCTCCCCTTGTTTTCATCACAGGTTACACACAGTCCTTCCCACTCCTTTCAGTCAGGTAACAGGTGGCACACAGCATTGGAATTGTGTTCTTAATAGTTTTTATCTGCTGCTTTTTGTATCCTAGGAAGTGTTCCTTTGGGCTTTCCAGGGCTGCTGCTGTGCTGTGGGACCTTCACAGGCTACAATCACTCAGGGCTGTATTTGCCACTCCTGGTCAAGGCTAAATGCATATTACAGTATTCTTAATATTGAGGTGTTTGATTTGACATGGATTAATGAATTTGTGCATTCTCAGTCTGCCATGAACTGATTTAAAACCAGTACAATTCCGAGGTATAAACAAGATCTAAAAAATAAAAAAAAAGGAAAATAAAAAAATCTCAGTAGGTTATGTCTCTTCTTAATCTTTAGTTAGTCAGAAATTACTTTCTCTGTGCACTAGGTATGGTCCATTACAGAACTACAGAGCAGCAGAAAAACCTTTTCACATATAAAACATTAGAGGGGGGGGGCATACTGTCCTGAGTATTACATGCTGAGAAACAGAGTATTAGTTCCAGCTTCTGGAATCAATTAAATATGGAAAATAATCTGTGTGCTCATATAAAAAAAAGAAACAGTATGCAAGGGCATGCTTTGGAAACTTTGGGAAGCTGAAGTCAGACTCACAATTTCTGAAGCCCTGATTCATGGTTCCTGAAGGTGTAGAATTGCTGATGTGGTCAGAGATTTGACCCTTGAAGTGTGAAGGGCAAGTCATCTCCTGACTCTCTGATGAGACATGTCTTGCTTGTGCCTCATAGTAGAAGCTCACAAACTCCCTGTTCCCAAGGTATGGGGGAGGGGAGAAGTGTCCCCATTTTCTTAGTTCTTTTTTTAACACCTTGAAAGCTATCAAGGCCCTGGTTTCAACTTTACTTCTTCCTCATCACCTTTCTTCCATGTAGACCTTGCAGCAACAAGTCAGTCTGTGACTTAGCTGCAGATAGAACCTGCAAGCTTTTCTGTGTCCTTGCCAAATGCCCAGGCTGTTCCCAAACACTAGTCATCAAAGGAAGTCTTTCTTTCCAGAGACAGTTAAATGACTAACTCAAGATCAAACAGTGGGTCAGTAGCAAAAGCAGGAACTGAAATCAGGTCTTCTGACTCAAGTTTCTCTTGGCTATAGCCTCTGGGTTACACAGCAGAATTCATTTATGCTGTAAGTTTCAGCAGTTGCTGAGACAAAACTTCATTTTCTTTCTCTGAGATATCATATCTGTGTCATCCTGTTCACTGCCCACTAGGGTGCAGCTTTTTAGCATTAGACTTTAAAAAGGGAAGGCAAGCAGGAGGTGTTTCTAAGTGGTTGCACTCTTTTGATCGATGAGAGAGGTGAGCCAGAGTGTGTTCCAGTGACCTCCTGCTGTATAAAACCTTGGCCTCTCTGACAGGACTTCTGGCTGCTGAGTAGCTGTGAGTCACAGCCTTTACTGCTTCAATTTGATGCGGATTGTTACACTAGACACTACAGAAATGAAGTAGCCTCTTGAATATTTGCATTGCTTGGCAAGCTGGGGTAAATTGGGGTGGATTCAGAAGTTCTGGCAAGGGCAAGCACAGCTGGTGTTAAGGCCCTTCCAGGGCTCCTTTTTTTTGTGTGTGTGTGTGTGTATATGTAGGAAAATAGCAAGGCCCCTGGAGTTCTTTTCCAGCCAAGGTTCCTGAGAAGGGATGAGTAATCTGGAGATTTCCTGTGACTTTTGGAGTGAGGAAAAAAAACACTTTGCCTTTTGGGGAAATCTTGGATCTTCTACCATCCCACTTTTTATCTGAGTGGCACAGAAAGCCTGGGCTCAGCCCTGCTTTGCTTATCACAGCAATGCAGGCTATGCTGTGCAAATTCCATGCTCTGCCCTTGTTTGCCTGGACAGTCCAGGATCCAATCTGTACAATTCCTATTGCCACCTAAACTCTGTGTAGAGCACAGTTTCCTGTAGTCAAGGTGTGCCTGGCCTGGGAAGCTGGGAGTGTTTCCCTTTCATGACTGAGAGCATTGGCCCTGTAAGGGACGGACTATGTGGCTGCATATAATATTTTGCACAGCACCTAGTTTGGCTGGGTTCAGGTTCATGGTTGGGTCAGCTGGGTTCTGCTGCAGTGCAGATGCATAAATAGGAATGACAGAAGAGATGTGGGGGTTTCCTGTTGGCAGAGGTAGAAAGGAGTGAGGTACCTCATCTCGGAAGTTATTATTTATTATTTCACTTGCAATACTGCCTGCAGACTGCCTTTAGGGACAAGAGCTCTGTTGTGCAAGCTGAGCCATTCCCCACCCTGAAAATGATGTTCTCCAAGTTGTTTGAGCTCTTTGAGAGCAGGAGTACTGCAGTGATATAGGGGCTAGAGTGTAAAGCAAGGAGTGCTGCTGCAACCAAGAGCAATGCAGTTTAGACACCAGGTGTATGTCCAAAGATCTCCTTCTATGATTTCTATATGCTCATCACCACTGTTTGGCCATGACTTCCTCTAACTGGTATTTCTTTATGTGTGCTTAGTCATTTCATGTTCCAAGTGCTTTGCAAATATTATGTAATTAGGAAAATAACTCTTTATTTGCTCAGGCAATTACCCAACCTCATGTTCAAAATTCAGCTTTCGGAAATGTTACCTCAGCTGAAATTGCCTTATCTGCTCTTGCATCTCCCACTTGCTCTTCCCAAAATGATTTTTCATCTCCTCAAGCCCATAACTGACTGTGACGGTGGTAACAAAATGAATACAGCCTGGGCAGATAAACTGCCTGTCTCTGCAGTCTAAAATGTAAGACTGGTAAAAGAAAGTAAGGGCTGATGAGTACATGTTTTGGATTCCATTGTCAGTCCATTTGCTAAATATGCTGGCTTTTAGTAGAAGAAAATCAGTGCAAAACAAAGGGCTGCATCTCCCAGTGCCTCATCTCCAGTTGCTGATGATAGAGCCACAGACTCAGGAACATCCCAGTTGCTTCACTTTTTCACAAGCCTTGGTGTTGGGGCTAGGGAAGGATTTATCCCTGATTGCCTGTATAAAGTGTGAGGCATTGACAAAAAGCTCAAGATTTATCTTCCTACTAAAATCCAGGATATTTTTGTTTGGTTTTGTCTTTTTTTTTTTTTCTTCTCTCTCAAAGGTTAAATGGTTCCCACAGGCTGCAAGGAAGGGTTATTGAAAGCAGCAGATCCACTTTTGAATATTGCACTTCTGGTAAATCTTTGATCCAGCATCAGTGGTGGTTAACCACTGATCCAGGAAATGACATTTAACATTTTATCACTCAGCCAGAAATGGAAGAACAAGCCAAGTCTGTATGTGGTGAAGGTGGAATTGCCCACTAGCTACCCCTTAAAGGCATATCATGCCATTTAAAATGAAACGTTTTTTAACCAGGGACATTTTTTCCCTCTTTGTGTACCTTTCTGCTTAAAGCAGACTAAAAACCTGGAAAACAAATCCCCTTCTTCCCCCACTCTGTGAGGTTTTCCCTGCTGAAATAGGGGTTATGAACTTATGAACGACTTAAATCCTCTTTTCTGCTCTTTTGTATCTTTTGGAAGTGTGTTCTAGGCCCTAGAGGAAGCTGGAGGGGATATGCACCTGACAAATAACCGGCGATGGAAAATTCGGGTTTCAACAGGGGGCACTCACTGCCCTGACTCAGCGCTCAGCTCCTGCAAGCATGACGTGGAGCTGCCTTTGGTCCAGATAGTACTGAGCAAATGTGCTAAAGTGACAAAGGAAGGAAAGAGTAAAAAAAAAAAGTCATCAAAATACGGAGCTGAAACTTCAGCAACTGTAAATTGTTGTTTTTTGATTTCAGTGTAGCTGCATTGGTTTACAGTAACAAGCAGCTGCCTGTTGTCAGCACAGGCTAACCACAGCCACTGTGCTTTCTGTCAGAGCTGCTAAAACTTGGTCTGATTACAGAGTTGCATATTCAGGAAGCAAGCAAGCAAGCTCAGAAATTCAATGGTATGTACTGTCCAACTCAATCTCAAAAGGCTTTCAGATCTGCCTAAATAAATTCTAACAGTTTCAGACATTTTCATCGTACATACTGGGGTGAAATAAAATGCCAGAAAAGATGCAGCAAGGCACTTTCCTCCTGCAAATAGGATATGTGGGTGAACACTTTGATATTTCAGCTGTTTCTGAGGCTATTTTCTCCTAATGACACTGTGTGAGATGTTTTCCAAAGAAAGAGCTTCACAGATTGCCAAAACTTTCCTGGAAGTGAGCACAGAAATACATTAGAAAGCAACATATTAAAAGCACGCCAGTCCTTCTGACCTATGGGACTATGTAACATGATTTTCACAAGCCCAAGAGCAACAAGAAGCAAATTCTTCAGAGAACCAGTGAGTGGTGGTGGCAGCAGAGATATCCATGAGAAGTTCAAAGGCTATCGATAAGCGCAGCTCTCCAGAAGTCCTCCTGCTCTCTGGCTTGGCTGGAATTGAAGCTGGATGATGGGGTGAGCACTTGTATGCTGGAAAGCTGACTTGCTCAGTCCTACAGCAAGGATCTTGGATCCCACTAGCTGGGACCTACCAGCAACTCTCTCCTGTAGTTGAAGCAGTAGCTTGCTCAAAGTGTTTTAAAGCCATCCTTGCAACATCATGCTGGTAAATCAGGCAGAGAAAATCAAAATGTCTGTGATCTAGAGACAAGCTCAGATTTGTGTTCAAGTGGAGGTCTGATGCATACTGGTATGAACTGGAAATGGGGAGTAAGGATCTGCAGTCAGCTGGCATCAAAAATGGGTAAAATAGAAAAGTGTAGTTCTAGCTCTCAGCACACTCACTGTTTACTTAGAATGTCCATTCTTCAGACTGTCTCAATTGTGAAAACTTGCTTGAATATAGAATGCAAAGTGAGAAAGCTGTGGAAGCTGCTTGGAGCATGAGGATAAGGGCTCTGCAGAAACACACATGCATCATCTACAAAGAGTGAAGATGCACATGCATGCATGAAACCAGAGTCTCAGCCCTTAATGCTGCATATTCCTGAAACTGTTATGATGTATTTTGTACATCTGAAAGCCCACCATACTCAGGCACCCTGGTCTGTGTAGAAAAATCTCTTCTGTGCAGCCTTGCAAAGCAGTAGGGCACTGGTCCTGCCACAAAGTCTGCACAGACTTGAGCAGGTCTTTGTCGCTTCTGAATGTTTTCCAGCAAACGGACTGTCAGGATCAGAGCCTTGAGCTACACCTTGGGAAGTGCTAGTGTTTATCTCTACACCTGATTGCACTCAATTACTTGCTAAGAACATGTTCTTTGAAAAAAGATCTGGAGCTGGATTCTTCTCTCATTGTGACTCTGCCAGCTGCCATCCCCAAAGCTATTTTTAATCAGACAAGCTTCTCCATCCCTGCCAAAAAAGCCTCGTAACAATTAATAACAATAAAATGAAGGCAGCCTGGATAAATGAATTGTGCTGGCTCTATAAATCAGTGGCAAAGGCAGCTAGGGAAGATCAGCACAGCATTGTTAATGTGCTGTCTTCCATTTTGCTATAGCCTTGTTCTTCGGTTCACACTTGGTCCCTTTATACTGTGCTGCTGGTCTGCACACTGCCTGTCACAGGTAGGCTGGCATATGGGCACAAGTCCCTCTGCAAATTGTGTGCCTTTGGTTTGTCTTGTGGTTGGAAGGTGGGTATGAATGATCATGCTTACCTCTTATGTGCCAGTTGTGTTGCACTGTTAAGTTCATTAATTCTGGGGGCCCCTGTTGACAGCTGAACTCAAAGTAGGCTTGGGGACTGGGTTAATTCTCAGCACTGTCATGTT
Organism: Poliocrania exsul; assembly: GCA_035041345.1. Lineage (NCBI taxonomy): Eukaryota > Metazoa > Chordata > Aves > Passeriformes > Thamnophilidae > Poliocrania > Poliocrania exsul. The sequence continues at coordinate 65,166,419 of JAWWLZ010000042.1, forward strand.
GCAGCCTCTGGTGTGATAATTTGCCTGTGGGCATGTGTGTACCTGTACTGTGATGCTGTCAGAAGTGAAGCTGGGTTGGGCTGGGTGAGAGAGCATGGACAGGAGGCCTCCAAGGACAGGCTGCCACTGAAGCCATTGCAGGCAGTGATCCCAGGAAGCAGTAGGTGGTACTGTGTGCTGTGCCAGCTGACAGGATGACATGCTGCAGGGCTGGTGAAAGTTTCCTCATCTGGGTACAAGCTGTTGTTGTTTTACCCACCTTTGTGGTAACAAAACATTTCCTGGCAATTTTCTTAATAACAACAGCAGCAACAACAACAAAAACAAAACAACAACAACAACAAAAAACTCCAAACACACAAAAAACCAACCCAAACAAAAAAATCATGGGGGCACGAGTCCAAAGGTACTGTCCTGGACAAGACCCTGTCTGGGTATCTGTATTTGGTTTACTTCTTCCTGCTAGACAAAATATTTCTCCTCAACCCTGGCTCCAGACTGTTGCTCTTCAGCTGTTATTTCCTACTCCACAGTTGAAGGCCTTCTTTGGTGAGGAGCTGCACAGTTTTAAGGGTTCTGGAAGGAAAGATGAACAAGAAATTGAAAAGAAAGAGGAAAATATAGGTTAAAAAGTAAATGAGCAAACAACTCCACCACCTCCAGCTCAAAACCTGCCCACAATAAGAGTGTGACTGCTTCACAGACAGCAAGGATTACTTTCCCAGGCCAGTGGGGTGATACCCTCATCTTCTAGGGAGAAAAACACTGAAGCCACTTCATAAACTTCTCAGCCAGCAAGGGCACTGCAGAGATCACTGAGAAGAAAAGAATGTGAAAGCAGGAACAATAGGAGAGCAACCTGAGAAGAGCCCTGGTGACCCATAGGGAAAAAGAAGGAGAAAGCTGCCTCCTATTTCTCTTGCCTGTTAATCTCAGATCCTTTAGGATCCATTTCTTAAGTGTGTCAAGGTGATGTTCACAGTACCCTGGCAGGTGATACAGTGAGGCAAGTGGCAAGCTTAGAGTATCAGTGGTCATCAAATAGGGCACTGCAAGGCAAAGCAGCAAAAACACTCTGTGCCTGCCAGCTGTGGAAGCAGCTAACTCTGAAACTGTGTACTGAGAAAGCTTATTTTGCTCACCTACTCAGGGTTTCTTATTGTAATCTATGACATGAGTACAGATCTCTTTCAGGCAGGGGTTTTAATTTAAATGGGTGAGTATACAGATATTTTCCACTGGAACTGCTTCTCCTGGGCTACTCTAAAGCTACCCATGGACCTTTCCCAGCCTCTGCCAGACAGCAGCCACCAAAGCAGCCTCCTTCTGTGCTCCTGGGGCTGCAGGTTGGAGTGGTTTCAGGGGTGGCTCTGAAGGCATCATGCCAGAACTTTGCTAACATGTGGCCACGTGGATCTCCCCATCACACAGGTATTTCATCAGCATCTCAGCACTACACTGCCACTTCTACACTGTTAGTGGGAACCAAATGTAAAGCTGTTTTGGATGTATGTGTACAACTGACAAATTGTACCATAGTCAAACCAAACATGTGCTTTGCTCTGTGCCTGTGCATAATCTCACCTTAAAGGTACCATTTGTTCACACAAAGTGAAGAAATACATGAGTGGTTTTGAGGCTGGAGACCTAGTGTTGTAATTATTCGGAGGCATAGTCTCTATACTTAAGGTGCTGTGCACAAAGGCACGCCAAACTGGCTGAATCCTCTGCTCACATGTGTTCATTCTTTAATTGGCAAGTTGGTGCTCCAGAAAGGCAGGATTGGATATGCAATCTCTGTCACTGAATGCTTTAATAGTTGATGTAATTTGTTGGCAGAGGTGCTCAGAAGACCTCAAAATACTAATCCCAAAAGGAATGTGAAATGACCAAGGTGGACCACATATTTTAAGAGATGAAAACATGAGGGTTTTGTGAGAGTGTTGGAAGGTAAACTGCTCTGATTTCACTTCAAGTGCTTTGCATAACTGGCACTGCAGCAAGCTCTGCACACACATGCGCTGATGCTGTTGAATGTAGTGTGCAGGCTCAGTGCAGCCACATTGGTCACCTCTCCTTTGGAGAGTCTCAGCTTCTGTCATCAGGTGTGAAGTTCACACCATCTGCACTCACATTAGCCCCAGATGGTCATCTCAGCCATGAGATCAAGGCCAGCCTGCAGCACCAGGACTGGACTGTGGTGGACTGGCAACAGACTGGGATGGAGTGGGTGTATAATCACAGAGCACAGGGTTCAGGGACAAATTCAGGCTGACTTACCATATTCTGCAAGGAACACCCAAGTTTTATTCCTAAACTTGGTACTGTAAATTTGTGGAAATGAGCTCTATCAACATGAGTGTCCTTATGCTGTTGGAACGGCAGTCTTAGTGGTGATCATGGTGGCTTTCCCCTGTGAAACAGAGTAAGCAGCACTTCAGTGAAATCCATGGATGATCTTGTGGTTGTGATCTATTCACTTAAAAACTTTCTGAGTGGTTGAGTTTCAGAAAACAATCTAAGCAGTAGGGAAGGAATAGAGCTAAAGCATAGAGCTAGGTCTTGTGTGTTGTGCAAATGTAGTCTTCCATTGCAGGTATCTCGGTGTTCTGATGATTTGTGTAAATTACACTTTTAACTTTTTTTTACAATAAGTGAAAGACAAATCAATGCTGCACTGTGAAAGGCTGTGAACACCCTTATAAACAGGAAAGTGATATGAAGCAATTCAAAGGAGATTAAAGAATGGCTGGAAAACAACAATACAAGTTCCAACTTGGAAAAATGCAAACTGGAGAAAACACCTTGAAACTCAAATACTCATCAGGAATACATTTGTTAAAGGAGATCTAGAAAAGATAGCAGTTAGCTGATTGGAAGTGATATTTCTGAAGCTACAGAAGTTGGCAATGCATGGGAAGGCACCCTTTTACATATAAGAAGGCAGAGCTGTGTAATATTGCCCTGAGTCCTGTGTACTGCACTTCAAGGCAGAAAAAGACATGCTGGAGAGGCTTCGAAACAGCAATCAAAAAATAGGGGGGGAGGTTGTATGTGAATATGCTATCCCAAAATTTTTACCCATAAAGTAGACAGAAGGTGACAAAGAGGGTAACTGTCACCAGTGTTAGGAAAAAAGTAAATGCTAACCAGATTTACTTAAGGCTCTATGCTGGAGGATAATCAGGAGTAATGAGAGTGCTCCTACAAAAGGAACATTTAACTGAATATTCAAGAATCTCTTCAATGGAGATATATACAATGCCTTGAAAGGAGGTGGTGGAAACTTCATCCCCTGGGAACATCTAACACTTGACCACACAAAGCACTAGGAAGGTTTTTAGAGGAAATGACTGTATTGGGTAGGTGGGGGAATTATGATACAAAAGATCACCTTCAATTTATCTGAATGTATGATATGAATGGAAAAATGAGCACCAGGATGTTTGGGATTTTCACATTCAACAATCTTAAGCTGCCTTTCATTTACAGTGATGAGAAACCAATTTATTCCCTCTTTTTTCCATTCTACCAACTTTTCCTGTTCTTATTTGTGCACAGAGGAATGGGAGGCCTTTTCTCAGAATAAACAATAGTGTGGGGTGATGGCCCTGATAAGCCTGGCTGGGTTGAGGGAAACGCTTCAGCCGCCTGGAGAGGTGCTCCCAGCAGAGGATAAAAGCCTTCAAACTGATAAGATTAACAAAGGATGGTGTAGTGGTTTTAGCCAGGCCTCAACTTAGCAGGCTCAGAGAATCTATGTGGATTGGGAGACAGCTCTCACCTGACTGGCTAACCAAGGAAATATTTCATACCAGATGACACAAACCTAAGATATGAGTGGAGCAGTGGGAGGTGTTAAGTCAGTTCCACCATGCCTGAAGTACAGAGAAGGATGTGCTACAGCTCTTCTACTGTGCTAGGCCCCTGCTCCTGCAGCCACTGCTTGCATTTTGTTTGAATTCAGGGAAATAGAAACATTTTGTTGTTACTCTTTCTGTTTCTTGCTAGGTGTCTTTTAGAGTACTTCTAGATCTAGAGGAGTAGACTTTGTATTAACTGGGGAGTGGGAGGTTATTTCTTGTTATATCTAACTTGTGTAAGTGTGTGTTATATTGTAGTTTTCCCTTAATTTTCTCTTCTGTATAAATACGTATAGTTAATTTCAGCATAAACCTAGTTTGGAGTTTTTTCCCTCTCCCTCTTCTCTTTTCACTCTGTCTTGGACAGTTGGCATTTTGCCAGCTCAAACCAAGACAGATGGAGTGTTAAAAAAATGACACGGGCCCTCCTTTGCGATATCTTCTATGACCACTCAAGGAGCCACCAACCTCAGGCATCTGTATCACCCCACCAAAAGATTGACTGCAGTCACACGAAACCACATGAAGGAAAAAAAAAAGATTTAAAAAGTGTGGAGTTTAAACTCCAACAGAGAGGGGAAAATGCTATAGTC
>JAWWLZ010000042.1:65177008-65188106 GCA_035041345.1 Poliocrania exsul
GGAGACAACCAGAACAACATATTCTACTTTCCTGATATAACTGGTGAACCAGTGGTGGGCCTGGTCCTCCCCATTTCCCCTGGGACAGCATCATGAGTCCTCCCAAGAGGAAGGCTAAGAAGCGACTGCCCAAGCCACTCCTACCCAGGCTTTTACTCCTTTGGAGACTGATGTCGTAATATGGTATAGAATACAATATTATTGGCTAGAAACTGTCAGCTGTTAGCCCAGCCTAGCTCAAGTCAGCTGACAGGTCCAGGTCTACCCCTAGATTTAAAGCCTAAATTTAGGCTCACTTAGGTAACCCTATAACAAAACAAGATCCATGAGAAATTTTCCAAAGGGGTGTCATTGGCACACCGATACCCTCAGGCCCCAGTCAGGTTGGTTGGGAGAGTCCTGCTCTGCAGTGCACACAAGGAAGAAGAGAGCTGACAGACCTGTTCTGGCAGGCTGTGAGGGGAAGCGTGCTGGAAGCATCTCAATGGCACTGCTGTCCTCGCTTACCCGTGATGGGATCCCTACTCTTGCCTTCTCGGAGCAGCAGTCAGCTCTGGAGCAGGGGGATCAACCAGGCAGAGGAGAGGAGCCTGGCATGGCACAGCTCTCTTAAGGCATGAGTCTACTGGTCATGAGCCAGGGGATGTTTCTCTTCCTTGGCCCTGCTAAAAGTAGGCACGGCAGAGGCAGCCCCAGGCATTGCAGTCCCTCATGGACACATGGCTTTTCCTTCAAAGAGAAGGAGCCCACCCTGCAGAGGGTAAACAAGGCTCCTGGGGCAAGGCCTGCCACTAAGAGTGGTTTCAGAGGTTGCAACATGGAGCTGGGCTATGTGGAAGCCCAGATTACCATGGCATGTCCTCCTCTGCCCTGCTATGGAGTCACAGTTTCCCTCCAGGCACTGTGTGAGAAAGTGAACATGAATTTAATTGCCTTGGTGGCACAACATCCAGATGTTTCAAATACTTCTGTAAATTCCTCCTTGTTTGTGATGTGGTTAGGACTTCTGGCAGAAAGGTGGAGAGCATTAACTTTGTGTCAGAGGAGAGAAAGTGATAACCCACTGTGATAAATTGGTGTCTGTGGCTCACTGGAGCCACTGCTGCCCCCACTGCTGCTGCCAGCAGAGATGGGTGAGGCTGTTGGATTTGGAGAAGTGGGTTCCTCAGAGCCCCCTTGGCAAAGGGAGGATGGTCTGACGCAGGCACAGCAACTTGGTGGTGAAGACTGCTGGGCTGAGTCCTTGGCCAGGGGCTGAAGGTGGAGGCACATGAGCAGTGAACAAGGGCTTCTATCCTGCCCTGCTCCACCTCACCGATGCAGTAGCTCTGGAACAAAAATCTCACACATATTTGATCCTGAAAAAACCTGACTTAGGTCAGGAAACCAGATGCAATTCACATGGGGGATCTTGAATGAAGTGCTGGGGCTAAATGTTGGTCCTGCTGGCCTCACTCCCAACTGGACCAGCCAGTGCAACCCCCTCCCCTTGTGGTCCCTGGAAGCCCACACCCAGAGCATGGCCCCATGTCACTGAGGTTACTGACTCCAGTTGGGCCCCATGAGTGTGAACTTCCAGCCCTGAAGTTCACGACTGGTAATTGAAACTCCTGTGAAATCCTACTGTATTGTGGACAGGGTGGCAGTGGGTGGTAGCATGCAGGACAGGTCAGACCATTAACTAGCATTAAAAAGTGACTGCAGGAAACAAAGTTAAGCTACTGTTTGAAATATTTGCTGCAGCTGCTTTTGGAGGATTATGTATTGCGCTTTTCTTTGTCTCGATCATACATCTCAATATATGACTGAGACTGGAGATGAAGCACCTCTTCTAGACAAGGATGTTGCTTTGGAAGGGCACTGCCTGCACCTTCTTGAATGTCTAGATATGAACTATCCTTTACTTTTTTCAGTCTGTCTCATGTCATGCACTGATCGTAGCTAGGCTCTCATGCTGATGGCTGCAAAGTTGATGCTTCTGCATGCAATGGTGGTAATGGATGTTCCAGTTTCCATCTGGGGTCAGGTGTTTAATGTCAATCTGGTTTCAACCATGCTATGCCACTTTATCACACTGAGTTATGGGGACAGGCTTCCTGGGAAGGTGCTTTGGGAAACAACACACCATCACTGGCAGAAGCAGAAGTTGCCGCAGTTGCTTTCGTAATCTCTTTCTGCAATGAATGCATGAAGCTGTAACTTTCAAAAAGCTCTTTCTTCTTGTATCTTTGTCTCCTTGATGGAATGGACAGTCCCTGGGCATCCTTTTCTCCCTTTCTATGGTTGGGAGATCAGCTCTGCCTCTGTGGCTGTAGCTATCCCACTAGTAGAGTTCCTTACCTTATCAGCTGAACCGGTTCTCTGAAAGCAAGGGAATGCAGGAGGTGGGTTTTTGTTTTGCATGGTTTTTAAGAAGAAAAATGTTTCTGCATTTTATATATAGTGTATGGGCCCACACAAACAAAAAATTTTCTAATTGTTCCTGATGCAATATGTTTGGCAGTGAGAAAGAAATGTGGGTGGGGAATACATCTATTGCAATGTTCTTCTTGCCTCCTTGTGGGGGGAGGGAAGAGAACGAAAGCAATTTTTCTTTGGCAGGCACTTGTGCTTTTCTGTAGTGCTCAGAAGAGGAGGCTGAAGTTGTCAACCATAAATGCAATCTTTTCACAAGTATGCACCTAGTGTCATACTTGTGAAAAGATGCAAAAACCTAAGCAGCATGCAGAGTCAAATTAAATTAAGGAATGTGATATGTTTAGGGAAAGAAACAAAGAGGTGGAACCAGGAGCCATGACTATTTTGTAGCATTGTTGACTTGGAAAAGTGCTTCATCATGTGCCTGCAGAAGTCAAATGCCAGTACCTACTGGGGTGCACTCCAGGAGAAATGTTCAGTGAGGTGTGGCTCTGCTGCTGGCATGCTGCTTGCACAAGCAAGTGGTCACACTGAAGTGTTAGGGGCTTTCTGGAGACAGCTGCCACACAAGGTTGTAGCAACAGAAGTTCCACACATGATGCTAAATGACAAAACTGAACCCCCAGAATCCCCAGGCAGCAAAACCCAGAAGGGTTCAATGTTAGGGGGAATGGCTTAGGGGTAACTGGGGACATCAGGAAAGTACCTGCTCTCTCTGTGAGCCGAGAAACACCCATTTATCTCACAACAACCACAGTCTTCCCCAGCTCATCTTCACTGAGGCTGCAAAGATCAACATACTGGGGAACCTGGCAAGTAAATATCCTGGAGATTTCAAAGCCTGGGAATTACAGCAATCTTGTGTGGAGGTGGTTACTTCTGTGGCCAACTCCTCATCCAAGACCTAAGGGCTGGCTTTTGGAGGGTGCTAGAAGTGTGTATCACAGTGCCAAGGAAGCAGCCAGAAGACTCTGCTGGGTTTTGGATTATCAAATGTAACTTGTAGTGAAGTGAACTCTTGCCAGTGAATTTTTGTTTTGCAAAGGATGGGGTGTCTCTCTAAAGCCTTCCCATAGAGTGGTCTTGACATAGGAGATGATCAGTGGCAGGCAACAGTGTTGTTCTGAGAGACACAGTGCTCCCTCATAAGTAAAGGGAAAGATGCCTGTGAAAGATGGCAGGGTCCAGCCATGGGAACTGGGTCTTCTTATATGAACCATGGGAGTGCCCCATGCTGCTTGTCTTCCATGTTCCTCTACCCTACTCTTGTTCCTCTGCTCAGACACAAAAGGTGTAAACACCAGGACAAAGGAGCTATGGGCTCTTTTGAAGCAGAACTGTTGCATTTGTGGGTCACTTCCAGATGGCTGCAAAGAACAATTTGGGGGTCATAACTGAAAGGTAGAAAATTAGTGGTGAGGTGTGGTGTGTAGTGATACACGTGAACTGCCTGCACAATGTGTGTTTATTAATTGTTATGATCAAGCATATAAATGGCAGGAAGGGGTTGGTAACATATTCTAATAACCCTGCACAACCCTTCCACAAATCAGCTCTGCTACTCCAGTGGGTATGTGCACTCAGCCACTCCTCCCTTGGCAGCCTTGTTTCCTTCTGGGAGATACAGTTTTCCTGCAGTCCCTCTGTTTCGGGTTACCTGCATCTATGTCCTGCAAACCTTTGTTTCAAACAGATCCCAACAGTGAGAGCTGCAGCTGAAAGCCTTGGAGAGCTGTTGCACATACGACCTCTCCTGAAGTACTTTAGCTAGCTGCCTACACCTGCTTAGGTAGCAGGACAGCAACAAACCATGCTGTTTGGCAGTGTGCAAACATCGTGTCATGCCACAGGAATTCAGTTTTCCAGCCTGGTTTGCTTGAAAGTGAATTACTCTAGGTGTGTTGGGTAGGGACAGCTGATTAGATATAATAAAGCACAAAGAAATGGCAGCATGGAGGATCATGGGAAGCAGACAGCTACAGAGAGGTGGCCTAAGTGGGCATCTAGCTGGGCTGTGGTTTCCCTCTCCTCTCCCCACTTTGGGATGCTTTTCCCCACTGTTCATATTGCAGCAGCATTGCTGTTTGCACAGTTGGGCAGTGAGTCAGATTGAGTAATTGAAGCATCTGAAAAACATCATCTTCTTTCTAACCAGGTTATTTTCACCCAGGTCAGTGTGCATGGTGGCTGCCAAAAGGCCTGAAAGGTGCTAGAACCACGAGGGTAGTGGGAATGCATGGGAGGACCTGGGTTTCAGAGATGAACATTTGTAGCTGCAGATATAGGAAAGAGACTCCTTACTATCAATTAGGGTAAGCCAGGTTGCATTGGCTGTTCCTGAGGACACGTCACCAGAATGGATAGAGCTGGGAACCTGATTCTTTATCATACTTTTATCCTTTCTCCCCCTTGTTAGCCTTAGTTACAGCTGTGCATTCCTCTTGTGTAGGCTGATAGCCCTGATATGAGTTGAGGGAAACCCTGACCCCTTGAAGGGATGCTTGCAGGAACAATTAGTTCCCTGAAAGTGCTTATTGATGGGGTTACCAAAGAATGGAGTGTTATGGAAATGACATGGCCTTTCTTTGCTGCATCCTGTGGCATCCTGCAGAGACCCAAGGAGCCACCCCTCAGGCATCTGTCTATCACCCCCAAAATACTGACTATAATCACTCAACCTACCTAAAGGAAAAAAAAAAAGTATAAAAGGAGATTGGGCATGAGCAAAAACTGGGGAGAAAAACTTCCACCACCTCTGAGAGGGCAACATACAAGCTATCCTGTCTCCCCCCCACATTGGACATTGCAGGGGTAAGCACCCAAATTCTTACTCTATTTTCCTATACCTTACTAATTATAATTTGTTAAAACTCACCGGCTGTATACACGTTAGTGGAAAGCAGCTCTGTTCTTTCTGTTGCTTTTGCTTGGGGTTACTGAGTGTGTTTAAATGTGGGGTTGAGCTGTTTTGTTTCTGGTTAGCAATTCTCTGTAAGTTAAGTTTGTCCTAGGAGGGCTATACTGCTGGAGTTTCCTGTAGAATGTGTTTTGTGCCAGTTTCTTTTGGGTTTTTTTGTCATCAATTAAATACAATCCTGCAGCTCAATGTTATCACCAACTAAGCAACCCCTATAGTCATTGTCACATACTTGTATAAATAAAAGTTATTTCAGGAGCTGTTCTTGCTATTAAGTGTAGTCCATAAACTGAGTATCAAAGACCTTTCTAGGCAGTTGCTGTCCTGTGTTGTCTCTTCAGGGGAGACGCAGACAGGCTGATCTTGGTTATATAAAGCTTTGATGTTCTGGGATGCTTATAGTTAATAAGTTCTCCCTGGCTAAAGTGTGGTCTTCATAGGAAGGTCGAAAATCTTTCCAGTCTGTGTTCTGTCCCGTGTTCAACAGGCAGTGCTGGGTTCATAAAGTTTTGATTGTTCCGAAGACATTTATAGCCAATAACTTTATATTAATACAGGTGGGACTAGAAATCTTTGCATTTCTGTCCCTCTCCCTTTCATGTATCACTCTTGTTTCTGCAGGTGCTCCCGGAAGTAGCGTGTTGTCTCCTGCTGGTTTGTAACAATTACGCATGATTGTTGGTGAGCTGACACCTCTTCTTTCCCTCATGGGCACATCCATTCCTGCAATTAGATGGATTTACCAGTATGTTCTCAATTTGGTTACATGTTAAGACACTGTTGACTTTCACAGATGCAAAAGGCAGGGACAGTTCCTGTGTCCACACTCTGTGATTTTCATTCAATTTTGTTTTGTTTCAGTATTCATAAGATTTATATCACAAGCAAATAATTTGCCTGATTGGTCAGGTTATTACCACAGCAGCTGAAACAATCTGTGAAGCTGGAGGTAACATCTCTTGGTTTGGGCCCTGGTGGACAACAGGAGCAGATACAGCCTTTGAGAGGACCTCATCCTTGGTAAAGCTGGGCTCAGTGACAGACTGGGTTATCGGCCCTCTGTCATAGTACAAAGCCTGTGAATTTTTTATGTGGCTTCCTAGGGATGCTGGCAACACTGCAGTGAAATGGAAGATCAAAAGAGAAAAGACAACAGGGCAGTTATTTTGTGGACTGGAAATTGCTTAATCATTGCATACAAACCGCATGTGGCTGGGACCTACAAAGAGGCTTCTGTCTTACATAAAAATTATCAAGGTGGAAAAAGTAACAGTGAAGTAGATGCTTATTTTCTGACTAGGACTACTGAAATGGCTGTTGAAGAGGTGAATCAATTAATTTTCCCCTTTGCTTTTCTAGTAGTCAGCCTTTGGCTCTACTGAGCTCATTAGAACCAGCCTCATGCCCATCTCTAACACGTGCAAAGGAACAGAATGACTCTCCACTGTCCTCTCCTCTGCTGCCCTGACCTACCCTCCCCTTCTACAGCTGCTTAGCAAAGCCTCACATTTTTTTCTCTTTCTGAAAAATGACTTTGCAACTGAAGACACGAGACTTGGTTGACATTTTGTGGAGGACAGATGAAAAAGGATAGAACTGAAACTCTTCCCTCTTTCGTAAACAAAAGCTGTGAGAAAAACAGTTGTTTTGAATTTAAAGAAATGTTTTCATTTGAAAAATGAATAATTTCCTGAAGGACTTAAGACCAAATGAAAAATGTTTCCTTCTTTGTAAAATTCTCTTGGATAAATATGTACCCTTTCATAACTGGCCTCTCACACCCGTAGCTTTGTTCTGTTGTTTGTTTTTCAGCACAGACTGGGTGTATTTCCCTGCTCCTCTTCCCATACTACTTTGGCTACAGATGCAACACTTAGGGGACACTCCCAATCCCCCAACATTTTGCCGATGGTCTGGAGCACAAAAGCTGAGCTCATCCCAAGGCCTCTCAAACATCATCTAAAAATCTCTCTACTGGGTCACTTGCCATGAAGGTAAAAGGGTGGCTTCATCCTCCCTTGCTAGTGTGTCTTTGTCATCTGTGCTTACAAAATCAGAAGCATTTGGGAAACCAGATGCATGTCTCCAGTGTGTCCCACAAGGCCTTGGGTACCTCAAATGGCACTTGTGTTTTGCTCCTGCCCTCCCTCTATGGAGACCAGCCCTTGCACTGATGTTTTCCAAGGGGTGTCACTTGCCCAGCCCCTTGCACAGCTCTGAGCACCACTCCCTAAGCCAGACTCCTTTCATAGGGCAGAAGGGAAGCTGTCTGAGCATGCAGACATGGTGGGACCTTAACAGCAGGCAAAGCAAGCAGGTAGGTATGAGCCATATGGAAAGGGCAATGCAAATAAAGACTCAATGGATGTAGGAGTCAAAAGGACACTCTGGTTTCTAAATGCAAAATCAGTGAGTTTTGTTGACTTCAGTGAAAACTGTAGGTTAATTGAAATCCTTTTAGAAACTTGGGCATATGTTCCCAGGTCCTGAGATGAACTTGGCTTGATTTTATAAAGTGTGGAGGTTTTTGTACAACAAACTTATGTTTTGTGGTGAAATTATTCCTACTGAAACACTTCTAACTGGAAAATGCATGACTTAACAATCTTGGATGCCTCAGTCCTTGATATCCCTCTGGCCTCAGGCTGATTTGGTGCTGTAAGTTCATCCGTTTTGGGATTTGATGGATGTCAGCACTGAATCCAGGTCTCTCCAAAGTACCATCAAAACCAATTGTGTTTTCACACCAGGGTGGGAATTGATTTGGTTGAGGAGGTTGCCATGAGGGTCAAGTTTTATTTTTGTAGTGAACCCTCAATTTTTCTTGGGTAGGATATTTTCGGTAGACACTGCTTGGCTCTCTCTCTGTTGCACGGATTTTATACAGCCCTAATTTCCATTTAGCAGAGCAAAGATGTTGCTTTATGCATGGAACTGTTAGCATGAGCTGGCAGATATCTCTCTGGTCTGTTTTCTTCCTGTTCTATGTGATGTTGAGGAGATTTCAGTAGTGGGTCAGACTAAGTGAATTAACTAGTGGGTGAAGTCCTGGCCATGTGAGATTTGGTTACCTGTTAATTATCCTTGCTCTCTAATTCCATCAAATTTTTAGGTGTGATCTGGGATGTGAGCTGGGGAGACATATGAAAAGGAAGAAACATTTATTAGTGACACACCGAGTTCTGAAGAGCACTAAGAATATTTTGAAAAGAAAAAAGGAAACAGGCAACTTCTTTTGCTGATGTATTTGCTACTGTATTTGCAGGCAATCTCACCAGGGTAATTCACAGGTGAGGAGAAAATCTCCTGCCCTAACTGGAGTGTTGGAAGAACCATGGCAATTGGGTTACCTAGGCTCTCATGGGACCAAAATAATACTTCCATGCAGGTTTCTCCCTTTGTGCTTTCTGTTTCACATCAGCCAGTTCCCAAGAAAGTAACGTGCTCTCTGAAGCTTTTCCTGCAGGAGAGGCCCAGTCAGCGCATCACAAAACAAGTGTGGCTGTGCTCTGCAGGTCTCTGAGCCAGGATGAGCCCCTTCAGGAAGTCACTGCAAAATGAAGCTTCAGTTCCCCCCTTGCCTTCTGTTTATTTAGTTGGAAAAAAAGAAGAGTTCCGCTGATTGCAGTCAGTAAGGATTCTTCATGTACATGTGGGAATTGTTTACAGAAGTTAGAGAAGAAAAGCATAATGAAAGCTAATGATTAGAAGTGGAATTAAGATAGTTAAATGGAAAGGACATATTTTAGTCCAGGAGATGATTAACTTTATTAGAGAGGAGGTGGAGTCCTTATTCTGTAGGTCTCCGAATAGAAACCTGTTCAGATCCTGCAAGCACGTATTAGCCCAGTCAAAGTCATGAGCTTGGCCCTGCCCTTGAGGAAACATGTGGTGAACCCTCCCAGCTTGCATCTTTGTGATTATCTGAACTGCCTCTCTGCTTACCTCAGCTTTCATGTCATCCCTGCTTCTTTTCCTCACTTTCTTCTGATGGGTCATGCACTCACATTTTTACAGAGCCTACAGGAAACACCACCAGCTTTGTTTAAGCTGTCTTCACTCTAGTTCTTTCCCCTTACCTTGTCAAACACCAGGAAGGGTTGTCTTGAAAACTCTGTCCATTTAGCAGAGCTTGGCTTCAAGTCAACAATCCCAGGCTAACAGTGTTTATCAAGCGGTAGGAGATCAATTCTAATTCCTGACCAGTTATCTTTTCTCCTTTTGTGACTGTTCTCCAGCACTTCGAGATGCTGAGAAACTTTATGTGTTTGCAGGAGGAAGAGATTGATGTATCCCTGTAAGTATTACAACTGATCGTATCAGTCATAACCATCTCTACTGTCTTATGGGAGGGCACTTTGTTTTCTTTCTTCCCCCCTAAATGTTGCTCAGAGCACTTACATAAAGAGGGTCTTCCTGGTTTTAAATTGGTATCTCAGCCTGGTTCCTGTGCTGGAACATGTTGATGCTGTACTGAGGCTGGCAGAGATGAATGCACTTGCTTTGGTTGGCAAATGGACAACACAGAAGTAAATGTATGAACTGCTGCCATTTTCTATAATACTTGCAAGATTATTTTTTCCCCATTTGTATGTTTAGCCTGCCTCAGTCTGGCAAGAATAACATGAGATGGGTGTCCTGCAGATTGAACCATTACACACAACCTTCATGGGACAATCTAACCAGGGATGGAGAGACGGTTGATAAGCAGACAGGTTGCCTGACTTATGATGACTAACCCTGAAAAATGATCTGTTAGTGCTGTCCTTTGAAGCAAATGAGGGCTGTTACTGCCACAAGGAAAAAGGTCATTTCATTCACTGGTGACATTGTCACTGTTGGACCCAGCTCAGGCTGAACGAGGGGGCTGGCATGGGATAGATTCCCCTCTGTTTGGCAACAAGGCACATGCTGCTGTGCATGAGACACAGATGTCTCTCTGTGTAGTGGACACCTGGTTGCTGAGTGTCCACATCCCACTCCCCTTTTTTTAAGGTAACAAGGTGAGGAAAGAGCAGACTTGGAGGGATGAAGACACGAAGACAGGCTCGCTCTTTTTCTGCCTTGGCTGCAAAATGACATGTTTGAGTTGGTTGGGGAAAGCAGGTAGGGACACCTAGACTGAAGAAACTGATGTGGTTTTTGTTCACTAGTGGGCACAGTCCCGTTTTACATTTTGTGCTGGAGTTCTGGCTACCCTGGCATTGATTTTTTGGCACCTCATGTCCGTGCCTCTTTTGGAAGTGGGTGCTGGGAAACTCATTCTCCCACATTAACCATCTTTTGGGCACTTAGGAGGCTGTTCAGGTGTCGGGATACTCTGAGCTGCAACCTCCCAAGGACCTGAAGTCTCTCACCGCCCCCCATGTTCCCTCTCCCTCTCCGTGTGCTTTTGCCCTCGATTTTTCCTAATGGTCCACGCCGCGGAGGTGCCACGACGGTTTCCCCCGGACTAGGACGGCCCCGCGCCCTTCTCGCACCCTTCCCCCGCGGACTCCGCCGGTCGGGGAGCTGCACGAGGCTGCACCTTGTGGGATGAAGCCGAAGCAGCCCTGTGCCATTGCACTCAGCAGCTGCGGCCAGTCCCGCCCGGGCGCGTCCGCTTCCCCGCGCTGCGAACGCCGCTGCCGCTCGGGGTGCGGTTTCCACAGAGGGCGGCTGCCCCCTCTGCCCCAGTGACAGCCCCCTCTCCCCCAGTGACAGCCCCCTCTGCTCCAGTGACAGCTCCCTCTGCTCCAGTAACAGCCCCCTCTCCCCCAGTGA
>JAWWLZ010000042.1:65188206-65211859 GCA_035041345.1 Poliocrania exsul
CCCCACTGACAGCCCCCTCTGCCCCAGTGACAGCCCCCTCTGCCCCACTGACAGCCCCCTCTCCCCCAGTGACAGCCCCCTCTCCCCCAGTGACAGCCCCGTGGGACGCTCCGCCGGCTCCGGAGAGGGGCAGGGCGCCTGCCCGGGGCAGTGGCGGGGGTGGCATGCCGGGACCAAGGCACTCGGAGCCCGCCAGCAGATCCAACCTCTGGCAGCCCTACCCGGAGCCCCGGCACGATCAGAGGTCCGACAGCAGCGTGCCGAACTCTTCCGCCCATCCAGCCCTGATCCCCGAACCTCTATGGGTTATTCGGGCTGCCCGTCATCCAGTTTGCCCCGTCTTCGAGCCCACTTCTTGAACCCTCCCTCAGATGCCTTACCCAATCCTCCCTAAGTTTCGACCCCTAGCAAGCCCCTCCCTGAACTGACCTCCTTAAGAGTCAGTGCTATGGCTGGATGAACGCTTTTTGGATTACTCCACATCTTGGGTGTGGTGTGTTTTCTGAAGAGCCGTTGTCCCCCCACCCCGGTCGGTTCCTGTTAGTTTAGGGGAGTGAAAGCTTGAACCAGGCTGCATACCTTGCCTTTCTTCCTCCCCAGCCTCCTCCTTGCCTGGCAGGATGGCAGCATGTAGTTGGACGTTTCTTCTGAAGCAGATCATGAAGTTGCACCTTCTTAGTATCAGGTGGATATAGATTGGCATGACTTTTAGTTCTGCTGGGCTGTGAATGGCATGAGAAGGGACACTGTTGTCTGCAGCTGAACTGAGTAAGGTGTGCCGGGGGTCAATCCAGTGTAAATAGCAGATCCCTGGGTGCACAGGAATCCAGTATGGACACTCCTGACATAGTAGATCCTGTGCTATTAGAATACTTACACTGACACACCAGTCTTATCTTTCAGGTGATTAATGAAACACACTTGTTTTTTGGGCTTCATACCCTGGTGGTGCATCCTTTCTCTCATCTCACATCTTTTATAAGCGTTTCTTTATTCAGGGCTTGGTTTCAAACTGAAGACAGTATGTACTTGTTTGCATGTGCCTCACACAGGTGGAGTCTTATCTGAGAGAAGTGAAAACCTTTCTGCTATTACTTTAAACTGGATTCCTACATAATTAAAAAATGCCGTTGGCCAGGACTTCCCCAGCAGCCTTCTGTAAGTCCCTGGGATGTGTGGACAGTTATCGAGGTCCTCTTTGACACCTTTGCAAAATCTCTCCTGGTCAGCACTGGGGAGCAAGATGAAGTGTCATGCCTGGGGCAGCTGCAGTTTGCAAATGTCTGCATCATCCATGCTCCCTGTACTGATGCTGGCCTGGAGACTTTCCTTTACAGCTCAGTCAGTTTTGAAAATGGGAGAGGAATATTGGACATGCAGTGCTGTGCCTCTTCTGTCCCACGGCCTCTAAAGGATGTTCTCTAGACTAAAGACTAGTTTTCTTGAGCTGAGACTAATCCTCACTGGGGTAATAGCCAAAACCACTGAGAACTTCCTCCATGTGCCTTCAACCTGCTGCATTTCCTATTGTTCAGAGTGCAGAGAAAGCTGCATGAAGGTGTAGGATACATCTATTTCCTCTTCTAAAATAAAAGGAAAATTACCTGAAGGGGCTGAATTATGAAGCATCACACCTTGTTTCCTTCTTGCTTGATGTGTTGGTTCAGAAAGGAGTTTGTTTGCTGCTTACTCCTTTGCCTTTTTGTTTTAAAAACAACAGTGAAAGAAAGCCAAGAACCTACACATGAGCCAGGTTGTCATATGTGGTCATCCTGAGCTGTAGATGGGATCTAAACATTTTAACCTGCCACAAACACCTGTTGGAAGGAGGGAAGAGGAGGGCCACAAAGATGATCAGAGGGCTGGAGCACCTCTCCCTTAAGAACTGTCTGAGAGAGCTCGGGTTGTTCAGCCTGGAGAAGAGAAGGCTCCAGGAAGACCTTAGAGAAGACATCCAGTGTCTGCAGGAAGCCTACAGAGAGTTAGAGGGCCTGACTTTAACTTGAAGGAAGGTAGGTTTTGATTATCTATTAGGAAGAAATTCTGTACTGTGAGGGTAGTGAGGCACTGAATAGGTCGCCAGAAGAAGCTGTAGCAACACAGCCCCATGCCTGGAAGTGTTCAAGGCCAGACTGGATGGCACTTTGAGCAACTTGGTCTAGGGAAAGGTGTCCCTGCCCATGGCAAGGAGTTTGAAATGAGATGATCTTTAGGGTCTCTTCCATTCCAAACCATTCTGTGATTCGATGAGTTGCTACCACCAGAGAGCACTAGATGTGGCCTGTGTACTGCTGACTGGATGTGTCTGTTTGCCACAGCGTTTCATGGCACCTCTCTGGATCACTGATTCTGAAACCCTTCACAGGCCTTGCTGCCAAAAGCACCAGTAATCCCATTCTGCAGGAGACAAGAACTGCCATAAGGACTGAGAGACAGCAGGGAGCAGTTTGTGCCACCTCATCTTTCTATGTCCTCATCACCTGGTGGCACCCAAGTCCCTCTTGCCTGGTTAGGGTGAAGACATGAAAATACGGTCACCCTGTGCTGGAAGGGCAGCATATCAGGAGCTGGATTTCTAGACTGGTTTTCAAAGATGAATACTTTAGGAAAACCTCTTGGTCTCAAACTGTTTGACCTCACCTGTTTTAGCAGGCTAAAAAAAGATGCAACACTCATTTCAACAGGTAATTTTTGGAATTTTTTGCTTCTATATCCTCTCCAAGAGAAGGAATGAGAACCAGGTACACCCATCTAGTCATTAGTCATTACTTGGCTCATCTTAGGGCAGGCAGCAAAGTATTTCAAGGGAGAGCCTTAATTTTTCCAAACACTTCCCAGGGAAGATCAAGGTACTGTTCATACATGTTTGGGCAGGGGAAGCCTGTAGGTTTAATTTCCTGATAGAAGGCAGCTGCTATGTGCCATAGATTATTTGATACCACAGTTTTTAAAAAGAAATAACCTTGTAGCGATGATTGCACAAACAAATTTGGCATTCCTGCTTTTATATTAAAATTTTTTTATTGAGATGATGTAATTACAAGCATTTTAAAAATTATTTGCAACTCACTGGCCCTGAGAATAGGCTTTTTTTTTACATTCATTTGATTCAGTCCCTTAGCCCCACACCTTAAAAAAACAAAAGCCATCATCAATAAAAACACTAGAATTTTATTTAAAAAAAACCCCAAACCTCAAACTCTGGATTTGTACACAGTCGCAGTCTGACAAATGAGATCTGGTGAACTCACACATGGAGTTTGAAATTTGGGGAGGATGGCAGTAACTCAGTGTTCACAGGAAGGGCTCCAGTAGTGTTCTCTGGATGGAGAGGCAGTCAACAGGTTTCAAATTTAAATCAAGAAAATATGGAACTGTAGCATTTTCTACCTACAAGCTGGAGGCTTGTTCAGACTTGTAGCAAGGTGAGTGCAATGAACTTAACTGCAGAGTGTGAAGAATGGGGTGTTGAAGTTTGCAAGGACCTCTGGAGGTCATCTGGTCTAACTTCCTCTGCTCAAGCAGGATCAGCTGGGCCAGTTGTCCAGGACTGTGTCCAGATGACTTTTGCACGTCTCTGAGGATGAAACACTTTTTCCCTTTCCCCACTTGCTTTGGTGGCAAAGGTAGAAAGTTTGGCTGTTTTGCTGCTGGCAAATTCTACACTGGGAAATCAGAATCTTGGAGGGGAAGGCAGGTGTCAGTGTTACCTTTGCTAGGCCTGACAGGCAGTGAAGCGTCCCTATAGCTCACTATATTAATGCTGTCTTTGCACTCCCATGTATCTGCCATGTGGTGCTCTAGCCTTGCTCTACCTTCTTATTTTTAGTCATAGCTGATGAACTTGCTTCAAGGCCCCAAGAGCAGTTCAAATCCTGCAGCTCCCATAATAAGTCCCAAGCCCCCACACTTGTTGCAGCTGCAGTGCCACCCATGCCACTCACTTTTGCACCATGCAGATCTGGCAGGAGGAAGGAAGGTTCAAAGGCTATTTTCATTCCAACTGGCACCAGCCTTGAGAGAACTTTTTCTCTGTGATTGTGATGAAGTTTTCTTAGGATGTCCTTTATGTGTGAACTGGGAAGAGTTTCCAACAGCCACCAACAATTTTTTTCCCTTTGACTTAGGTTTTGCAAGTGAAAATGATAGCATTTTTTGGTAAATGTGAATATTTCTCCTACAAAACTTCCCTATGAGACAACACGTGGGATTTTCCTGTCTTACCCAATGCTGAGGATGAACTTTGGTAGCATAGCAATGAGCTTACATCCTCTTGTTCTCTGTATTTTACAGTGGGCACCTTGGCCATGACAAAAACCTGTGACTCATCAGAGCAGTTTATACAGAAAGTCCCTAATGTCTCTTTTTCCCCTCACCATCTTGTAACAGTAGCTGCATCAGACAAAAGAAAACAATGCAGTTATGCAGTTGTCAAGACCAGAGCAGCAAAACTTGGTTTCTTTCTACCACTGGACACTCTAAGAACCAAAAAGATCCACCTAGAGCCTTTCTTTACATTGGTACTTCTGATTACATTTCATCTGTCATTGAATTTCACCACTTCAGCTCCTGAGACCTGGCTGCAACTTGAGTGCCCTTGAGCAGGGTGACAGAGTAAGTCCTTGTCCCCTTGGTTTCAAGGGACCTTTGGTTTTCTATCCGTGACTACTGAAGTCCCTCAGTGTCTCCCAATCTCACACCCCATGAGCTCCAAGGACCTCAGAGTCCTGAAAGAGACAGGTGACACATTGCTGATATGCACTCCCTTGTCTTATTTTGATGCAGAAAAGGTTAAGTATGTGGTGTGCTGGGACTTGTATGACATACTATGATTTTAAAGAAAAAATGTATCTGGGATAAGTTTAGGGAGAGATGTATGCTCTGTTCTACCTATTCAGATACTGGCTCTGAAAAATCTCTCCTTGTTGTATGATGCTTATCTACACCCTTAACAAAGCTGTTCTTTCTATGACCCATGACTCTTGTAAGTCTTTGATGAGATTGGCCTATCTGATTAAACATAGAATCACAGAATACGTCCAGTTGGAAGGGACTCACAAGGATCACTGACTCCAACTCCTGGCCCTGCACTCATTCCCAAGAGTCAAACTATGTGTCCAAGCATATTGTACAAATGCTTCGTCTGTCAGGCTTGGTGCTGTGACCACTTCCCTGGGCAGCCTGTTCAGTGTCTGACCACTCTTTGGATGAAGAACGTCTTTCTAATATCCAACTTAAACCTCCCAACACAACTTCAGGCTATTCCCTTGTGTTCTGTCACTGGTCACCACAGAGAAGAGATCAATGTCTGCCCCTCCTCTGTTTTTCACGAGGAATTTGTAACAGCAATGCGGTCTCTCCTTGGTCTCCTGTTCTCCAGCTGAACAGACCAAGTGCCCTCAGCCACTCCTCACATGGCTTCCCCTCGAGGCCCTTCACCATCTTCACTGCCCTCCTTTGGATGCTCTCTAATAGCTTAGTATCTTTCTTTTATTCTGACGACCAAAACTGCACACAATATTCAAAGTGAGGCCTCACCAATGCGGAGCAGAGCAGCACAATCCCCTCCCTCACCCGGCTGGTGATGCTTTGCCTGATGCCCTCCAGAGCATGGTTAGCCCTCCTGGCTGCCAGGGCACTGCTTTCCCAGCATCTCATTCCCCAGTCTGTACTAACAGCCAGGGTTGCCCCCCATCCCAGGTACTGAGTCCGGTACTTCCCCCTGTTGAACTTCCTATGGGTGGAGATTGCCCAGTCCTCTTATTTGTTGAGGTCTCTCCGCAGGGCCTCCATGCCTTTGAGGGAATCAACAGCTCCTCCGACTTTTGTGTCATCTGCAGACTTGCTCAGTATCCCTTCCAGTCCTGCGTCCAAGTCATTTATGAAGATGTTGAAGAGCACAGGGCCCAAGATGGAGCCCTGCAGAACCCCACTAATGACAGCTGGCCAGGCTGATGTTACTCCATTCACTATTACTCTCTGTGCTTGACCCATGAGCCAATTGTTTACTCACCATGTGATGTATTTATCTAAACTGTGGGATGGACATTTTGTCCAGAAGGATCCTGTGAGAGACAGTATTGAAAGCTTCACTGAAATCCAAAAAGATTACATCAACTGGCTTTCTGTGAGCACCTAGGTAGGTTACCCTGACATAGAAGGAAATCAGGTTTGATCAGCAGGACTTTCGTCTAGTGAAGCCATGCCAGCTGTGACCAATGACTGCACTGCCTTTCAGGTGTTTTTTCAATACCTCCCAGAATAATCTTCTCCCTAACTTTACCAGACATTGAAGTGCAATTGACTTTCTTGTAGTTTCCAGGGTCCTCCTTCTTGCCCTTCTTGAAAATCACAGCATTTGCCGGCTTCCAGTCATCTTGGATTCCCAAGATGGCTCAAAAATCGTTGAGAGACGTTTTGCAATGACATTAGCAGCTCTGTGAGAATTCTTGGATTAATCCCATCGGGCCCCATAGATTTGTAGGGCTCCAGCTGGAACAGCAGACCCTGTACAATTTCAGGCTCAGCTGGGAGTTGATCATTCTCGGAGTCATGGCTCTCCAGCTCAGGGCACTGAGAAGCCCTTGGTTTGCAATCCATGTTGAAGACAGAGGCAAAGAAAGTGTTAAATCCCTCTGCCTTGTCTCTGTCCTCCTCCTCCTGTAACAGGCCAATGGTATTCTATATTGCCTATTGCCATTAATGTACTTGAAAAATCTTTTTACTGTCCCCCACATTTCTGGCAGGTTCAACTCCAGTCGAGCTTTGGCCATGCAAAATTTCTCCCTACAGCAGCAAGGAGAATCTGTGTATTCTTCCCATGTCACTTGACCTTGCTGCCACTGGGCATACACCTTCCTTTTTTGCATTATTTCCAGAAGATTCCTGTTCAGCCAAGCTGTCCTTCTGCCTTGCCTGCTTGACTTTTAGGAACTGCCTGCTCTTGTGCCCTTAGGAGGTGATGTTTAAAATGCGACCAGCACTGACAGACCCCAGCACCTGCAAAAACATTTTCCCAGGGGGCCGTACTTATTGATTCCCTGAGCAGCCTGAAGTCTGCTGTCCTCATGTCCCAGAGCTGAGGTTTTGCTGGCACTTTTCCTCCTGTCAACACTATTCATTGCTGACTGCCATTCTTTAACCCTCTTGTTAAATGTGTGGAAAGATGAAATGTTGTGTTGGTTTCATAGCTGATAAAAATCTACCTTCTTTTTTGGTTGAACTACATTAGATTAGCCCTTTGATTTTTTCCATGTCTAGATTCTTTTATATTCCCATTGAAGAGGCTTTCTGCTTAAAAGCAGAACTAGTGTGGAAGTGCTTTCTTTCAGACACCATGAGTTTCCTGCACAGTTTCTCTATACACCTTTTCCTTTTACAAGCATGATTTCTGCTGCTAGGATCTTCCTTCCATTAAAAGGGCCATTGTTGATGGATTGCTGGACACCACAGACATTCATGTCATGGTGGTCCAAGCTATGTGAAATGAAACAGGCCAGCAGTTTCTATTGTCTTGGGCATCAGGGACTGCTGAGCTTTCTGTGACCAAACGAGGCACAGCTCTTTGCCTCATGCAAAGCATCCTCAGTGCAGCAAACCAAATCGAAGCACCTTGCAACCAGAACAAAACCCCAAACCAAGAAAGCAACAAGGCTGTAGGGTTTGTTTTTTCTTTGTCTTTTAAATGATGTTAAAAACAGGCAAGCTGAGACAAGCTTTGTTGATGACAGAGCTGTAGGATGGGGGAGGGTAGTAGGAGGCATAAAAAACCCCAAATCCCAAAACAAAGCCAAAATCAATTACAAGATCTAAGTATAGCTATTTGGTCTCTAGTTCTCTAACATCAGCTTTCAGATTGGTGAATCATCTACCTCTCCTGCAGCAGAAAATGATCTTGGAGAGGTTTCTGAGTAATACAAACCATGTGATGAGTCCCTTTGCTTTCTCCCTATGATGTAAGGAACAGTCCTTCACCTTTCACCCTCAAATTGCTAGCAGGTATTAGAAACATCCCTACCTTTTCTAATTACAGATGCTTCAGTCTTCCCCGTTTTATAGAAAGCTTTGAGCTGAAATTCTGCATTGTGAATATACTGGGGAGGGTTACACATATATATATACACACACATATATATACATATATATATATATATGAAACGTTTATATATATACACATATATATGTCTTTGTCCCTGCCCACCCTTCCCCCTGCTCCAGTCTATCACTTCTTTGCTAGAAGGAGTGAAAATGTGAACTGATAGTCTGTTGCACAGGTTTGTCACATTTGTTTTTCTCCTCCCCAGAGCACTTAGGTGTTTGGTTTTGGTCCATATTCCAGCAGTTAATAGCCATTCAGAGTACTCATTGTGAGCCCAAGCTATGCTGGGATGACAGCCCAGCCTACATGTGAAGGGTCTCTCCTCTTCATTTGACAAGCATGTGTGGTAAATTCTTTTGGTAGCTTCAACACATTTCCCAGTGGCAGCACATGTAAATTGATCCAAGCAAACTGGAAGCCTTGAGCAAATTCCTTCTGTGTTGCAATTGTTTATGCAGTGTGTGTCATGATACTTGCACAGAAAATAAAAGCACTCTATTTCCATAGGAAAGCCTTCCCCCCACCGCCCAAAAAAAGAAAAAAAAAAGCATAATCTGACATCTTGTCCTATGTGAGATAAGGAAAGTCACTCTGCATGTTTATTAGGGAAAAAAAACCAACAACCCCCCCCGCCCCCGAAATTGAAACAAACCAAAAAGAAAGAAAGAACTCAAGGGAGACTTTGTAGGAACAGTGAAGTAGTGCACAAGTCCAGACCTTCTCCCCTTTGCTTTTCCGCCAGCACCACTTCTGCCTGTAGGTTTGTTTTGTTAAGGTGCTTCAGGTCCTCTGTGGTTTTCAAGCTAAGCGGCAAACTCAAATGCTGCTTCTGTGTTGTTGCTTCCCCTCCCAAACCATGCCAACCATCCAGGCAGATGTTTCTCCCACGGACCCACAGAGGCAGTGCACCTGTTTCCTTCAGCACTCATCTTCTTGGTATGATTGTTCATCCAGTTCCTGGGATTCAAGGTGCTCGAGGCGGTCTGTTCGGCCACTCATAATCTCATCTGGGGTCTTCATGAACCTGCAAAACAGAGAAACAAGTGGAATTCTCAGTGGTCTCAGCCTTTGTCTTCATCAGGTGGTTGAGGCCCATGAGCTCTACAGTCCCTGAGATAACCTTTGCTGTATCCTCCCAATGCCTTAGTATTTCCCACATTTTCCCCAGCTTACTAGTGTCTTCCCTCCTCCATACCTTAAAAGGAAGCAAAAAATCACAGGCATTTAACCACCGCTCCTTGTAAGTCCAAATTGAACCACATTCCACAGTCGTTTCCAAAAAACTGTATTTATTTCTTCTCCTTCACTTTGTTTGCTCTTGAATCTAAGATGATGGTACGCCCCAGGTACACTCATTTATGGTGGCTGGTGGCAGTAACATTAGAGACCTTTATGATTCACGTATTTCAAAGCAAAAGCACTTGTAAGGTATGGAGATGCAGAGGGCTAGTGGTTTGTGCAGGCCTGTGTGTAGGTGAGTGAGAATATGAAACACTAAAGAAACAGTGGTGGAAAAAGCCAAGGTCCAAGTCAGAACAAGTTCTGGGAAATGGAAAAGCCCTGTAGGAAAAAGGTTTTGAGCTAGGGAACTGTAAGCAAAGACAGTCTCTTCCTGTGTGATTGTAGCAAGTGTAATTGTACTGAAGCAGCATCCCCTATAAATGAATGCCATGGCTCCCAGCACTAATCTCTCAATGCAGTAAGTCTGCAGGGGGCTAGAAACAGAAATTGCCTCTGGGGAGGATTGGCAGCAGTAGGAAGTAGGAAAGAACATCCACCAGCCTGCAGATCAAGTCTGCAGTCCTGATATTTGCCAGAATACTTGTGTACTACTGCACAGAGGTGGCATGGAAAAACTGCTTTTTCTTTTTGAATGTAATGGCATAGGAAGAGAGAATGGCACAGGAAGGATGAAATCCTAGTTTCAACACAAATCAGTCACATAAGTATTTCTGGAAAAATTAGGATGAAAGATGTTTATTCTGGAAGCATTACAAAATTTCACAGTCTTTGATTAACGACGTACTGGTTAACGTTCAGCAGTACAAAATGTGTTAATCACAAGAGCTGATTTTATTTCAGCTTGATGATATGCTCAGTATTCTTGCCCCAGTGAAAGTAAAAACAACCAACAGGAGCCTCTTTAGTATCACTGACTCACAAAAATCACTGCTGAAGCCTCTCAGTAAATACATAGCATAGCCTGGAACTAACCTTTTGCTATCCCTTCTAATTTTGGAAATCATGTGCACATATGCATTTAGGGGGGAAAAAAAGGGGCTATGACTCACTTCTGTGTCACTCCCATTAGTGTGCTGGAAATGCTGCTGATACAAATGGTGTTACGGCAGTGAAAAACTCATATGCAGAAGTGATGAATCAGTCCCTGGCTACACAATGAAAACACACCAAAGCCTTCAGACCTGTGCCTTGATTTAAACCCTGTGGTTGTCTGTTGATCCTGCAAGAGAATGAACTCAAACCAGAGTGATCCCACTGCCCTCCCTACCATGTGGGGAACAGGCTGATGGGAACTGTACTGCAGTACTTCAGGTATTCTTTCTGGTCTGTGTTTTAAGTCATGTCAAGGAAATCAAAGCATGGGTATTTGTAATAGCATTTAATTACATCTAAAAAACCCCAACACAACTCAACTCAGACCTACGACCTAATTAAGAAACAATATCTTTGACCCATTTTGTGGCAGAAGACACTCAGGCAACCTATTTGAAATCCTTCTCTAACTCCATTTGACTTAAAAGCTCCATACAAATATCTGCAGATGACAACTGGTCTGCATGTTACTTATAAAGTCACACTTTCTATTATTTCTGTGTTTGTGAGAAATAGCCAAGAAAGGCACATTAATGACTTGATTTTTTGCAGCCATTCTTTTTCTCTTCAGATATAAATAGGTCTAAGAAAACACCATCAGAAAGTTTTTATTAGGGAATTGTACAAAAAAATGCTTTGCTGTTTTTGGTTTGGTTTGGGTTTTTTCCAGTTCCCAAAAGAAATGAGGTTTATATGCTCATGTTTTATGCTCCCTGGTGACCTTTGAATCTGTTGGTCAATTTGCACAAGTCTGTCAGAGGAACTCAGGTCTCCAAGGGCATTAAGATTTTGAGAAAATAGGCAGCCTGATTGAGAAGAGATTGGACTCCTATTTTATGTCCCCACTGAAAGGAAGACTTCAAGATAACCACTGTTCAGAATCACGAATTGCCTCAGGGCAATGCAGTCTTCACAAAAGGCTACAGAAATCCAATTACTCACAGAGCAACCTTGTTTAACTTTCCACTGAAGTATCAAGCAGTCGTTTTTTTGCCCATGACGACTTCTTGCCTTCACTCTCCTTCCCCACCTATGTTTCCTTCTAAGAGCTGACATAAGTCATTTCAAGGAAACCTTTTCAGCTGTGGTTTGAGCGCTATTGCAGTTCTGTTAGCTGATTAAGAAAACAAACTCTGAGACTGCCTTCCTACTGGTATAATTTCCAAGCACATACTAGATCCAGAGCATTCACATGAAAGCAGTATTTGGGCTGAGTACAGTGCTCTGTGGGTCAGACACATGTACTAGAACTTGCTGGTCTTGTCTGAAAAGAACGGGAGTGCTTTTGCTCTCTGCCAGCTGCACTCAAGTTTGTACAAGTAGCTCCCTGGTTTAATGTTGTATCATCCAATCCAATGCATCACGTTTTATGAACAGCTCTTGCAGGTCCCTTTTCCTTGAAGGCCACTGCTGAAAATGTGGTCATGAGCGTTTATCTTCTATGAAACTGATGCACTTGAGGAAATACCTGATCCTTGCTTAGCTTTCACTGGTAGCTGTGTTTGAGAAGTCAGTTTGAAGTGGGGTTTCCAGCAGTTTGGCTGAATCATTGATCTCAGGTCTTAAACAATGGCATAGCCCAACTGAAGTGAGTGAAAAGACTTAACTCCACTGATCACTGAAAAAGGCCAGTGTTTTTGGAAACTGTGGTTGCCTTGAAAGCTGGCAAGCAGTGGTCTAGGCAGCTTTTATAAATGTATCTGTGGTTGCCTTGAAAGCTGGCAAGCAGTGGTCTAGGCAGCTTTTATAAATGTATGGCCATTGTCACCTGTTTTATAGCTGTGGCAATGAAGTATCCCACACACAATTCCATCCTCCATCTTCAAAAACTAACAGTCTGTAGAAAAGAATAGCAAAGGAAGAAAATTACCTGAACAAAAGTCTTTGTCCCGGCTCCTTCCGGATAATATTCAGTTTGTAGTAGTGGCGTAGGGCTCTGGACATTTTCTCGTAAGTCATATTTGTTCTGTTCTGTTTTTTTTTTTTTTCAAAAGAAAGAAGCAAAAATGTGGTGAGATGATTCATTAAAACCATCCTAAGCTCCAAAAGGACTTGTAGAACTATCATAGCTAGCTGAAGTAACCTGGTTGGTTCAAGAAATTACATGTCCCACTCTTCCGTTGTATGCAGGCCCATTTCACCCCCACAGCCCTCATCACCAAATTTTTGTGCATCTCTTTTCAATCAGGGTAATTTAGGCAAGGAATATATCAAAAATTCCAAGTGAGGTTTTTCTACAGTTTCTTGAAACACAGAGAACAAAAGACCTAATTAACTATAAGAGGAGACATTAGATGGAGGGAGATGCTCATGCCAAGTGGGATGTGACAGGCCTGTTCTTAATGAAAAAACATTTTGAAAAAGCTTAAGAACAGTGGCTAATAGACTGAATCTGTCAGCAATCCCTGCTAAGACGACTGTTCCTCTGAGATTTCCCTGCATTAACTAGTTAATGCTCACAGAGCACTGTAGAGATTGACAGCCTGTTTCTCTTTGTTATACAGGTGTAAATCAAAAAGCCCATTAGGTTGTACATCCACTTTTATGACAGATCCTCCCCTTCTTTTTGGGAGCTGTAGACCAAAAGGCTGTAGCCAGAGCACTGTGGTGTACTGAGGTATGGCCCTGCTGAAGTTGAGTGTCAGAAGCCAAATGTGATGGGCACTGGCAGAGCTGTATGTGAGCAGCCCCCATAGTACTGACTTGGGATAGCAGGATCAACCCCTTAGACTACATTTGCATGAAGAGCATTTTTCTGGTACAAGGATCAGTGGTTACTATGCTGGCAAAGACACTTCCAGCAGAGAGGCAACTATCCTAGCAAAGCTGTGTTTGCACAAGTACAAAGCAGATGCCTTGCCATGGGCAAAACATATCAAACTAGCAGAAGCATGCTTTCACTCTGTGAGCCTCCATGCTCGGAGTTTAGTTTTATTAAATGAGACTGACCCACCTGCCTGAAATGCCCCATAAAAGCTGATGTCCTCTGCTTGCCCTGACCACAATAGTTCTTCTAAGGGAGGCCACATAAAGAGCTGCTGTAGCAATTAAACACTAACAGGGACAATGTTTTCTCTGCAAAATCTAGACTCTTACTGGGAAGCCCCCTGAAATACTATGGGGTGCTTCTTCCATTTCTTATATGCTAAAAGGCCATGGTGTTACCCAAGTAGCTTGTGGTATGAAGTAGCTTCAGTTTGAGGCACCTAACGTGAGACATGATGGCAACACCTAATTATTAGCATGCAGGCTGGGTAAGGGTAGAACTCTCCATTCCCAGTGTTGCAGCTCTAAGATAGATATTCTTGGAAGCAATAAGTCACATGAGAAAATCTTGACCTTATAAAGATTATAGGCTATCTATGGTCATATACAGAATCACAGAATGGTTGAGGTTGAAAGGCACCCATGGAGATCACCTAATCCAGTCCCTCTGTTCAACATGAGATCAACCAGAGATGGTTGCTCAGGACTGTGTCCAGCTGGGGTTTGAACATCTCCAAGAATGGAGATTACACAGTCTCCTCTGGGCAACCTGCTCCAGTGTCTGACCATCTTCCTAGTAAAACAGTCCCACACTTGGGACCTCATGAACACAGTATGTGGCAATGTGAAGCCCCACACTCCTCAGGTCATCCTTCCCCAGGTAGAGGATTTCACACTACACCCTTTGATAAGTTTCATAAAATTCCCATTAGCCCATATCTCCACCATGTTCAGATCCATATGGATGACACTACAACTGCCCAGTGTATCAGCTACTCCTCTCAGTTTTGTATTGTCTGAGAACCTGCTAGAGATGCATTCTGCCCCATCACCCAAGTCATTAATGAACACATTAAACTGTACTGCCTCCAGAGTCAATTCCCAGGGTAACATCACTAGTGACTGCATTTTGTGCCATTGATTACAATCTTTTCAGCCCAGCTACCTCACTCTACTCTTGTCTAGGGCATACTTAATTAGTCTATGAGGCTATTATTTATGTGAGACAGTCTCAAAAGCCTTTTTAAAATCAAGATAAGCTATATCCACTATTCTCCCTGAATCCACTAAGCTAATAATTTCATTGTAGATGGATATCACAGTGGTAAAGCATGATTTCCCTTTTGTAAATCCATGCTGACTACTCATACATTCCTATGAATATAGTCATATACATATAGATATATCTGTATGTAACTCAGCCCCAAGCTGCAAAAATCAGTAACTGCTTTCCAGAGAACAAAGCAGAATTGCCCTCCTAAAAGGAAATACATAATCTTGCAGCATATCATGTCTGTCGCAGGACAGTGTGTGAAGTCTGAAAGCTGGTGCAAACAGGGACACAGACAGAAAGCTTCTGATGAATTATAGCACAGGGCTCCTTGTAGACCACATTTAATCAGAGTATCCTTAGCATCAGGTTTCAGTAAGAAGTAAGATGCTTTGAGAGAGAAGGACTGTTAATTCTTGCACTCCTTTGTAATTTTATAATTACATGCATTTATAACTAAATGCCTCTAAACCAAACCAAGAGGTTTTCTAGATCAAGTATATGAGGTTTTCATGCTTGAAGATGGATGATTTATATTTCTTATGTATGCAGAATGAAAGACTACAGCTTTCCAGCAGTAATTTATATGCACATCCTTTCTTCCTTTTCCCCTGATTATAAGTGAATCCCGTGATGTTAAAAGAGTTGAAGTGTTGTAAGAGGAAAACTGCATTGCTTCCCTACCTTGTGGTTTCCCCACAGCCGGGCCAGCCCGTTGGGATCCACTATCCGAAATAGTTTGGATTCCTTATCTTCCCATCGGATGAAATTTTCGTACCGGCTGTCAGAAAGCAGCTGATAAACATAATCCCAAAGCAACCTACAGTCTGTGAAGAGAGAAGCAAGAAAATACTGACCTTTTTTTTTCTTGGGATTAATTCTGGAAACTTTGGGGTAGATGTCTAGTCAAAGGACAGTTGGGACCAGGGCTGAAACAGCTGCTGCAATAGGAAATGCAAATGGCTTGGCTGGTATTGAGTAATGTTTGCAAAATGTACTGGAATATACATATTTTCTAATGTGTCCTAGTCCTTCTGACACTGACTGAGCATCTTCATTGCATTAAAAGCTGTGTAAGATCACCTGTTAATATTAGTTGCATGTTTACTGTTGTACTGAAGCACATAAAGCTACCACTGTTGGCCCTGATGCTGTTGCAGTCTGTTTTAGTGGAGAAATCAAGAATGCTGCAACCTGCTCACCTTGCTTGAGGTTGCCCCTTTCTGTGCTAACATATGAGGTCTAAACCATGGGCAGTTTTACAGCTTTCTTTTGTATTCTCCATGTAATATAAAATTGACACCTCCCATTTTAAGTTTGACTTTTGTTTTATTTCTTAAGGTTCCTGAAAAAAACTCTCAAGTATTAATTAAATTACTTGAATGCTATGAGAGGTTAAATACTTCCTATTTGGATAACTGAATTCAAATTTCCTCTTGAAAAACACTCCTTAGGTCACTAATAAAAGGTCTAATAGAGACTTAGGTTTGAGTTCAGTGCTTTTCAGTTTCATGGCAGTCTCTTGAGACTGAGGAAGCCAAGAGCTGAGCTGCTACTACTTCCTGTTTGCAACATGTGTGTGTGTGTGCAGCACAGCATAACTGGGAGCTATGAAATATGGAAAGAGAATTGTGCAGAGCTGGGGATATTGCTGCTGTCAGAAACAACAGGGGGTTTATAGCTCAACTGTCCAGATTCCTAAGATGGCCATAGGGTTGCATTTTACTTTGAAAGCAATACCAGCCTCTGAGAGATGCCCTGTTAGAGTTGTTCAAGGGCTGGCAACCAAAGACATCCAGCTTACAAGTGCTAAAACGAATTCTTGTAAGCCTTTCTATTCCTATCTGGGGCTGGCATGTGTTACAATGGGAATGATGACATGTTCAGTATGAGAATATAAAATACTTTTTGAAAAAGGATATGAATAGCTCATTTATTGAGCACACCTGAAATTGTTAGAGATATTAACATTATTTATGGTATCTTCCCACTTTCAAAGAGTAAGGAGAATCTCTGAAACCTTCACTGTCTCTAAAACTAGAGCTTAGTTTGCCACTGTCTTTACTATAGACTCTTTCTACCAGTCCTATGAAGAATAAAGCACCTGGTTTTGAGGAGATGACATCAGGCAAAAATTGCAGGTTTCTGTTCTAGCTGAACCTACCCTGATGGTCGTCTCATCCATAACATTCACAAGAGGAGAAATGTGAAAGGAAAGATTTTTGGTTGGAAAAAACATATTTTCATTAACATTTTTTCACAGAAAAACACTTTCCACAGAAAAATGTCCACTCCCATTTGAAATTTTTCTACACTTTAAGTTAAAAAATAAAAGCTGGGGACAAGTTTCCCTAGACTTCCCTGGGTTATGTGGGAGGCCTGTAAAACAGTCTGAAAATGAAAGTGGAAGGCTACTACTTTAATTTCTGTCATCCTCCCTCTCATACACTCAAAAACACAGTTCTTTTATTGTCCTGTCAATATTTTTGCACACACACCCATGCACACATATTAGAAAAGACCTTGTTTTCTAGACTTCATTTATCAGTCAAGAGAAGGGAGATTATATTGCTCTACTGGTTTGTGCCTTTTAATATTGTGTGAGATTCTCAGATAAAAGGATAGTAAGGGCTGACTTAAGCAGTTCCTTGACACATGTGGAATTCATTCCAGGATTCTTTCAATGTGAGAAATGTATAGAAAATGGCTTTTTAGTGCAAGAATCCTTGGGGTCAACTGGAGGGATGGTGCTCCTGCAGAGACAAGTCAATGTCAGGCTTTGTCGTATTCTTGAATGTTCAACCTGGGTCAGACAGCCTCTGATTATAGTGCCTTCTAGCTAATATTTGCAGTTCTCCAGAGATATGATTCACATTAAACTTTACTTTCACCTCATTATATGCAATAGGCAATATTACTTTTAATATCCTTCTTGTATGTACACACACTAGGCCCTGTTTCTTCACAAAACCAAGGAAGCACACAAAAAAATCAGTCTAAGATGTCTAGCTGTCAAATTATTAGATTAACAAGAGAGCTTCAGATGCTAAGAAGAGATAGGATTCAAGTGCAGATTTGGGTTTTGTTGTTCACTTAATTTTTAGATTGGATTCAGGCTAAGCTTGAGAATATAAATATACCTCAAATGAGAAGAACTCAGATCTGCACCTTGAGATCTTCACAAGAAAGTACTAAGTGATCAAGGGCCCTATCCCATATGCTGACTGAGCTGCTCAGACTTGCAGAAGTGTTTAGTAGGCTGGTGGAATTTGAAAAAAAAAAAAATCAACCACCAAAGTATGTCAGACTGCTGTTTGCTTCAACAAGAAAACTGAGAATCATTGAAAACTCTGCTTAGTTCCTCCAACCACTAAAAAACTCCTTTTCAAACCGAATGGTTGTCTATCAGCTTAGATAGATATATGACTCATTTGCAACAATTTAATGAACATCAGGACACCTGTGGTAACTGTGTCCCAAGCCACTGCAAATAGGAAATGAAAAGTATTAAACAACAGTAGGAAAGAGTTAGGGCTCACTGCATTTCTTCTCACCAGAGCTGAAAGCTATGAGTATACACAGTGTTAGTTATCATGGACCAGCTGATGCTTTGCAGCACACTCTAGTTATGTATAAGCTCTGTCTGCAGAGTACCTAAATCAGCTTGCTTGCTTTCAAGTTTCACATGGGAGACCTTCAGGAGTACGAGCATGGGCACTCTGCAGGTTTTTTTGTTTGTTTTTAACCACAGATGATTTATGCCCTAAGTATCTTTCTCCACAGACTGCATGGGAAAAAAAAATGAGATCCTGGAGGGATCTACTGACTGACAGAGTATCAGCAACTAAACAATCTACCAGTAGGCCAGCAGAAACCAGCTTTAACAGGACATTAGAGACTACAGGTCAAAGACTACCTGATAACTCTTAGAGACTGAAATTAATTTGGATCATAGTAGAGCCTATTTGAAGTACACTGCAAGCCTATAAAACTGGTCAAACCCCAAGAATAGGCAATGCTAGAAAATGCTTTTGAAAAGAGTTTCTTCCCTGAGAAAAGAGGCATCTCCACAAAGCTGGTGAAGATGATAGACAATGCTCTCAGGCACATGGTGGGATTCTTGGGGCTGTCATGTGTAGGGCCAGCAGTTGGACTTTGATGGTCGGTCCTTGTGGGTCCCTTCCAACTCAAGACATTCTCTGATTCTATGATATAGAAAGTTACATCCTCCAGGAAGGTCAAAATTGTTGTTTTTTCAGGAAGAATGGAGAAATGGAGAGGAGAACTTGTATGTGGATGGTTGTTTTTTAAGAGTAAATCACTTGTATGAGTAAAGTCTGGATGGTGTGAATGACTCAGTGAAGACTAAATCACTTCCATGGCTGTCAGAAGACCTCCAAAAAAGCTGCTGCATACGGGGACTCTCCACAGGGTGTGTGTTGGATAGTGAGTAATGGCAAGAAAGCAATGGATGTTGCTGAGGCCAAGCAAGTTTAAAAATGTGGGAGATTCAATAGGGCAGCTGAGTCAGGGCTGATACCTAAACTGCATGGTGCAATTTCCTGCCTTTTGGCTAAAATAAACTTACTTGGAAAGTAACTGTGCATCTATAGCACAAGGACACATCATTTCCCCCTAATACTAATTTTTTAAAATGAACTCAGATGGTTGAACTCTATACAATGTGAAGGTAAAGGGATTTAGCTGTGGGTAGAGCTGCATCTGAGAGGTTTTGAGGTGATGCAGTATCCAACAACCTAGCACAAGTGGGAAGGTGGCAAATGGTCCAGCAATGTGGGAAGGCTCCTAAATGCTGGAATTTCCATGCCCTACCATTTTCTCAGCTGTACTACTAGGCAAGACTGAACTACATAATTAGCTGTGAATTAGGGCAAACGGTACCTTCAAATGGAGAGGCACAACTTTCCTCTTGCAGCTAATGCTTCTAGAGGGACTTTTATGATTATGCACAAAGTACTGATAAGGTGTAGAGTACTTAGCTGGTTCTCAAAATGCCTGCCATAAACACATGCAAGAGGCAGCAGTTTAACACACATGCCAGCAACAGCCATGTACTGTACAGCCCTAAGGCTGGCAGACCTACAGTAAAGCCTTGGGGGGAGCCATCCCACTCAGTCTCTTAGCTGCTGCTTGCCTGCCATAGTTGACACCAGGCATAAGAAAATCAGGCAGCTACCCAGCTCTGGAAAGGGTGAGGCAGACGAGATAGTGCAGTTGGGGTTTACAGAATATGAAAAGATCTCTCTCACAAACAGCAATTGCTGGCTTTAAGTCCTACTGATAGCAGCAGGCTTGCCTACTCACTGTAGTTTCAACCCCTCCTTTCACAGGGCAGAAGTGTGCAAACCTCAACCTCTCTTCTCTGGCATGGTAAAATTCAAATTACTCTTTTCTAGATGAAAAGCTCTATTTACTTACAGCACAGTTTGATAATGCTGCATAAACGGGGATACTGTAAATATTGTCACTAAGAATCTGTTGTGACACTCAAATAGACATTGTGCATCTGTACTACAGATTCTTCATTTAAAATATGGTTTAAGACTACAAGCATAGTCTTCTGAACATACACCTAAAGAACACTGGCATATAAATTACTTCCTAATGGCTATATAATAGTAATAAGTATCCCTCAGAAGCGAAATATCATCTCAAATTGATCTGTAAATTATACATTATGGGTCTGAGGTTCCTATTATCTTGGCATTTGTCCAGCCATCACAAATGACTTCTCCAATATCATCTGGCCAAGGTCATCTTCATGTCACAGGATTGACAGGTCTTATATCTGTGCTCCCTAGGACTAAATAATGCTGTTAACAGTATAGGCACATACATGCTAAAGACCTCTTTTGTTCAGAATGTAACATTCCAATGCACTCCATTATGTCTTAAAATACACACTGTATCTGGGACCTCTGTTGTTTAAATGAGGCCCAGGGTGCAGAGCTGGCCTTCTTCATGTATAAACTACCAAAATCCTTTCAAAACCACAGAAATGTTTTGCAAGACTCACCCACATCTTGCAGTGAAGATCATATAAAATGAGTTTTATCTGGCTGGTGACTGACTTGGAACCCATCATGGTTTCACAGAGGTAGAGATGCCAAAGTAACGTTGTCATACTCCCTCTAACATCAGCTGAGGCCTTACCCTTACTGAGTAGGTAACCTAAAATTTCTCCACCATGATACCATTTGACTTAAATGGTTCTGTGATTTCTACAGCTGAAGAGTTCTCCCCTTTATTTTACAAGGTGATTTGTGCTTCAGCTGCATTTGCTTTAGAGTGAAGCAAACAACAGCTGTTCACAACTGAAACTAAAGAACAGAACTTCTCTAGAAGTTCTCCACTACTCTAATTTCTGTAAGCACACGTGACACATGTGTGAAGATAACACAACAATGGCTCACAGTATCAAAATGAACTGATGAAATTCAGCTTGTGCAAGAAGATCCTGATCTCCCTTTCCTTTTATCCTCCATTCTTCCTGCTGCTTACCCTGTGCTAGCTCTTTTGTTGGATTTCTCTCTAAGCTGACTAAATAACCTAAACAGAAGAAAACTGTGTAAAAAACATTAGTCATCTTTCTGCTATTTCTGCAGGCAGGAAGATCTAGTGAATTCCAGGGCAAAGAAGGTGACAAGACTTCAGTGGCAGAGCAGGCAAGGATGGGGAGAACAGAGGCAGAGGCACAGGTACTCCCACTGATGGTCTGTGACCATCCCCCTTGCTGGAGAAGGTCAGTAGGTCTTTGAGACTCAGACACTACTTTGGGGCATCCGGATTTGTTTAAACTGTAGCTAGAATGAAGAAAACACAAAAGTTATTGGCTGTTGTATGGAAAATAAAAAAAGACAGAGAGAGAACTCCTAAGTCCTGGAGTGGTTTAGGCTTGGCATGGACATGAGCTGTGACTGCACTTTTACCACATTCTAAACTGTGTGTGCAATAGGCAGAGCTCTCTGGACAAGTCAGACGGATCTTTTGGCTACCCAGCTGGTGCATGCAGTTCATCAGGTTGGCTGATACTGTAATGTGTTCCTGGAGTACAATGACAACTACTTAGTTAACTTGCTTTCATCACACAAATAGAGAGGGAGGCAAAAGGAGAAGACAGGCATGGATAGGCCTTATCAAATCAGCTCCTGTATTCTCGCTGAAAACCTCTTCCATAGCAAAAAATAAACTGGGAAACAGCACACTAAGAAAGAAAAACATGTTAAGGAATACATCTGCTGCAGGTAGCTTAGTTTGCAAGCTGCAAGTCTGAGATGCAGACTGAGCTCTGGATGGCAGCCCAGGGAAACAACAGTCGTGAACTGTCAACTCTCTGCATAACAAATGGCGTGAAGATGGGTAGTACCAGTGAGTTGGAGGGACACTGACAGACAAAACTGGAGCTGAAGACTCAAAGGAGGTTTGAGACTTTCATGGGGGTAGACTGTGAGGGAATAACCCAAGGGTTCTTTTGTTGGGGGTGCTCCTTGGAGGCACCACCTCCAGCTGTTTCTGCACTGTTGCAATGTGTATAAATGGCTTTACGGAACTAGACATCTACTGTGGGAAAGCTGGGGTCAAACCTGTAAGGAAGCCTGGTCTGACTGTGTGAGTGGGGTGTGTGGGGAGCCAAGCAGGGATTGGAGCCCTCAATGAAGGGGCTTCGGTGCCTGTAGTGAAAGTCTCTCACCTTGGGAGTGTGACTGCCAGAGAGTCTGGTGAATGTTAGACTGGGGAGATTTCTTGAACAGACATGCTACAGTGGGATTACTGCTATGTTGAAACATAATCCAGACTCAGTATCTATCTGCAGCATATTTATTTTACAGTCAAAACTATAAAAAAATAACCAAGTCTCATGATTACGGGGTCAAAATGGCTTTGAGGACTGCAAGAGCATGACCCTGAGATGGAGCAGTCCTGCTCATCACTCTGTGTTCCATGTCCAGCTTACTGAGGGAAAATAGTTTTATTTCTGTGAATCTTGCTGCTGGAAGCAGGATGTTAAGCTGGTACAGTAAAGCCAATATTTTTTGTGGAGAAATCTCTTGACAGGCAACTGTTTGTTCAACTCAGTACATTCAAGCTGGGGCTGAGGACAAAGGCTGTCAAATCACAATTACAACAGTTGTATGTTGCTTCTGTTTTACAGGAAAAACGCTGAGTGGGAGATCAGGCATAAGGAGAGCAGAAACCTGAGACTGTCATGCTGCTAACAGTTGTGCTGTGAGGTTGTAAAAATAATACAGGAAGATGAGGTCCAACTCTGTCTTCGGCAATAAAAACATGTACAGGGACTAAGGATCCAAAAGCTTCATACCCCTCACGTGGTCATAGAAAAGAGCATTCAATTGACAAAGAATATGTACAATCAGTGAGTGACAGACCATTTGATAGATGAAAATTTTGCAAGCTAAAGTCGGTTGTATTAAAAAACAGATTTTTTCCTTCCTGTCTTGTTCTGCTCCATCCCCCATCCCCACCAAACTGGGAGACATTTTCAGTATTATCTTCAAGGGCTACTTTTTCCTGCTCTACCACAATGGTAGAAAAGACTCTTGCTAAAGTAACCTGCCTCTGATTCTCCTGTGGCTTTTCCCCACCTTTATTTCTTGTGAAGGGCAACAATGAAAAAAAGGAAAATTCAACCTGCTCACATGCACATCTTAAAACACCTCACAGAGTCTTCGACATCAGAAAACCAGCCAAACACTTGAATAATGGGAATTAAAGAATTAAGAAAGAAGCTTTACCTTTAGAATTGTGCTTTAAAGAAAGTTGGCAAAAGCAGGAGTGACCTAACTTCAGCAAAGGCATTCCCAACAGGAGTAATAATTTTTAATGCCACAATGTGAGGATCTCTACTATATTCTGACAATTTAGCCTTGGCTTTAGACTTCTGTTTGTTTGGGTTTTTTTCCAAGAGCTTGTTCCCAGCAAATCCCTCCTGAAGGGACTTCATAAGTTTTAAACTAACAATTTCTCATAGGTCCCTTGGAGAAAACTGAAATGTGAACTCCCCGTCTTGGGGTTAAATCTCCACACTGAGACATAGCCAAGCCCTCCCCTCCCCTCCCCTCCTCTTCCCCTTCCCTCCCCTCCTCTTCCCCTTCCCTCCTCGTCCCCTTCCCTTCCCTTCCCTTCCCTTCCCTTCCCTTCCCTTC
>JAWWLZ010000042.1:65223296-65243870 GCA_035041345.1 Poliocrania exsul
CAACATTCCCTGGCACCATAATTGTTATATCCTCAATGGAACAGACCACCACAATATCTAGGAGACCAATGGACTAACTGCTTATTTTGTGACTTTTATAAATTACAACTTATATTGATGACCTTCTTCCAAAACCATCAACACAAAACACACAGGTACTCAGGCATTTTGTCTGCTGTAACTGGTTGAACATTTTGAAGTGAAAATGTAAATCATAGAGTAGGAAGTCTCTCAACTTTTAATTCTGCTTGCTCTCTGCTGTTTGTCACTGCTCGTAGTACAGAGGAACAGGCTGCAGCAATAACATATTATCTGAAAAGGAACTTGGATTTCACGTAAGAAAACAGATTTTCTGGGAGTTTTCTCAAGCACATGGGGTTTTCTAAGTAGTTGTTTCTACAAGACTGTATGCTGCATATCATTTGTCCCTTGTCTCTCTAAACTGCCAATATTCTATTTGTGGGCAAGTTTAGTTTCTCAGTGTGAAACAGTTAAAACCATATTGCTTTCCATAGTTCAGCTTCCTTTATTTTTAACACCTTGGCTGCTTTTACTGTCTCAGCAGTGACTTTAGGGCATTTTTAAAAGGTGATTGCAATACCTGAAAATTCAAATAAAAACAAAGCCTCAAGAACCCAGTTACAAGAAAGTCTAAAAAGTGACTTTACCACATCATTTCCATCATTGAATGCAACAGTGGCATAATCATAACTAGTGCTGTGATTCTCCAAGCAGTAAGACAGCAAATTTTTACCTCTTTGATTCGGTATCACCTGACAGGCT
Organism: Poliocrania exsul; assembly: GCA_035041345.1. NCBI lineage: Eukaryota > Metazoa > Chordata > Aves > Passeriformes > Thamnophilidae > Poliocrania > Poliocrania exsul. Next base: position 65,224,080 of record JAWWLZ010000042.1, read on the forward strand.
AGTGACAATGTCCATAAAGCTCTCTTTTTTTACCTAATAAAACAGTTACTCTTCTGCACCATCCAGATGTAATAATGCTAATTAAGATAGCGAAAAGCATTTTTCTCCCTCCTCTGCTGCTCCCCTTCCCTGGCCAGGCCTGAACAGAGCATCTGTGGGGCTGTGAGCCCACTTTATTGCTAGGACTGCATGCAGTAGATGAGGTTCTCCTGGTTTAATCATGAGTGGAAACAATACAGCTTTCATTTAGCTTCATTCTTGAAAGACTGAATGCTTCTATGGCAAACATTATTTCACAGTTCTTAAATTTCATGTACAATTAATTCCTGGGAAATGCTGAGCTAATGTCCTACCTACAGTCATCTAAATTTTTAGGGACTTAGATATCCTCCATGAGGTTTATTATCAGTGGGGAATACATGGAGAGAAAAAAGAGAAAAAATTCAAGGGAGGAGAGGCCTTTAGTTGGGTTATTTAATTCTAAATTCAGGTAAATAACTGTTTCACTTTCTGCATAAAGTAAGACTTTGCAAGTCAGAGGTTCTTCCCTGAGAACACTCTTATTTCCAGCCTACAATCATTTTAATCCTTCTGACTTCAACTGCCCTCACAACACAGGAGGGGAATATACCTTCATAATTTTGAAGCAGGAAGGGATAATAAGGGGAGTTGCAGACAACATACATAAAGGTGTCCCTTGCCATCCTTCCCCACACTCCTGCTTTCAACACTGCTTTTGCTTCAAGCAGGGCTAATTGTTTACGGCAATGATTCCAAGTGGTGTACCAGAATTAACATAAAGAAAAAAAAAGACATTTCTAGGCATAAGTTCTCAGTGATAATAGATGGTAATGTTTAGCCTCTTGTTCCCTACAAAATAAGCACATGCTTTAAAAACTTCATATACACTAAACATAAGGAACAATTTGTGAGGCAGATTCTGCAGGAAGATGGTTGTGCAGAATTAGCACCACAGCTTTATTATCAGCTGGATCCAAGCAGCACCAGCTGTACTTCAGCACCTAGTGAGCCTTTCACTGGAAGCCTCCTCACAGCAGTCCTGTCACCACTCAGTCCAAGCTCTTTGATCAGCTACAGTGATTGAATTACAAGTCTTTATATTTAACAGGAGGGCCTTCTGTGGTCACAAAAAAAGCTCACAACTCATATTTAGTTAAACACCCCTGACAAAGGAGGGCAGAGGCTTACACTGAAAGTAAAAGTGGAGCAGACAGACCGCAGGGGATATAAATACAGGCAAGCAACATACACATTTCTAAATCTCCTTTGTGAAAAAGTGAAGACATAATTTGAGCTATTGGCAGACTGATTCACACACCTGTCTGTGCTGTGCCTTGGGCTGGATTCCAGCACATGAGAGAATATGGCAAAGTAAAGAAAAAACCACAGGGGCTGTTAAATAGAGGCAAAGTCCCCAAGGGAGGAATTTTGCAGTCACTTTTATCGGCACCTTAGCCAAGACAACTGTGAGACAAAATGCTAAAAAGGGCTGCTTAAAGATTAACTTGATTAACTTGCTGCTGTAGCTGGGTCTGTGAACAGATAAGCCTTTACAGGGAAGAGCTGTAAGTCAGAAAATGCTGCCAGAGAAGCTTGCTTTCTGGGAGCTCTGCAGGGAGTTTTAACTATGAACAGGTTAGACGTTTGGGGTTGGATTTGCATCCAAATATGCCCACAACTCAGGTGTATCAGGATTTCATTCCCTCTTTGTCCTTTCTGTCCCTGACCCATACAAGTATCCCTGTTCTCCTTCTCGCCTCTACCCCAACAAAAGTGACCATTTTGTCCTGTGACCCTCTTCAGCCTTCACTGCAGCTTCCTCTCTCTTTTCAATCACAGCTTCTGAAAAAAATCCTCACCTGAATGAGGAGATCTGTATCGGAAGTCCTCTTTGGTCAGGAGCAGCAGAGCCTTGCCATTCATCTCGAAAGTGTTGCTCTCAATTGGCCTCAAGGAAAACTCCTTCTCCGCCCACCTGAGCCACTGTGCCACATCATCCCTGCTCCAGTAAATGGGCTGCAAACCTGTGGAAGGAAGAGACCATGACTGTGTTACCAAACTGAGACAAGGCATAGCAATGTCGGTAAATACCAATGAACCCCCTTTTCTCAAGGAAATTTTAAGAGAGGACTGTCATATTGATGTAGAATTACTCTAAGCACTGAACTGTGAAATACTTCATTAGTTTAGGCACCTTGGTTTAACTGTGACAAAATGAGAAGCAAGAACTGCCACAGCATCCAGGGAAAAAGCTCCTAAGATATTATTTCATTCCATGTTTCCACTGTGCAATGAAGTTTTCCTCCAGCTCTCCTGATGCGCAGAGCTGGCAGCAGGCAAAGTCCTTGGCCCCATCCATCCATGATGTGTATTTCATGGAAGAGAGGTGTGGTCTCTCTTCATGCCCCTTGTAAACTCATGGATAAAGAATAATGAGAAGGTGTCAGATGCAAAAGAGCTATGGCTTCCCTATAGGTGGCTGGGGTTTGTAAGGAAGGGCTGATTAATTCAGCCTCTGTAACAGTGTATCTGTAATTGGTTATCAGTATGTGTATGGTTGAAAGGTGCATTCAGATAGGCCCACTCTCCTCCAGATGCCGTTACGTTTCCAGGTGCTATTGCCACACTGCAATTAAACACCAGTACCGAGACTGTGGCACCTTTAGCACTGCTACCAATGTAACTCAGTGCATATAAGGGGATTTATCATGTTATAGTAAAATAGCAGGGATAGTCTGTTTGGACACAGATTTTCCAGGATGCCAAGGACAATCTGGCACTCCCTTTCTTCCAGCCAGCTCGTACAGCATATACATTTATTCACAGGGGCCCAAACAAGTTACCATCAAAGTCAGACATTTTGCCTGCTACCTTTCCTGGGCCCAGGCAGAGAAGCTTGGGAGGTACAACAATTCAGTATCTGTTCTACACACAAATTTAAAATAGCTTCCTTCCCTCGCAAGAGAAGGTGAAGCAGCTGTTTATATCCAAGTTGAGAGATTATCTCCAATCCACTGGATGATAAAAGCTTTTTCTTTTTCCCCTCATGAGATGATTCACTGTTTGACTTGCTACAAAGCTTACCCACTGTGCATAGGAACATAAAATTTGCCTTATCTGATCAGATCTCAGGTAGGCAGACTCTGTCAGGAGCTAATATCTTATGCTTTAGAGGAAGATGAACCTCCCTTCCTTGTATTGCACCTGGCTGATTGTATGCTGCACATGGGAAGAAATTTCCTTCCTGGCACACCATTCTCTGATTACCCTCATTCTACCAAGCACTAAAAGAAACCTGGGAGAGTTGTACCACTCTTGTTTTGTTTGTTTTTACTTCTTTAACAGATAGGCAACCTCTTTTTTCTGTTTTAGCAAGAGGTAATATGCAGTGAATTGCTTTCTGCTGCTATGCCAGATTCCCAGACAACGGCTTTGGAAAGTCCCAGACCCACAGCTGCATACAGAACTGTATCTGTCAGAAAGGGAATTGAGATCATGCCTGAGAAAGGGTCAGAGTTGACCTAAGGAAGGGAACTCTGCATGGCAGTAGTAAGAATTTCCTCTGGCTTTCAACTGCACTGTATTATGTGCCACACAGAAACAAGTAGTAGCGTTTATTTATTTTTGAAGTATTTAAATTATCTTCCTCCTATGAATTAGGGTCTGCTTATCAGGGTCAGAGTTTTCTGTAAGACCTTTCTTTTTTTGAAGGGACTGGACTGAGGTGAGGTGTAGATTTGCTCAGAGATATGGAAACCATCATCTAAAATTCCAGAATCTTTTCTGGGAAGTTCATCTTTTGCTGAATACAGAGCTATTCCTGCAGAAAATACACTCCAGACCCCAGGCTGCTGCTGGGCAGCACGCACATTGACTGTAGCTAAAAGAGAAAGAAAAAGAAGTAAGACATCATGCAGCCAGATCACACCATACAAAAGGGTTTTAAAAGCCCATCTGAGGAGTGTTTGAAATACTCATGTGGGGTTTCTTTTGCCTCCCTCTTTGCCATGCCATGCAAGTAAATTGCCAAAATGAGAACTGTCAGGTAGAAATCTAACCAGGCTTCTGATGTGCATTTCACAAGATGAGGCATGAAACGAAAACATCACTGGGAAAACCAGGCTGACAAGGACAGTTGTATAACTTCACATGAGGTGTTTGCTCCATTACAGATAACAACATAGTAAATAAATCACTCCCTACACAAACACAGATCAACATTTCCCATGTGCTCTTGACAGTGTATTTTCGCTATCCAACTAATACAAAAGTACCATTTTAAAAGAGAGGTTTAGATAGATTGGTACTAGACCCAGAACAGCCAGGTAAGTCACACAGACTGGGACAAGCCACATGAGCTGTGCTGGCAACTCTGAAACGGACCCAACGCTTCACACAGTAAATCAGGTCCCTGCTGGATTTCAGCAGCATTGCCAAAGCTTGTGAGAAAAGCCCCAAAGTAATATGACCTATGACCACTTGGCTTGAAATTACTGATAATCAGCAAGCAGCCAGTCTAATTCAGTTTAGCTATCACCAAAACCAGTGGGTGTATTGGCCACATCTCTCCACCCCTGGTGTGACACTATAGTTAAATACTTACATTGTGTGGAAGACATAAGGTGCCATAAAATAAGTTTACTGCTTTCTCCTAGATGGACAGCTTCTTATCTTATTTCCACCCTTCCTGCACTGCAGCTTTCCTGGGAAGTTAGTTTCTCAAAAACACATGCCCCCCACTGCATGCCCTTTTGTTTTGTGAGGCTGAACCAGTTCAGTCACAGGAGGCTTTCCTAGGGGGATACACCAGCGTTGCTTAAAGTGCTGCAGAAACTGCCATTCAAAACCCAATTCTTTCATGTGCAGTACAGCATGTACTGAACTTGTATGCCACCTTCTTGGCCCTTTCCTAAAAACAAGCACCTGGTTTTGTGAAAACAAGGTCATGAGAGGGTTGGCTTTGCCATGGAAGGGGTTTTACAGCACAGTGTACATTGCTATCAGTAGGTTCTGAAAATGCTTTTCTGTACTGTCCATAAAACTTAATCCCACTCACACTATTTTTCTTCACTGGATGCTGTTTATTATTTTCTCCTCTCCATCTTCTCTTTTATCGTCATGTCCACAGTGAAGGAAAATGGGCTCTTTTTATCTAAGTTTTATTCTCTGCAAAAGCCAACAGCACTGTCTTCAACTAACAAAGGTATTTACCAGGCAGAATAAAGTGGGGGAAATGAGAGCTGCGTTGCAAAATGAGGGCAGAGTTTTGCCTGCTGAACTGACTGATGAAATCAGCATGAAGGCTTTGCAGCTTTCAGTAGGTGCAGATCAGACACAGAGGAAGCTGCCTTTCTCCCAGCCTGCTCTCTTGGTGTCCAGTGTTGCCATCAACTTCACAGGGTGAATTTTGACCTGAGAGTCAGACCTGTCTCTGCTCCCATCTCTGCCATTGCTTTGCTTTGAAATCTGGTAAGCATTCCCAATTGTGGCCTCCCTATCTGTATAGTGTAAAAATAAACAACAACTTCTTGAACTCTATAGCTGAAGGCAGGTTAGACAAAGCTGTGTAAACCATGAGAATCCAGTTCTGTGAGATACAGTGTATATTCTGTCTTCTGCAGTTTCCAAGCACCACCCCCAGCAGAATGAAATACAATAATTTATTGACATGTTTATAAAATGACAGCCTCATATGCATTAAACGGGGAGCAAAATTCGCGCTCACCTTTCTAATGCTGCAGGCTGGTGCACGGGTGTGGTAAGAGATTATCTACTCCTGTGGCATATTCCTCACCTGAGATCCTGTTTCTAACACCTGTTACACTAGCTTATAAATGGTGGGAACGATCAATTCTCATGCTGCAGGGCACAAGCTGGTAACCCTCTGGACTGCAGAAGAACTCCAACTTGGTTCCTTTCTATTCTCAACCAGCAAATCCAAGTACAATGGAGAGGGGCTGATGGGGTAATGTACACTTTGAAGTAGCCAGTAAATGTGTTTAGCACTTACACCAAGGCACGATAGAGGCACGAACAAGATGAGCACTCTGCTCACCTATTATAACCTCCTGCACACAGAACTACACAGCCAGCAATATTTGCATCTGACCACAGACTTTTGGTGGGGTTACAACTTGTTTTGTGAAAAGACACAGGGCAACCTTGAATCTTGCAGAGCACTCGTATTCAGCATCTCCTGTGGTTTGGAAGAAAAGGTATGCATTTTACAGTATGAGTTGGTATGTACAGTGTACCTAACAGATACATCTAAAACGTGAACCATACCATACCACAGGCTGTTTTCACCTTCACTCATTTTGAAACAATCTGAAGGCACAAATCCAATGCAAAATGTGATGTACAGTACCAATGACAGCTGCTGTTCTGTTTTAGTTTCAGTATGAGGACATAGCTACATGACAGCATGCATGATGGAAGCACTATTCACAGTAAATTTTGTCTAACTTTTGTTCTTCTTCAGCCAGGCTCTCCATCCTTACACCTGGCTGCCTGGCAGGTAGGATGATGATGTGAGAACAGAGTAAAGACAGACCTCTCATTTATTCCTGCTTTCTGCAGGGCAGACAGAATTGTTCACAATCCCACACCAAAAACTACTTAGCATGGTTGGGCAAACAGCAAAAGGGTCAGTGTATGGAAATCAGCAGCTGGTTTCCAAACACCCAGGGCCAGATGCATCATCACTGGCAGCTCGAAGGAGGCCACTTCTGTCTGTAGCACAGTACTTTGAGCTGTTAGTGAAAAAATGATGATGGAGAAGTTCAGAAGACTTGAAAGTCTGCTATCAACTAACTCTTTAGGGAACTGATGCTCTTTTTTTTGTTACTGATTAACAAAATTCACCCATGGTCCCCAAAAAGCCTAACGTGGCTCTGAGAAAGATGATGTATGTCAAGGAGAAGAGGGGCATGAAGTTGTGTTTTTCTCTTCATTTCTGTGTAAAGGCAACATAATCTGAAAGAAGAATGTATGATTAGATTTAAATCCTTCTCCCATGATGCACAGCTTCCTCAAATGATTATGGTTCAATGTTCCCATGGTGCTGGATCTGCTGGTCTCTGATTCCCTGTTCAGAGGTACTGACTGTTGCAGCAGACCAGGGACCCTGTTCATGCTCGAACCTGACAGAACGTGACATGCTGCTCCCCAAGAAGGGCTGCACTGAGCTCAGTGCTGAAGGGCATTTCAAACTGAAGGCCAACTTGGGCACTGCATTCCTCCTGAGGCAGCAATTCTCTGCTGGAGCTGCTGCACCTATCTCTTACCACAAATGTGTTCCCCATAGTGCCCAGCACTGGCAGGATTCAACCCACAGGGTGCTCAGCAGCTCTTCAGAACTCTCACTGCGATGGAAGGTAAAGGCAGGAAGGTAAAGGCTTTCTCAGGAAGTCTTTCTAACTCCTCAGAGGAGGGAAATGCATGACACCAAGCTGTGTCATGCTTAGCTGTTCCCATGCAGATGGACAGTGTAAGTGCCTTCTGGGACTCCTCCTGAGTTGGCATACATGTGGAAGGTGTAGCCCTACCATAGGATAAACCCTGTATAGCTGGTGGTCTGTACACTTGCTGTTACAAGTAGGGGACAGAGGTCCAGTGTGCAGTGATGTGCCTGACCATTTGCTCTTTCCAGCCAGCTCTTTCCAGCCGGTGCCGCTTAGACCCATGTAGTGCAGAGGCAGTGGCTACTCACTGCTGCTGAGTCGCGGGGATTGCCTCATCCTACACTAGAGAGGAAACTGTTCTGCAGTTTCAAGGTCCAGTGATAAGCAAAGGTAGAAAATGAAGAAAAGATTAATCCTGGCTAATCCTCAGAGAGAATTATTTGGGAAGCGAGTACAAATTGGTACTAGAGAAATGCATGGCAGTACACGAAAATGCACCTTCACAGGTCTCGTTGAGGAAAAAATGATAGGACAGGGAACAGAGGAGTTGTGTGATGGGCAGGAAGAGAGGCCACAAGTGATGCTTACATGTCCTTTAAAAAGGTCTGAAACTGCCTGCAACCAGAATGACAACGCTTTGGGCAGCCTCCTACTAGAAACAGAGGGTGAAACAGCTTTTTCAGTAGTAATTTGAAATAAAAGACATAGGCTTATGTATCCTGTTGAACAGGGTATTAGAGGTAGAGCAAAAGTGCAGGTAATGCTCTGTGCATGGTGCCTGCTCTGGGGCCTTCATGTATGCAGACATCTGCAGAAACAAAGTGAAGCTCTGTGCTGGGTTTCTGCCATCCTGACTTTGCCAGTGCGATGCCCTGTGACCCAGCCCTTCTCCTTGCACTGTCTGTACAGAGACCCTGGACACACCCAAACCCTTTAGGGCTTCAGAATAATAAAATAAATAAAACTGCTTTCCTAATGCAGCCATTGGAAGGTCTGTAAGAAACATATTGATCGGAAAATGCTTGATTAGAATGATCAAGCTCTAAGCTCTCATGCAGGGAAATAAATCTTTTCAATTGTCCACACCCAGTGCCAAGCTCAGCTTCCTGAAAGCAACTATGGCCCTTTCTGGAACTGAAGTGAAAATCCCATGTTCCATCACCTCATCTGACCTGCTGACATTACACATGGTTTGCATTTGCTGATCAAATGCACAAATGGGACTTTAAATTAGCTTGCTGAGCTGAGACAGCTCACTGATTAAAGATGGCAGATGAAGTCACTGGTACAAAAGCCCCACAAAATCTGAAGTCTGTGTAAATAGGAAAGGAAGGAGGAAAGGCCACACACTACAGAAATTAAAATGAAGACCATACTGTTTCTCACTCTACAGCTAAACAGTTTTCATTGCAGAGACAGGTTAGTAACTGAAGTTACTGTCTTGGATGAAATTACTCAGCTATGTCAAAGACCCCCTGCCCTAGCAAGTCAGAAAAGTCCCTGAACACTGCTGACCAATTCCTGAAGTCCTCAAAGTTGTACCTGATGTCAGAATAAAGAAGTGCAATCCCAGTGATTTAATGTGGCCAGTTGTGCCGCATTTCTTCTGAGATCTGTATCTGACCTACAGCAGCTGCTTGTTCCCCTTCTGTTTCCACTGAATCATCCAAAGCTACCCTATAGAATGAGTGGACGTTGGGATGTAGCCCTGCATCCTCTGTGAGCTGCCCCATTGTGGGATCTGTCAGAAAATGTTACAATGCTGGAGCTGCTGATAAGCAGTCTGTGGCCTGATAAAAGAATTCACCCAGGACAGGACAGATCAGTCTAGATAATGGTGCTGGTATGTTTGTTGAAGTGGCCAGGTGTTAAGAGTTTCAAAATCTTTCATGGAATTTTTTCTCTCCCTTACCAACAAAGGACGAGATGGCCTTGTTGAAGTCCAGCCTAGGGCCCCACTACCTGCTCCCAGAGCCAGCTAAAGGCTAAACAAAGGGGATGTCTAATAGCTTTGCTTTCCAACTTGATGGCTGAGAGGAGGACTGGGGGAGGTGTGAGGAGAGGGAGTGTTTTCCTGGTGCTAGCCACACATCTCTCCTCAGTCTGTGTGGGTTCCAACTCATGATTGCTGGGCTGGTGGAAACACTGGGAGGGGGTCCTTTTTCTGGCTTGCCCCCGACTCTTCATGTCTTGTGCTGTTCTTCTGAGGGAATGGTCACCGCTTCCTGGATTCACTACAGACTCCTTGAAGGGGCTGTGACACAGCTGCAGAGGAGTTGCTGCTCCCTTCCCCTCCATCCCACAATGCTTTTTTTCAGACAAAGGACAGTAGGAGAGAGTCCTCGCACTGGGTTTCATCCCATCCCTGTGGCGCCATTCCCACTGAGTTTCAGAGCCAGTGCCTCTCCCTGATCCCCATCTTTGCCTCACTGGAGCCCGGGAGTGTCTTATGGTGGCTGCTGCCTCCTGAGGGACGGCATCGCCTCCTGCTGTCTGTGGATATAACTGTATCAAAGGGGCAAAGATAGGACTTGATTTGTTCGAAAGTTTTGGTTACTGTGTTGCTGTTCTGTTCTGGTTTTGTTATATATATATGTATATATATGTATATATAAATATATAGATATAGATACATAAAAGTATTTGTAGTAAATGGCTATTATGCTTTTATATACATTTTCTGATTAAAGTCTCTTAATTTCAAAGGTTGTGGTGGTTTTTTGGGAGGAGGTCCCCTTCCTAGTCCAGATAGGCATCTTAGTTTTCTTTTAAATTGAGACACCAGGGTTAGAGGTTCTGAAAGGGAAAAGCTACCAAGAAGCAAGCAATCACAGAGGTGAAGAAAAGACCAGTGGAATTTCTAGGAACTCATTCCATGAGCCATACCCAGCAGCTTTCAAGAACTCTGCACACAGCTCCAGCTCCTTTCATGTTGTTTGCAAAGCTTTCCTAGAAGCCTGACAAAAGGTCTCCTTCCAGGGCAGGGTGAAGGCTGGTATTTGCATCTGGCTACCCCATCCAGGGAAGGCCAGAGTGTAACAGCAAGTCAGTGAGCCACAGACAGCATAATGCCATTTGGTGATTACAGCCACTCAGCCACTACCACGGCTGCCACACACAGGAAAGAACTTGCAGATGACCCCTCTCTTTGCTCATGCTGTGCCAACAGGCAGAGGGTAGGTGACTGTGATATTCCTACCAGAGCAGTTTGTGCAACACCAGCAGTGGCAGTGGAGTGGGGACTGGGGAAATGTTAGTTTGATCTGCTCCCCATTATAGTGTTAATTCACTCCTGACTTCTCAACCAATTTTTGGCCACAGTCCATGGAGCAGACATTGCTTTCCTACTGCTCCTTTGCAAAAGCAGCTGAAAGAAATGTCTTCTGTTGTTTTTTTCCTTGTATGTGCAAAAACTACATCCTAAGCAAAAGCAGCTGAGCCCTGACAATGTCATAGAGTAGGCAGCTCAAAAGACAATGCTTTCAGAAGGAAAGAGTTTTGCCAGAAGTCAAGGGATTATAAAAACTTTAATTTTCTTCTCAGCAACTCTATTATTTCAAACCAATGTCTTAATCCAGGTCAAAAATTCAGGTCTAATAAATATTTTTACAGTTTTTCTGTATTGGTTATGGCCAGTGCTGATACTTACTATTAGTAAAACTTGCACATTTACATGCCACAATACCTCTCAATTGCAGATGAATTAGATTGTTATACCTGTTTTATAGATGTGAGGAACAAAGTAATTGAATGCCTGCCCATACAATGAATCTCTTACAAGAGGGATCGAATTCAGGAACTCTATTCTGCTCCTCTTTACAACTGGATAAATGCAGAACATCTTTACATCCTTAACATCTACTTTTCCTTCCTGCTCTTTGTATCAATTATTTGATGCATCCTGGCATTAGTAATTCTAAAATAAACAACCCAACCCCAGACTAGAATGAACGGTCAATACGTGCTGTTTCTTTCTTTTAACACAATATGGCCTTGCTACCTGGCTGGGGTGTGGAAGATTTGTAAGTAATTAGAAACAAATTGATCTTGGTAGCCTTGACCTACATAATGGTTTTACTTAAGTCTTTTGCCTGCTGCCTAATTGTTGTACAGTGAAGCAGGGTGCTCAGATTATTACCATGCTTACAGTATGTGGCAGTAATACTGGTGACAGAACTGAAAGCTCAGGTTTTAGCCAACACTTTAGATCAACACTTCTGAAAGATGTGAAAAACTGAGGAAATAGTTGCTAGCTGCAAATGAATACAGCTACCTGAAATTAAGATGTAGCCCTACATCTTAATTTTTTAGCAACTGATCACTTCAACCTACCATCAGCTACATCACCTTGATCTTCCAGTGGTTGTAGACTTGCAGAGATCCTACCATTTTGTTAAAAGAGAGGTTAGGAAGTCCTTTTTGTACAGCTGAATCAAGCGGAAAGTTTTGAAATCTCAGTTTGAACAGATCAACAAAACACCACCAACAACATAGCAAGACACTCTAATCCTCTGTATTAAGAAGATGCCTTTTTCTCACAAGGAAATTTTGTTCTGAGAGGCTCAAATCCTGAGGGTCCCTTTCCCTTAAGGAATTTTGGCTGGGACTTTGTTGCCTAACTCAACTGCGACTGGGAGATCTGGCGAGGGAGGAGTCTGTACACAAAGAGCATGTTTTCCTGGCTGTTTCCAGGGAATGAGAGGCCAGCTTCACCAAAGAACAGTCTATGCCGTAACAGCAAGATGTCATCTGTTGGCTTCCTCTGCACTGGGGCAGAGCCTTGTGAGCTGCAGCTGTACTCACACTACTACTGTAAAAGCCCATTTTGGCAGCACAGCCAGAATCATGGCTTACTGTGCCTGTAACCACCATTAAGCAAATCACTGTAGAAAAAAAATTTACCAACAACACATGTTAAAAGTATGTCATACTTCTATTGTAGCTGCTTTTGCTTTTGGACCTCTTGGTTATGCCTGCATTCTCCTTCAGAGTGCTAATGCTGTAACAGCCCACTTCAATCCACCAGCACACAAGTCAAAACTTGCCTTCAGGTGACATTAAATTACTGATGGAAACGATGCAAGTCACAACTTTCGAGACTGCACAGTGTGCTTAGTTCTGAACCACATCTTTGGAGGTAAAGCTCACTCTTAGCATGCTGCAGACATTACCCATTCCCAAGATACTGCAAACCAGAGTTCTGACATGATTAAAAACTTCATTCCTTGATGGTTCCTTAATGAACCAAATCCCCACAGTTCTTAAAAACTGTCAGTCATTTCTGACACACTGCCATTCTAGAGAAAGGCCAAGCACTTAAAACAACAGCTTTAGATGCTGGGGGTCCTTCCCACATTTGAGGACATGGAGGCTACTGAGATGGACTCCAAATTCCACTACAACACATCACCCATACAGGAGAAGTAAGTGCATTTATATTTGCATTTAACTTTCCAGTGCAACTTGGGCACAGAAAGGCCTCTTGTACCAAGGTACTTGTGCTTGAAATACATTGATAATGAGAACAAATTAAGTGTGTGCTCTCTGATTATCAGATGATAAATTACCATGATTACCTTTGCTGCAGCTTGAGAATTGCTTCCTCCTGAGCATTTAACTCCTGCTTGCTCTGATACTAGTCAGCACACCCACTGACTTCTCATATTAGGACCCCTTAAAAAGTGGCTTCCACTTACTATTTCTATGCAAGTCATATGAAGTTGAGGCATTACTACTTCTATTCGGGACCACTTGAAAATACTGTTCAAGGAATAAGAAATTAATTTTATTAACTGGGACAGCATGCAAAATCCTGTCAGATCCTTGTCAGGCTGCTGCTAGGATGTTGCTGTGTGTGTCAAAGACATACAGCACCCTGCAGTCAGAGGCATGGCTGCAGCACTTGCAGTCATCCCTAGGATGCCATCAACTAAGCACATGCTGCATGTTCAGCATAACAGCTACAGTAGCCAGTTAATGCTGAGGTCTGTCAGTGCTATGGCTTCAGCCAACTCTTGGTCAGCAGTGAAAGGAACACAGCTCTGACTGCTGCACAGATACATTGTTGTGTGAGCTATGGCTACTTCTCCATGACAGCCTCAGATCTCAGAAATACACACGTACAGGTTCTCCTCTCTGGCTTCAAAAGTGTCTTGCTGGAGTGCTGTGCTTGAAGGAAACAGCCTCTCTCCAGAATGGATATATTGGAATCCCTTTCTCTTATTCTGACTGCTGTGAAGGAGCTAGAACAAAGATGGTAATTTCTCTGTCAGTGTTGGGATGTCTGCAATGACTACAGTGTCCTTCAAACTAGCTTATTATTGGAGACAGCTTGGACACTATGTAGTGTTCCACGCCAATGCTGACTTAGCAATATTATCTGGCTGGCACTTTGATGTGCCAGTGCAATTGGTGGAGGAGCTATGCTGTGATCAACATGAGAGAGATAAATTTAAGTGTATGTGTACATCAGTTTCTGCCAGATCAGCTTTCTGAGCAGACTAAGAGCACAGTTGCTCTAACAGGTAGGTCAATGCAACTGGCACAGAGGTGGCAAATTGCAAAAACAGTAACAGCTGGATGTGGTAATGGAGAAGGGAGAAAATGCTTCAGCCAGTATTGTCATAGAACGTGTCACGTCACTGGAAAATAATGCATGGGCTTGCTGTATTACCTGAGTTTAATCTTGATGATGTCACTGAGAAAAGCTTGCTTCCAGGGCTGGAAAAATTATTGCAAAGTCAGTAGAGGCAAATAATTTCCCTATGCACTTCCAGTAAAGACTTAAGCTTTGAATTAAAAGGGAAACAAATATATGAGATGAATCACAAGGAGGTTCTGTCTTACCCTGGTTTTGGGGTTTCTTGCCACGCTAAAGGTGCAGTGGGAGTGACTGCCTGCCTAGTAATGATGGGTAACAGGAACCATCACAGATTCACAATTCTTAATACCATTTAAGCCTGTTGTGCTGGTACAGACGCCTACTGACCCAGACATCAGTGACGCTATCTCAGGATTTCTGTCCTTTCCACCCTTCCTTTCCCACAGGAGGGATGGCCACCCCTGTGTTTGCTATCACAAATGAACTCCTGCAAATGTGCAAGGGGAAAGGGGACCCTGTCTTTTGAGAGGGGGACTGTGTGCTGCAGCTCTAAGTCTCAGAGCTGAGCTGGGATTGGCTGTGGAGCTGTGACATCAGGGAGGAGTGAGAAACTTTCCACTCTCAGTCCCTCTTTTGAAGGGGTAAGGTGTAGCAACTTCAATAAGTATTGGGAAAGAGAATCAAATTATATCACCTGGGAGCTCCTGTGCATACACATTTCTGTTGACTCTATTCATCTCCACTATATCTTGTTCCTCAGACATTCCTCAGAACATTTTCTCTCCTCACTATGGGGTAAGGAGAGGAAGACAAAATTATTCACGTTCTTCTTTTTGCATGCAGAAAGTTCACACTTTTTTCTCAGTCTCTGCCTTCTGGCTTAAGTAGTGCTACTCTACTCCTCTGATTATCTTTCAAGCCTGGGAAGCAGTGACTTGAATGAACCAGCATTAACACACTGGGTACACCCTCAGGGCATGCACCCAATCCAAAGTTAAAACTTCAGTCAACCCATTCATCTGTCCTTACCCTCTGGTTTGCCTCCTGACAACTGAGCCAAAGTCAAACCATTGCTAATCAAAAATCATCATCAACATGTCATATTGACCATGAATTTAATCCACCCAGCTGAATGTTAAACAAGTGACCAGTTAATGCCTGCTCAAGGTTTTGAAAGCCCTGGCTTTCAAACTTGAGAAGCGTGTCTGTATCTCCTGTGAAAATCAGTGGCAACTGGTAATCTTGACCATTTAGCTGCAGTGCTAATGGTATGCAAGGCACTGTAAGGGAGAGAAAAGTTTCTCAAAATACCAGCAGGTTCATGTTGTTAATTTTGAACATAATGTCTTCCTTTTGTGTTAAATACGAAAACCACTTCATAAATTTTGACACTTCGGTGTTTGAAAATATCTGTGTAAGATTAGATGATGCTTTTCTGTGTTTCCCTTTGGCTCAATCCACCGTGAGAGTGAATTTGATCATAAGAGGTAAGAGAGCAGCACCCTGGAGCAGGCAGACTGAGTTGGGCTGAAACGGCAAGAAGTGTTTCTTCTTCTTCCCTTCTCACTTCAGAATGGGCATCAGGACACCAGGACCTTCAGAAGAAATCTGGGACTGTTTCTGCACCCCTCTCAAAGCAGAGTAATTTCTTTGCTCCCTTTGTTTGCTAGAACCCATAGGAAACTGAAAAAATGGTACTGGGATACCATCAGGGTGCTTATCTTGTCCAGGATTCATTTAATATCTCTGCCTAACTCTTAAAAAGAGACAATTTTTAATCTCCTTTCACAGTGTGGTTGCCAACATTACAGGCAAAAGCTGCATCTCCACAGGAAGTGGGAGTTGAGTATGTCCATAGCTGCTATTTCTTAATTGGTAGGCACGGTGGAGAGGTCATTTAGAACTATCCAAGTGACTCTGCATATTTTTTTCCCCTCTTTTTTTCCTTTCTCTCTTTGCTCTGTAAGTTCTCAGGCATTTCTCCATGTGTCAGAGAAGCACTGTGAAAACCTGATCTGTAGTTAATACCAACATTCATTCTATTACACACTTACAGATTTATTTTTATTTCTTGTAAAGAGCTGGTGTACATTCTGATAACTATTCTTACAAACACAATGTGAAAAAAATTGTGCTGTTAGTGCAAAAAGATCTGCTTTTTCTGTATATGTTCCTTTCACATTCAGTCAAAGTGGCTGTGTGGGGATTTTTCTGCTTTTAAATGAAAGTCTCCTAATTATTTTTTTAAGTTAAACAATTGACATTTGTTCAAACCTAAAGCAATTCTAAACAAAAGCATATGCCATATTCATATTTGCATTGTCAAAATTGAGAAAAATGTAAAACTGCAAAACAACCCTCATAAATAGTGGACTGAGTATCAAAGTGCATTAATTTAAGTAAATATGTCATTGAAGAAATGAACAAGACACTGAAAGCTGCATGAGTTGAGTTAACTCATGTTCCTGTGAGCAGTTCCAGTGATTTTAATGGGATGTCTTACTTGGAGAACCACCATCCAGGGAAAGAAAGGGCTGAAAAACCTGCCCTTAGTTAAGTTTTCGGGGTTTTTGGTTGGTTGGTTTTGGGGTTTTTTGTTGCTAAATGCACATTTTTAATTTGGAGGGTGGGGGTGTCTCCTTATTTCCAATTTTTTTACTCTGAAAAGGATTATGCTGAAATTTAGACACATTTTTAGGTTCTTCCTATCAATACAAACCCTTGCCTTGTTTTTCACAGTAGCTTAAAAATATCTACTATCTTTAAACCAGTGGGCCTGATGCCCTGGTTGTATAGAAGGACAGGACAGTTATTTCCCTTTCTACAGCAGCTCATAAAATAAGGCCCCAGTCCACGTGAAGGGCCAGGAGATGCTCTCCAAGTTGAAATCAAAGGATCTTCATAATTTAATTAAACGGGCCTGCATTGCAACTCTGCATAATTGTACTGTCTCAGCTGAATCATAAACTAGAACCCCCATGTGCTTGGCAATGGACAAAAAGGAGAGAGTTTTCCTTGGATTGTAGTCTCTATGCAGATCTATTAAGAGGATGTATTGGTATTTTTTCCCAAATCCCCAGTTAATGAAAGCTAAACAAAACAGAAAAGGTAGGGTAACACCAAGGATTTTGCTATAGGAGGCAGCACTTTGGTCTCCACAGGCAGTAACTGTGGGAAAAAGAAAACAAGAGTTCACAATACTCAGGAGAGCAGTGAGACCCTAACAGAGTTTGTTTGAATATGCAAAATCAGACCCACTGAAAAGTAAAATGGAAAAAATTTGGTTTATTTCAACATTGGCATTAAATCATTGCATTCAAGATGCAACCTCTTTTTTGGTGCTTTGGTTTCATAACACTTACTGTAAGGTCTACTTTGAGTTTTGGGGCAAGACAGATTTTGGGGCAAGCAAAATTTTCCATAATTGTTAGGAGAATTGGCTCTTTTTTCCAACTTAGACTACTAGAATAACAGTAAAAATATTACATTGTTGACCTCTTCTAAGAATTTGCTTTAAAGACACTACTCTTACAGTATTAAAAAGAAAGTTAGACAAACAAGGTCTATTAGTGACTTCACTTCTGAGCTTTAATATTTATATTTACAAATTAAGAGTGAATTCTTGGTTTAATAATCTGCCAGCTGGATCACTTTTTGCAGCCTTGGGCTGTTTCTCTTTACTTCACTGACAATATTTAACAGTCAATCAGTAGTGAACTTGAGTGTTCCCAATACTTTATTGTGTTTACACAATATATCACAGATTTCCCAGTGCATTATTAGCATTATAAACTATTAAAAACAAATTACATTTTTTTGAATGAAAAATACAGTGCTTTACCCTTGACTTACTGTAGCACATGTCCTCAGTTTGTCCAAGTACATGTGAAGGTAATGTCTATCTCCACATCAAGATAAATATACTTTACAAGCACATACCATAGCACACAGATCTCTCAACCAAACATCTTTGGACCTAAGGGTGTTTAACTCAACTTCCAAAGTCAATGGAAGAGTTTACTCACTATTTGAGTGGTATTAACTACAGGTCTCCTCATGAATGCATTTCCAGCTTGAATCATGTGTTTCTGTTCAGCAATCTTTGCCTTGTCTCAGTCAGTTTAGCTTCCCAGTTCTCCAGCTCCAGCCTGCAAGGCTCATATTGGATGTATGCTTGCTCTCCTAATTTTTTTCATCCAGTAAATTACATTACAGATTGCTAAAAATATTATCCTATCTACTATCCCATGTAAACTGCTATCTACTATCCCTACTATCCCATGTAAACAGCTGAGTTATTTGCCACAGAGATATTAAATACAAATGGAAGAACAGGTAGGTCTGTGCACTGTTGCAAAAGAAAGCAGCTTCTAGCAAGGAAGACATTGGTCAAGGGACCAGGAAAATCCTGGTTCAGCTGCAGGTCCCTTATGTGATTTGGTACAAATCACTTCTGCGTACCAAACAGCACCCACATGTCCTGAGGGCAGGCAGGAACAAACTCTCACATACTTCAAGACAACCACTACAGTGCAGCTGCAGTCACCAAAGCTGATGTGGTTACTGACAACCTGTGAGTTGCAAAAACACAATTCATGCTGGCATATCAGTGAGCAGATCAAGAGTCCCTGTAGACTTAGTAGCTTTCTCCTGCAATTATACTCTCTGCTGACTAAGGTTCACTCCCTTTTCTCTTTATCAGTATTCAGTGAAGTTATTCATGGAGCCCCTTAGGGTCCATACTCTGCTAGATGCTGCACATGTTTGATGCATATGCAAAGCTCATGTAATTGAAGGATCACTGTACACATCAGCAGTGTTAATTCTGGTATTTACTCCTCTTTAAAACCTTAGTAGCTATAATGCAGAATAAATACACTGAGTGTAACTTTCTCTCTTGTTTTTGAAGTATCAGGAATGGTAAAAAACCCCTCACAAATTCCATCACGGCATCATAATGGAAACAGCGTGGATTAGCCGCAGGAGGGTTGGCACTTTTACATCCAACCTACAGACCTTTGCAACTTTTTGCTAAAGGGACAACTGAGAACAGCAGGAATATACCATCAATTTTTATATGAACCAACACTGTCAGGAGGGCATGAGACACCTTGCCATAACCATGGCTCGTTTTTCCAGCAAGCTGAGCAGCAGCAGCTACGTAGGTACATGACAGTAGAGCAAAGGTGAGATTAAGAAAGCCATCCTTCTACCTCAACTTCACATCCCTCTCTCTTGAATTTTAATTGTGCCAGTGTGCAGTGCTGATCTCCTTGACCAGCCTCCTTGCTCCAGCCCCACCCCAAGTTTGAGTTCTCACTGCTGCCTGCTAACATCCACATGGCCCAACAGTGCAGTATCAAAAGCACAAGGGAGACTTCCTCTCTTCCTTCAAGTCTGTTCCAGATCTGAGGGCACTAGACATTTTAAGAGGTCAATACCAATGTACTGGTCTCTGTTCCAGCAAAGAAATTATCAGCCACAGCAGCTAAAAAGCAGACAAACTTACACTGGGAAGTGCCTGGTGAGAGGGAAGCTCAAACTATGGATTATGGGGCAGGCACACCTCTAGGTTAACAGACTGACAATTCTGAAGTCCTACACTGATCGTGACAGAGATGTCAACAGGGTCAGAAAGAAGCTTTAACATGAAGATAACAATATATATGAGGAATCTAAGGCACAGTGAGGCTAACAGGCAAGCCTTGTGGAAGGATGTAGGTAATTTTCAGGTACCTTATTGGCCTTAGTGTTCCCCAAAGTCCC
>JAWWLZ010000042.1:65243970-65254106 GCA_035041345.1 Poliocrania exsul
TTGACACTGTGTGTCCTTGAAGAGCTCTCTTATATCAGCTGCTTTCCTCAAGTAAGTACTGCCAGCCCTGGCCTGACTGAACTACAGTTACACAGTTGCATGCCAAAGTTCCTAGAAGGGCACCAGGCTTCAGTCTTGCTCAGCCATAATGGCTGCCCAAAATGACAAGAGGTCTCAGATGGAGTATTGAGTGCCATTTATAAGTTACTTGACAGCCAGACCATTCTTTTTGTACCAATGTAAGAGAAAATCAGTGAGTGACATAAAGCTGTTCTCCAGAGACTGCCAGGGACAGCCATGGGTTCAGGACCCTCTCTCTTCAGGAAAGCAACTGGTAGGAGATGGAAAACATTACCAAAAGGTGGTATTTTTCCATGAAGCAATGGGTTTTTTCCTCAACTGGCTGTGAGCATCAGAGCTAGGCCTGGTACCCAGCTCACACAAAGAGATACAACTACAGGCCTTTTTCACAGCCTGAGAAATGCTGACCTCATTGACCCATGGAGAGTCTGCTGTAGTAAAATTTAATCCATAGCTCCTGGAGACCTCAGCTCAACAACACCAAATTACAGTGAAGACTTCACCAGTCAACAGCAGTTGTGGGTTTTCCAGTGAGTAGTTTCCCTGTCCTATCAAGCCCAGATCACTCAAGTTAGTGGTTCACTCTTCCTGCCACCCAACTTCCACTGGCAGAAAGTGCCAGGTGACAATGCTGCTTCAGCTGCTGTGGTTTGCAGGCTCGAATGCCTTTGTTATCTGCCCCCTGCAGCCTCTCCTCTGACAGGAAGCTTCCCCACAGTTCTCCATCATAGGAAATTTCCTGTGAGGAAGCACTTAGTAAGCAAACAAAATGTTTCTGGGTACAAAAGTGAACACACATACAGCTGTAAGAGCAAACCTAAATGCTGAAGCAGCATAGGCAAGGGCACTAGGTCACAGGACTCAGACTCTCTGAGAAGAACCACCTACCTGAGAGGCTTAGAAATTACCAAGTGAGACCATTATACTGAAGCTTGGCTCACAAGGCTGAAGCTCAAATGTTACACTCAGCTTCTATTTGACTTCTCTGAAGAGAGTCAACAGCCTTAATGCCACATTTAACACAGGGCTACAACAGAGAGCACAGACAGCAACCTCAAGAAGCATTTCAGTGGCACCTTTTGCAGCACAGTTAAGGACTGGCAACAGGGGGAGGGCTTATGACTGTTGTCACAGATGAAGCTGGGATTGCAGTCTGGGATGAACTGCTGAGTGTCTGTATCAAGCTCACTTTGCCATCACCTAATAACAGTTTTGACACCCCCTGGCTCACAAATCCCCTCTTCTGTTGGAGGATCTAATCATGCTCTGTACATATTGTTAGAAAAATTACGTTTGTCTCTAGACTGTCCAGTTTCCCTGTTTATAAAATCTGTGCTCCTGGTGTCTTTTTCTCTCTGTCCCCTACTCTTTCTGCCCTTTGAACCACACTCCTTTCCTCCTATTATTCAGTCATCTCTTCCATTTTACTATAGCATCTTATGTTACCATCCTCTGCCACTCCTAATTTTTTGTCTCCTAACTCCTCCCTCCAGGAGCAGTTCCCCTGCCCCCTGAAAATGTTATTTCAGAGAGCTGGGGAAAGAGATGCAGGTCTGCTATAAGCAAAAATAAAGATGCTCAGAAAGAAGGGTATTGCATACTGAAATTCTGGCCCACCTGATGATTTGCCTGGAAGTACCCACTGGGAAGTTTCAGGCAGGGACAGTACTGACAGGGGGAAACCCTGCTGGAGAGTACAGGCTGACTAGCAATTTCTCATAAATCCTGCAAGGTACCAGGCTACAGTGGTGTACACAGTGCAGGTACCAAGCACATATTTCATTCTCAGGCACAGGGGATCAAGCTTGAAGAGCTCTCCTTCCAGCAGCATCAAACTTTGGGATACTCCCATGTACATCATGTCAGTCTACAAGGTGAGCATGAAGCATGGGAATATGAGCAGAGATGACCTGAAATTCTGCACCATTCGTATTTTCTTTGGGTTCAAGAGTAATCACCTGCAAACCCACTCTGATGTACCATTTGCTTATGCTGTGGATTTTTTAGTTCAGGCTCTTCCCCTGAACTGTGTAACTGCAAAAGGCAGTGCTGACTATTTTCCATACTCTTCTGGTTAACGGCAGCTGTGGAAAAGGGAGTGCTGCCAACAGACCCACAATGCCCTGCTCCACAGGAAGTTTTAAGTTCTCTTCCTGCACAGGAAATTTCCTGTGGTCCAACAGACACTCCTCTTGGCTTTTATCACTCACATACATTTGTTTTGGCAAACATCTGTTATTAGGAACAACAAGAGATGGACAGAGCAAAACCAAATATTGTCACAAAGAAAAAAAAATGAAGTTATGTTTGGAGTCACAAGCATGTCCAAAGTAGCCCCTGTCATAACATGAAAATATATGCTACTGGAGCTGAATTGTGAGGTTTTCTACATTAAATGTTATTCAGAAATAAAGTCTGTTTGATATACACAGATGCAATGTTTGCTAAGATCCATACACAAGTTATATTTGCCTTTTTAAAACAATTCACTGATACATTTTCGTGGAAATGTGCTAGGTAGTATAAAAGGAATTCTGGATCTTTGCCCTTTTTGTAAACTTCATGTAGTTATGGCCCAAGTTCTGATCTTACCACTAAGAAAGTCAACAGAAGGAAATGCTTAAAAAGAAATGCTTTCATTATATTTCACCAGACATACCCCTCCTGTAAATCAGACTCTCCAAATCCTGAATCATTGCTCATAAGCATAATAAGGTTAGTATTTTGGAACGGAAAGAGATTTCAATCTTCCAAATTCTAAAAATTATGAAGCCCAGGAGACATTGGATAAGATTTTCAGATGCCCTTCGATGCTTCAAAATAAAAATAAGGACATGAGGGACTTCTAGAAGTGTTCAATGGGAACTTCTGGAAGGGCTTAAAAGAATAAGAGATCTAGATTGCACATACACCCCTGAAAACCCCCAAAAGCACCTATTGTTACCTTCATTTCCCTAGGAAAGAAAAAATTTGAAGAGCAAAAGATTCAGATCAGAAAATCTTTTTCACTATGAGGACAGTCAAGCAGTGGGACAGGTTGCTCAGAGATGTTGTGCAATCTCTGTCTTTGCCAGTTTAAAAGACCAAACTTGGTAAAACCCTGAGGCCCTTTGTCTCACCTCACAGCCAACCCTGCTTTTAGCAGGAGGTTGGAGTGGAGACCTCTTAAGGACCCTTCTATCATGAATTATTCTGTGATCCTAAATCTCTCTGTAAATGTAACTCACTATCCTTTAAGTCCTAATTTGACACCACTTGAGAGGAGAGAGAGTTTGGGCTTCCCATCCCATCTAAAAGACAAAACTTTTGAATGAACTTCAGTGAAAATAAAGGGAAGAAATTATTGGGGTAAGAGTAGATTTGTGGCTGTCAGAGGAGGCAGAGGCAACTCAGGCTGCAGTTTAATCAGAAGGCTACACCAAAGACAAGACTTTTAGTTATAGCTTCACTTTTATCTACTCCTGTATATAACATGCCAGCACACCATTGGTTAGTTAGTTGACCTAACATAAATGGAAAGACTCTACTGGTTACAAGGTATTCCACATTCTATAGGTGGCTCTCGCTCCCTAAGAGTGCATTCATCAGTCACCTCAGACATTAGGAGATACACACACACACACTGTCACCCCCACAAAAAATGACATCCTGTAAACAAGGTTTTCAAATAATTTAATGAATGCTTATGATTCTAAACTGTTCTGAAACTCTGTTAGCAACTACAGTCCCATTTGGTCGTCTTTTCCCTGGATCAGCTCCTTTTGCCACCTTGTTTTCATCCGGGTAACAGACGAAGGATAACAGTCAACAGTAGCCTGAGGTTCCTTCCTATAGGCTTCTTCTGGGATTCATCAGCCTGCACATAGTATGGAATCATGGAATAGCTGAAGTTGGAAGGCATCTTAAGAGATAACCCCTGAATCAAAATAGGGTCAATCAGAGCAGGTTGCCCAGGACCACATCCAGCTGGGCTTTGAGTAACTCAAAAAACAAGGACTCCAGAACCTTTCTGGAGTAGTCTGTCACAGTATTTGATAATCCTCCCAGTAAAGATGTTTTTCTTAGGTGAAAATGGAATATTTTGTATTTCAGTTTGTGCCCATTGACTTTGTCTTCCTCTTTCCCATGAATATTTACACATACTGACAAGATGCCTACAAACATGCTCCTCTTGAGACTAAATAGCTGCAGCTCTCTCAGCCTCTCCTTTCATGTTGGATGCTCCAGTTCCTTCATAAACTTCATGGCCTTTCATTAGACTTCCTCCAGTATGCCCATCTCTTGCTCATATGAGGAGACTGGGTCTGGACAAAGCACTGCAGATACAGACTCACAGGGCTGAGCAGAAGAGAAGCATCCCCTCTCTCTACCTGCTGGCAAGGCTCAGACTAATGCATTCCAGGATGCTGTTAACATATCTAGAAGACTAAGGCAGAAAAAATTTTGTCTCTATGCCACCAACAGAAATGTTACATCCTAGTATCAAAAATTAGATCAGGTTAATGAAGATCACCAGAGTTCAGACACATAGGTTCAGAGTCAAAACTCCTCCTTTAGTCTTTAAGGAAAACAGATCACTAAGAATAAAGAACAAATCAACGTTGTTTTTTTTTCCAGAGGTGTTTTGCTTTATAGTTCTTTGCAATCAGGAAAACAAAAAAAATCCCCAAGGCAATAAAGTGACTTTAGAGCTAACTTTGCTGCAAGACAAAGCCTGTTCAGTGAATCACCAAGCAAGCCGTGAGGGACTATGCACAGTACCCAGACTTCAGCTGCCCTCCCTCATCAGTGTGATGGCTGGAGCTTGCTCCTCAAATACTCAGCCATTCAAGGCAGTAAGGAAGAAATGTCAGAGTTAAAACAGGAGGTATTACAAAAGATGTTTCCCATTTCCACGAAAGCTGTGTGACAGAGCTGTTCTACAACAGAGGTTAGACCACGACATCCACGACTGCCAGCTGGACAATTACAGTGAGTTTAGTGCTTACTTTTTCTCCTGAATATCTAATTATGCCACAAAAGCTTTAGTGATTTATTTATTATATTTTGAGTATACAATTGCACCATTTCCTGGAATATTTTGCTCTCTGGACCAGACAATTTGTTATGTTGAAAGTGCCAATGTTACATCCTGCCCAGTAAAAGTCATTACCCTCATTTTGAAAAATCTGCTGTGGGCACTGTAGAATCTACAGAGAATTTGGAATTTGATACTCAGATTGTTTGTACATGTACAAGTACCTGGGGTTAGTTTCCACTCGAGGTTCCAAGACTTTTAGGGACATTTGGATTTGTATCAGGATTTTGTTTCCCTCATTACACCTCTCTAAAAATGTGCCTGGCTTCTCACTATTTCCATTCTTGTAGCTTTCAGATACGATTTCCTGATTGGCAGCTCCCTCTCCTCCTCTCCCATTTTCAGATAGTGAGACATTAAAGCACTGAAATTTAAACACATGCTGGAACACACTCATCTGCAAGTAAACGCAGAGAAAGAAAGAAAAATCTAGTGCCAAGTGGCACAGGGACTGTAGTTTCTGAA
This sequence comes from Poliocrania exsul, assembly GCA_035041345.1. NCBI lineage: Eukaryota > Metazoa > Chordata > Aves > Passeriformes > Thamnophilidae > Poliocrania > Poliocrania exsul. Next base: position 65,249,594 of record JAWWLZ010000042.1, read on the forward strand.
GCAGACATAGTGCATAGTGAAGAAGAAATACAGCAGGTAGCCAGGATGATGACTGGCTATTTGTTCAAAATTCATCTTTTAAAGTCCATGGTAGGCAGCAAGAAATTTCTGCAAATCACCAGCAGTTGATGAAGTAGATGTATAGACACACACACACACACAGAGAATGACCTAATTAATTCAATCAGCACACCCAAGTATAAACCAAGAACATGGATGTATTAGGTGCACGTACTGATAACCCTTTCGCTCCTTATCACAGACAAAAATGTGCTGACTGACTCTGAGACCCACTGTGATCTACATCACAACAAAAACCTTCTCATTTATTTATCAGCTGTTGATAAATGCATATATCAGACAATCAATAAACAAGAAGAGTTATTGGTATGGTGACCTCATTCAGCACCTCATTTCTGGTTTAGAAATATAAGCCTTCTGGTGCTTAGAATGAAGCCCTAATGGTCAAAGCTTACTATCAACAGTCTAAGTATTTCTAAGAGAAGTCCCTGAACTGAAAGACAAAACAAAAACCAAGACATAATTAAGTGTGCTTAGAGCTGTGAGCAGCATTTATGTTGCAAGAAGCTCTCTCAGAGTGGGGCACAGTAAAACCCAGAAGATAACAGCCTGTAACCACCAAAACGTGCCCTTCCAAGAAAACCACCAGGAAGCAGGCCCAGTAGGAGGAAAATACTACAGCTTTTTCTCCTCTGCTTTTAACAGCATTTTGCTAGGGACTTGGATGTGTTTCAGAGTGAAGCAGTAAGAAGGACGGACAGGTGAGACTAGACAGCTGACCTGTCCTCCAGACAGTGACAAACAGGAGCCTTCACTGGCTGTAAACCCTAGATGAATAGTAGGTGTCTGCAGAAGGCCAGCACCATCAGATCTCCTTGCCTTACTCTTTCATTCCCTGACACCATCCTACCCACAGCAATACCTATGCTCAGTGTTGGCAGCGGCATTCCAACAGTCCTAGGTGGGCTTAGGAGAAACATCCACAACCTCTAGACTCTTGGGCCTGGCTCTTCCAAAAGATGAGTGATACTAAAATGGACATCACTTGGCAATAATTTCCTTGCTCTAATCTCAAAGTCAGCTATCTAGTCTGCTTCCTCAAAGTTGTTACTCTAATCTAAACCAAAAAGTGGCCATAAATCACACTAGTAGAGGTAAAAGCATGTAGGGTAAAAGCATGTAGGTATCCAAAGCAGAGGAGTCAGCTCTGCAGTTAAAAACCACAATGCCCACCATTTATGTGGCAGAAACTTGGGTAAGGCTGGACTGTAAAGCAATGACCAGCACCACGGATAAGAACTCCTGAATTTTGGATGAGCTTCCTTTAAGATGCTGCAGGGGACATCCCCTGTGCTAAGTGTGTGGTATCTGTCTGTCTGGTTCAGCTCAGAGAGATGTGACATTATTTATGTAGTGTCATCAGCAAAAGTAAGAATATTGAGACACAATACTCAGTGTTTAACATGCCCATGCACACACCCATAGACACCATCATAGATGCACCAACCAATGCTTTTATATGCAATGAAACAAAGACCTTGCATGAATAAAGCAATGTAGCAGTTGTTTTCCTGCAGTATCCTTTAAAAATAAGGAAGTAGATGCTGGACTATTATTTTGTAGAGCAAAACGAAGAGTTTATTACCACCTGACTACTTTTGATCTCCATCATGCTTTTAAGAAAGTGAAGTCTCATTCTTCTGAGTGATACCTTTTCAGTTGCAGAGGTGAGGTGGAAGGATTTTGCAGTCACACAGCAGCAGGTGATTAAGACACTTTCTCAAGGTACCTTGTCCAGTCATATTTATTTTAATATTCCTTGGGACGATCTCAGCTTCCATAATCTTCAAAGTATTTCAGAAAGCAGGGAGAGGAAAAAATGAATACTCAGGGTTTTCTTAAAAGATGTGATACAGCCTCACTTGTTCTCTCTTTTTCTTCTTTGTGTGTATATGGAATTTAAAATTCAATGCCAAGTTCTTATGAGAAGGCAACAAACCACAGTCAGTGTGTTCTGTGAGATTTAGGTTAAGGCAAAAGCTGAAGGAGCTTTGGCACATCTGAATATGTTTACAGGACTTCTCTCTGCCCCATACTTCCTTCTAAATCTGAAAACCATACCCTGCCAGGAAATAAGGTTCAGGAAAAACTGCTTCCTTGTTGTTTTTTTCCCCGGCTGATCTTACACTTGAGGAGTAGAGGCTTCATGCCTATAAACCAGCCGTTATGAAAAAAAGGGAAAAACACCAATAACCAATTCACTGCTTTGGAGAATACAGATGAGAATTACTGGATTTTGCATCTCTGCTCTGCACTCACCATTTCATCTGCAGTTGATGTGGGCTAGGTCAGGTTGGCTACAATCAGATGCAGCAGCAAAAGACTTGACTTGACTGGGACCCTGTGCCTATTAGCTTATTAGAGTAAAGCTGACTTGGGGAAGCCCACAAGAGTGACGTGACCAAGCACCTTCAGAAGGCTATTTACCTGTACATCAGGACACAGTTTTATGATTACTTTACGTTGGTTTAAAGTGGCATTGCCACAATAAGTAAGTCCTACCTACTCCCATCTCATGTTCTAGTTTTCACACAGCTCTCTGAAACACTCTGATCAAGGAAATGAACAAGGTAAAAGAACTGAACCTCAACTATTTTCTCCCAACATCAGTTTTAATCCAGAGTTTCTCAGCCTCAATATTTGAACAGTAGTAAAAGAGATTTTGCCAGCAGCCAGCATGCAGTTGAGAATAACAGCCAGAGCAACAGAAGGGCAGGACTGGCATTTTCCAGCACAGGCACTACATTACCCAGGTTTACTACATTTAGCAAAACCGGAGCCTGTTTTTCCTTCTCCAAAAATGGACAGCAGTAATACCATCAATACCATGTTCCTCTGGGGAACTGTAAAGGTTTTGAAAGACCCCCAGCAAAAATGGTATTTGAGAATCTTGGTATGAAAGCATCATCATAATATACACTCACATTTATTAGCAGGCAAATCAAGGACTACATTAGCAAACCACCTCCAGTGAATGCTACTTTTGTCAATGGCATGGAATACAACCAAGGCTTTAATATTGCCTCCATGCCAGGTATGGACAATTAGCATGTTGTCAAGGTCTTTGACTCCTTAAGCCTGTGAAAATATGTTGAACGAATTGTCTTCAGCATACCAAACAATTTATTCACTGAAGAGACTTAATCTCTTAATGGTTATTTGCTGAAGAGCATTTTGATGAAGAGAATTATGACAGTTGATGGTTGGAATCTTTGTACATGTTTTGGCATTATTGTTTTACTGATTATTAAAGCCCTAACTGTGAAGGAAATGTCAGGAGATGAAGTGACTGAAAAAATGCTGAGTTTTTCTCATTTTTTTAATTTGTTCTGCCGAAAAGTGGATTTTTCTTGACTTCCCTCTCCCTTCTGATGCTGCACTCTCCAGTTAAGTTTTCTCTATCACTTTCCACAACATTCTGTATCAGTAGGGAAGTCAGTGCTCAGGAAACCATGAAGCACTAGCCATCAACAAAGTCACTACATGAAGACTACAGAAGAGCAAGTTTACATGACTTTGCCTCAGCCATGGGACAACCCTGACACAGAGAGCCACTTTGAGAGCCTCTTTTCCTCTCTGATTCCTCTAGGCCTGAAAGATTAGCCCTGAGCTCACAGATAAACCTACAGTTGGTTTAATGATATGGGATGGATGTGCATGGCCAGTTCTTCACTGAGGACAGGACAGATACAATCCCTTCATTTAACAGAAAACACCGAATCACCACCAAGTGTATTGATGATCACTGCTACCATGATCTGGACTCAAACCAAATCTATTAGTGTTCCCCTCAGCCATCATGTTCTCCCTTCTCACTGGCCCCTCTTCCCCATTTCTCCCCGTAGACCCATCAATGACAGAAATAAAACCATGTTTAGCAGGTCTGTGACACGTGGTTTTTATACTTGTGGGTTGTGAAGAAGTAAAGATGTTGTGGCACTGTGTGAAGAAAGCCTATACCAAAAAGAAACAATAAAAAAGTTAAAAAAAACCCAAATCACAACAGATAGGAGTTCTAAGGCATAATGAACTCCGTCTTTGAAACATTTGAATTCTGGTGTGTTTGAGGATATGGGAGGAGAGAGGAGAAAGTGGTGGAAACAGCTTCATGTATTGCAACCAGATCTTACACAGCTGAAGTTGTTCAATGTCCCTGTCTGTGGCTGCACAAGACGCTTAAGAGTCAGAGGACCTGGATCGCCTCACTGGAACAATTCCTTCAGTGCAGCCTAAGATTTCCTCATCTATCTTCTTCATTATCTCTGTAAAGAAGATTCCTGTTTCAGTACCTTGTTTCTCTCACAACAAGCACAGAATATGATGAAACAGAATTTGGTTGAGGACAGTCACAAGCATAGAAATAACAGACTCAGACTGAATTTCCTTATTTCCTTTAAGAACACGAAAGAGTCTCATGTGAAAGAACTGACTG
>JAWWLZ010000042.1:65269302-65284743 GCA_035041345.1 Poliocrania exsul
GAAGTCCTGCTGATCAAACCTGATTTCCTTCTATGACAAGGTAACCCACCTAGCTGATCACAGAAAGCCAGTTGATGCAATCTTTTTGGATTTCAGTGAAGCTTTCGATACTGTCTCTCACAGGATCCTTCTGGACAAAATGTCCAGCCCACTGATAGATAAACACAGCATGTGGTGGGTGAGGGCACTTGGTCTATTCAGCCAGAGAACAGGAGGCCAAGGGAAGATCTCACTGCAGTCTACAACTTCCTTCTGAGGGAGAGGAGGGACAGGCACTATCTCTCCTCTATGGTGACTGGTGCCAGGACCTGAGAGAATGGTCTGAAGTTGTGTTAGGGGAGATTTAGGTTGACTATTAGACAAAGGTTCTTCACCAAGAGGGTGGCTGGATGCTGGAGCAGGTTCCCCAGGAAGGGGTGACAGCACCAAAGCTGACAGAGTTCAAGAAACATTGGGATGATACTCGGGATGTGACTCTTAGGAATTGTCCTATGCAGGACTAAGGGTTGGACTTGATAGTTTTTATGCGTCCCTTCCAACTTGGCATATTCTGTGATCCTGACAGGCTTGAAATACAGCCTGCAAAGATATTTTGACACTAACTCTTACACCAACTTTATTCATCCCTATAAATTTTTGTGTAGGCAAACAATTATTGTTTTTCTGAAGGTACTGTGTGTTTGGCAATCATTCTTAAAGAACAAAGAAAACCAGGAATGGTAAGTGAGAATTTTAGCAAGAGTCCAAAATGAAAGGCGTGAAATTACAAATACATGAAACAGAACTGTAAAAAGGGGGGGAGACAATGCACAAAACTTGGAAGGTTTATAAACTAACTGCACAAAATTGTCTCAGCAAGTTACTTTCAGAAAAAAGGAATTTACATCTAAGCCATGATTTTGATACAGAATATCCAGAGTAAATGTGAAAAAAAGCAGTTAAAGATCATGTTACTTATTCCAAGATGACCTTAACAAAGTATATAGAGAGAAGCACTAAAACATAAGCACATAGCAAAAGCATTAAGAATTCTGCTTAAAGCAGGTAAGATTTTCCCTTCACAAGGAAGGCAAATACAATTTATCTTTACCATACAAAAAGTGGTTTTTTTCTTTTACAGTGTTGTGAGAAGCTTGAGCAGAAATAAGCAGACATTTAAACTTTACATAAGGAAATGTACTGATGTAGAATAAAATCTTAATTTATCTGGAAAGCCAATGGGTGCCAAACCTAAGCCTTCCATTCTATGCTGTCCCTTTATTTCAACAGTTTGAAAAAAAAGTTAAACAGATCTTCCTACATTTTTAAAAAACAAAAAGGGAGCTATTTATAGCTGCATTTATTGGAGTTGTTTCCTTATCAGGAAGAATGTAGCTGGGAATTACTATCTGCCTGCATCGGAAATTCTTTGAGGGATACAAAAACCCAAAAAGGAAATTTCCCTTCAAAAACATTCTGTGTTTTTTTGCTGCTGGTGGGTTTAAAATAAAATGTCAGTGCTCTGACCAGCTCACAGCCCCTTTGGGAAATTTATTCTGCAAACAAGAAGCTTTCAGACACCTGAGAGAAACATTAAAAAAATGCTTCTACAGAAGTGAAAGAGGAAGAATGCTGAGAATGTATTAATAAGAAAATGAACCCCTTTTTTGCAAGATGCTGAGATATTTTGCAAATGCTTTCTGTGAGGATAAGCTCTAGGAACATGCTTATTTTGGAGAAAGCTATTATAATGCTGGTAATGAATTTGCACAATTTATCACTGGCAAAGAGCTGACTGTCATGGTGCTAACTAGAGCTGGTTTGTTCAGACCAGGTCTTCAATGTGGTTGACAGACCCTCCTGACTGAACTTCTGTTGCCCAGTTCGTTCACTGCTTCCACTTCCACACCCAAGGCATGGGTGGTGCATAGTTCAAAAGCCAATGAAACTACCTCTCTTCTTTTGAGAGAGAAGTATGTAATGCAGAAAGCCTGTAAGGGGTACCACACTGGTACCACACCCTTCTGCATGTCACAACACCACGAGAAGGCAAAGGCCATGCAGGACACAAGGCAGAATATTGTTTGCCTGCAAGAGAGGTCAGGTTTCTTGCAGCGCATGGCACCCTGTGCTACAAGCAACTCTGGACTTGGATAGTGCAACTCCAGCTACAAGGATCTACTTAGTAAACTCTCCAAAAGGGAGACTTCCACTGTCTCCAAAGCAACACCCATAACTGATAATTTTGCCAGAGTCCCTTATCCTTCCTCTCCATTGACTGCAGAACAGCCCCACTATGTCTGTGGCCTCTAAAGGCAGGAATAATACGTTGGCTAATCATTAGAGACATTAATTTAATTTTTACTTGTCATGGTATCGTTTAACATTTTCATTTTCTGGTCTGTGTAAGTGCTATAGAGCTCCTTGACCATGCTGTCAGTGCAGAACAGACACTTTTTTTTTTCAATGGGATACAAAAGTATAGGGAGATCAAAACCGGACAGGCAGATGGGGCAAACAAAGAAGGGTGCTTAGGGATATTTCTGGGGTAGGACTTTCATGCACAGAAACTTATAAGGAAAGATTTGAAGCTAAGCAAATTTCCTAAAGCTTTGACTCTTGAAAAACCATCAGTGATAATTATTTAATAACTCACAACATCACCAACCATATGCCTATTAAATATATAATGCATAACTTCTTGAACAAGGATCACCACCACATTAATAAATAGCAGCATGCTAGTCCTGCACAAAACAGTTTAAATGAGCGAGCACATTTAAATATATTCATCCCATAAAAGACACTGCACTAGCATTCCACAACGATGGAATGGCTCATGCATAAATGCTTCTCCCTCTCAAGTATCTTTGGGGAATGATCTTGAAAAGAGGCTTTTGGCTGAGGTGTTGGACTGACCCTACAAATCTGGATGGAATCATTTCACCAAAACTTAGTCCCTTCTGCTCCAGCAGTAAAATGGGAAGCTGTAAAAATGGCATGAAATTCCATTTAATGGATATTTTGCTAGGCTGTATTTGTTAAGCACCAGGAGTGCCAGCACAGGAGAGGGAAGACACAGAAGTACAGCAGAAGGAAATCCAACCTCTCATAAAGGGCATTAAATAATGGTTTTCTTCCTGTGTGTATACACCATGACCTCTCACATTAATTCCTGGCACCTTGAAGCTACTAGAAGGTTTCTCCTCAGACACTACATGCCCACCTAATGCCAGACAGCACTGCTCTTTAACAACAGTCAGCAGCTCAGCTTTATTAAAACAACATACATGCTATGCTGTTTCTGCAGGGGTTTCTTGTGTTTGGTTGCAAGGCTCTCACCACACAGTGGCTTCTTATTGTGGAGTTGTTACCCATGGCTTACATGCAGTTTCTTTTCTGTGTTTTCTTTAATCTAAGGCAGTTTATGAACGCTGCACTCTTTGCATTCACTGTATTTCTTACAAAAATAATAAAAGAACATGGAAGCATTTATAATACAAATGAACAGATACATTTGGGATGGAAAGAGAAAAGCAAGCTAATTTTAGGTTCACTGATCTTGACAGTGTCCCTTTAAGACAAAGCTAAAAATGCTTCAAACCCAGCAATACCATAAATGTCCTGCTGTTTTTGCTTCTTACTCCTCTGAACACTTTCCAGGGGAATTCCTCAAGGGATCATGCTTGAAACCCAGATTAAAGCGACACAGCCTCCTTTCCCCTCTGAATAAAGGTGAGTGTGTGTTTTGGAGATTTAAAACCCTAAAGTGAAGCTTCCCAGAAGGGTAAAAGACTGGCTTAGCACCACTGGGACTCCCACACTGCCAGCTCTCTGTACCCTGAAGCACAGGTCTCTTGACCTTCCACCTCAGGACTGTTTTGCAAGTTCCCTCTGAGGCAGGAAGGATCTTATCCCTCTACACATTTCCACTGAGGACTGGCACAGGAAACTGCTGTTAAACCTGGGCAACAACTAGGCACATTAAAAAAAAAAAAGCACTTGGCTCTAGAACAATCTCTCAAGAAACAGAAACCAGCAAGTGAGCTCCCTTACAAGGTTTTTTTCACACTTAACCTGGATACTTCTGCCACAGTCACCAGACGGCAGTCAGGAGCTAACAGATTTAAGGTTCAACTCACCAGTGGTTTACATCAAAGGTGACAACTGAAGTGGCCCTGTGCCACCCCAATGCTATCCCAGTGACAAGGGGCTTAGTTTCCTACAGATGATGAACAAAGACCATGCAAGAAATGTGCAAAGCAGGATCTTCATGAGCCAAAGGCCACAGCTTTCCCACGTGGATCAGTAAGGGGTTTTTACTGTCCCCAGTCCAACATATTCCAGAGAAAACAGCAGCATCCTTATTGTGCCCAGTCATGGTACAAGAATGACTCAGACTGGGCTTCCCCCCCATCCAAGTTCCCTGTTTGTATGGTCGCTTTGAAGCTGGACTGAGATTCACTGCAAGAAACTCCTGGGACACACAGGTTGGAGTACGTGAGTTAAATACAGCTGAGCATTTGAGCATGCCTGGGGAAGAGGCCACCTTAGGGAAGAGGCCACCTTAGGGAAGAGGCAGGCATAATCAATGTCTCCCCTGCTCGTGGTTTTCATCCTATTTGTCTAACAACAGGACACAGCTCACAATCGTGAAGGCGCCAGGCCCAGTCACTTTGTTAGGGTTAACCAAAGTAAAGATCACTGAGGCTGACAGGATGGCTGGCTGGGATTTCCACAGTCCAGTCATCCTGTCAGTAGATTACTAAGAGTTATAAATTGAAAAACCAAGAGGCACTGCTCAACACAGGAAGCAGATGGACCCTGCCCTGCACAGCTCACAATATAAACATGCAAGAATAGCCCATGGTAGAACACAAAGATGCAACATCAATATTAAATGCTGCAGTCAGATGAAAGCCAGCAGTGCCACTGTCCTGGCTTAATTATTTTTTTTTTGGTAATGGGTCAGTATTGATTAGCAAAGGACAAGCTACCCAGAAAGAGAATGATGTATAAGCAAGAGGAGAAAAGGCAAGCATATAAAGGACAATAAGAGGGAGGAATGAGGATTACGTGGTCATAATGTCAGAGAAGAGCAAAGAGGGGTCTAGAAGAAGCCAATCATTTGAGAAAGAGGTCAGTCCAGGTCCCACTAAAATCAGTGGGGATTTAAGCACTCATTTCAGTGGGACCAGGATTATTCTCAGAGTCACTAATTTGACATTCTGGCCACCTCTCACAGTCCCTTTGTCATACGAAGCTTTATTTTATTTTCCTGGTATGTGCGTCAGTCAGTTTTGTTCCACAAAGATCCTTCCAAAGCAAATATTTTTACTGCTTGCTGCTCTAAATGTGGCTTAGGGTGAAGGGCTTTTTTCCCATCTCACAGTGCGTTGAATATTCTAGTAACTAAATAACAATATGCTTAATGCTTCAAAGTAGCTTTCCAAGTGCTAGCCAAAACTGCAGAGTAATTAAGAGGTGGCAAACGATTAATAAAAGGAGCATCATAATTAACAGACATTATACAGAAAAAAAAAAGATACTTGGCAAACCTGAGAGTGTTGTTGCTTCCTCCTCGTCTAGTTTCCTGCATTTCTTTAATAATAATAAAAAAAAAAGGGAAAAACAAAACTGGTGCCCTTAAAACACAAAAACCACAAATGATACATATAAGCAATAATGTGTGATCAAGAGAAAGAAACTGTTAACAGACTGCCTTCAGGTGTAATAGATGCCTTAGTTTAAAGAAACTGCCCAGCTGAGAGCCCAGCTACCTGTTCTACCCTGCTATATCTCAAGATCCACGGGGTGATCTCGCTGTGTTACAACCAGGTCTGCATACAGTGAAGTTTGTCAAAATCACCTGCAGTCTGGAACTTAACCACACACTGGGAAATCAAAGACCAGAAACCCAGCCTATACTGGAAACAAAAAGTACTCAAATGATTTTACAAATAGGTCTTTAGCTTTCCCTACCACCGCAACCCCCAAAAGCAAGTGCAGTCAAGAAAACAACAACACTGCAGTCCCCATGTCAAAGTTCTCCCCTACAAGGTGATGCATGGGCTGTGACACCCTGAGTGTATCGTTTCACTCTGAACATCAGTACAGACTGTTGGGGGCTTCATTAAAAAGGCAACAGTAAGAAAAATTAGTTGATGTCAAGAATAATTTCTTCATGTGTACAGAAAAGTATGATCAGTGTGTTTTACTATGACAATGGGCTGCAGACAGAGGAAGGATGCCAGTTCTGAAGAGAGAAGAGCAATTATTTGAGAGGAAGAAAGGAACTCATGCTCATGTTTGTATCAATAGAAAACTGTGAAATCTTTACCCCTAAGATCCATCTCCATAAACAAACATACTCACTTTCCTAAGATAACATACCCTTCTGAGATAAAAATCAAACATACAAATCAACATAAACATGCAGGGGGAATGCTTTGCACAGGATCAGAGCATGCAACAAATCCTTTCTCAGCACTGGTATTTCTTCTGTATCTCTTCTTGAACAAATTTTATGTTGAAGGACAAAAGAAAACCACGAAGCCTCTAGTACTTATTTACAGTTGCTGTTACAGAAGGCAAACCACCTTATTTTAATCTCATGTATTACAAAAGAGGAAAAAGCTACTTTCTCCCTGATTCAGAGTGTATTAATAGACACAGGGAAGGGTTCTCATATCAATCTCTTAAATGCTGTATCCTCAATCAAGTTCCAAGGACTTTTTACTAGAAGGTATCAGCAATGGCATAAAATAAGCAAGTAATGACATTTTACCAGATGAGACAAAAAGATTTGCTTTAATAAACAGATTAAAAAAATATACACCCCACTAAAAAACTCCATTAACTTTCTCTCTGTGGCAATATTGTTTCCCCAGAGATAAAGGGTATGCAAATAGTTTCAGAGGACTTCCACCTATCTTTGCATTCTTCATTACCACAATGTCTGGGCAGTTTCTGTACTAATTTCCCAAACATCTCAGAGTCTTTGCACTCATGGCTATTTTCCTTTTACAGTGGAGAAATTAAAATGAGATGTCCAAGGTCACAGAAGGCACCTAAGGCAGAACCTGGTGTGAGAGCTGAACTTGCGTCTCTTCAATCCTCAGTAAAAACCTCTACTTTCCAAACACTCCTTCTGTCTGACATTAGCATGGTGTAGTCTGCTTGAAATCAGATATGCAGCAAAAGCTACCACAGCATACACACCAGGGAAAAGAACAACTCTTTTATTACTACATACTTACAGTGCAGGAAAGTACATTCTCCAGCTCCCCACTGATTCTTTTTTTTTACAATGCCCCCAGTACTCTCTTCCTACGTAAGAAGTGGATGATAGACAAACAAATATGTTTAAAAGTACGGGTCAAAAGTGCCTTACAGAGAAGGGCAGCATGACAGAAAGGTCGTTCTATCAGAACATTATTCTTCCTATCCCAGAGATTTAAAGTTAAGACTAATCACACTGTACTTCTATACTATAGGAACAGGGCTGCCTGGGGAGAAAGCAGCTTCTTATAACAAGAAAGGCTGTGTGAGAAGGGAAGTGTGCCCTCATATTACCCCCAGAAAAAGGAGTTTATAGAATCTAGCTGTGTTGGTCAAAAAAGAGTCCTCCTATGCAAGACTGTAGCAAAGAGGGATCTGCATTCCACTCTTCCAAACTTTGCACTTCTCCATTTTCCAGTCTCTGGGTTAAATCAGCTCAGCATAACTGACACCCATTTGCTCATCAAACAGTGAGAAATAATTTATTGCACCAAAGGAAATTTTTCTACTAATTGCCTTGATACTATACTATTGTTGTTAGCAGTTCCAGAATGCTCTTAAACATTGAAAAGCGACATTTCTATCTAACAGGAAGGCATAAAACATTGTCTGCATCCACAGAGTTACTTCATCCATCTGAAATGTTTGTCTCTAATTCACTCTTTGCTTGGGCCAACTGCTGTTTTCACCTGCACCTGTAGCATAGCTACAAGAAGATGGATGGGTCAGGTCTGAACACTGCTTTTATTTTGGTAAATGCCATGAGAATGCCACGAAAACAGAGTCAGTGGAAGCCTGACAACACATCAGTTCTGGGTATGAATGGAGAAATTTACCCTATCTCTCTTTGCACTGGAATGAGTGTGGGCTGTTGCTGATCAACAGAAGCAACAGTAAGGTTAGAAGAAAAATCTCAGACCTAGAAAATCCTCAGACTTTGCAGTTCTAAACCAAATCCCCACAGACAGTACTCCACAGCCTGGACTAGAAGTTGGCCACCTTGCCTGACTTCTGAGGCAGTTTGAATTTAGGATGAAAACCATGGCTCAGAGACATCTCTAAAATAAACAAACAAAAAATGAATGAGAGAGGTCCATGCAGGAACTGAAAATTTTCCCATTAATACATCTTAAACCTCATGACCTGAAATCCAAAAGGTGCTGAATTATTTTTATACATGGTATCAGGAACACTACTCCTGGAATATTATCTTCAGTTCTGCTGTCCTCTCTTTAAAAAGGATATCTGAAGTGGGAAACAGTTCACAGAGATGATACAAACAATTTAAAATCTGGAAGCTTAAACAGAAGACTGACAGCCTTAAGAACCTCTCTTCCTATCCAGTTTAGCCAAGAAAAGGTTAAGAAGTGACTATCTAAAAGCACCTATATCAGGAGTAGTCTTTTGACAATATTTAACAGGAAAGGAGATAATGAGATCTAATAGTTGGAAACTGAAGCTTGACTAATTCAAACTATAAATAGGGCACTTAAAAAAAAGCAAATAAGGAGAATAATTAAGCATTGGAAGAACATTTAGAGACTTTATATCCTCCCCATCACTTAAGTGTTTTACATAAAGAGCAGAAATCTTTCTGCACTGATGTTACTGGACCCAAACACAGCAGCTACTGCATGAAGTTCTTTAACTGAAGTTATACCAGAGATCATTTTAGGAATTCAGAATGGTTGCTCCTGGCCTAGCTATAAATCCATGTACTTTAAGAATAGTGCTTTTAACAGTGTTTGGGGCTGATGGCTGATGACAGTGTTTTGTGTCAATATTGACTGTATACTGAGCTACAAAATACTACACTGCCACAGACTACAACTAGTAAGGCCACGTAAATGTGTTCCATGTTGTTTATGATCTCAGACACTAACTATATGGAAGGCCACAGATATTTCAGGATTAATCATTTGTGCTTTTACACTGCAACAAGTCAGACTGGTGTGGAAATACTAACAGGAAAGAAGCCTTGCAAGTTTAAAAATGTGCCAACCACAAGAGCAGAAAAACGAAAACAAAAACCAAGGTGAAAAAATAACACACCTAAAAATACTGGATGTAAAGAGTCTTCACTAAGAGGATGCTTTATAAAGCTCTACACTATCTAGCATGCTGGCTAGCTGGCATGAAGGAACTAGGTAAAACAACCATGCACACACCACTCTCAGTGCCAAGGGTCTATGCCTTCCTGCCTTACACCTTTGCCAGACACAGGAGGGAGTGCAGTAACTCTGAAAGTCAGCCGTGATCCCAGCTGTGTAGGGGACTGACAGTGGCTCCCACAGCTGCAGTGAACAGTAACAACTAACGCAATGAGGAAAAGATCTGGGAATCAACAGCACCTGTGGGGAAAAGAACTGCTGGATAACTGTTACTGTATTGGCGGCTTTTTGTGTTTAAGTTTTGGGCAAAGCATCAAAATGCCCTGTGAGTGTGTCAGCAAGTCCTCCCTGAACCAGGGAAACAGATCAGCAGCCAGGCCTGGGAGCTTACAGATACCTGAGGCAGTGACCAGACACAGTCAGAAATGTCTCCCATTCCCCTAAGAAAGCACAGAAAAGGTACAACCCTGGCCACGCAGGACTATGCACAATGCAGCATGGGCAACAAACGACCTCGGGGCAGACCAACTCACTGGCCAGCAAGGGAGCAAGCACAGACTACAAAAATGCTTGAAACACAGTCTGCATCCGGAAAAGGAGCGTGTAAGACAGGTGAGAACAGGAATGAGAATGTCTTGTGATAAACATGCGCTTCCTTCTCCTGCCTGCTCGAAATCTCAAACCCATTTGTCAGTAGGCAAAACCCAAAGTTTTGCTTGCTCCTGGCCCTCTTGCTCATTGTTGCTCAAATATCCCAGGAATGTAACACCTGAAAATTTACTTAAAACATTTGTATTTCCATCAGAACCACTTACCCTCCAAAAAGGAAAATTCTGCTCTTCTTGTCCCCATCCTACCTCCCCAGTTCACCTCTCACTTGCCAACAGTCCTTGGCCTTTCCTATTTCTCAAACATTAAATCATCTCAGCAAGGAAGTACTTGGCTCTCACCTTGCCCCAGCTCCAGTTTTTGTTTCAATGTCAGTGATATGCCCTTCCTCCTTTGCAGCATCCCTTTGTGCTCAGCTAAGGTCATTCTTCCTCCTTTCCCACTGCCTTTGACAGTACTCATGGTCTATACCAGAGAGCCTGGGCTCCCTGAGTATTGAGAACCCTAGCAACCTGAGAAATACCCACAGCACAAACACATTCCACTTGCCGCAGCTTGTCAATCTCTGACCTTGTGTTGCAGCACATAACCAAGCAATTCCTCTAAAGAGCATAGCACTTCCTGCCAAAATAAACCCTCCATACTTGTGCCTGTCATGAGAAACAAGCCAAATGCTTGGCAAGGAGATGGGAGGGGGGAGATACAACACACTGTATTTAAGAGTAATTTCCTTTAGCTAAAAAAACCAGCTAGGAAAATCAAACCAGCTGGAGCTTAAAAAAAAAAAAAAAAAAGAAAGTATAAAGCCAGGGACTTCCCTGCTCTCTTCCATAAAAAGAGAAATAACTTCCCACCCAGCCCTGCCCCCTCCTCAGTCCAAGAACTTAAGAAGCCTCTATGCTGACACTCACGCAGGTGTGCTGGCAGTCTGATCGTGTCTTCCTCCATCCTGATCGCTTGAGGCACTGGGACATGTAGTGGTGACGAAGTGTAATTTGGTACCGGGCTCACTGGAGGTGTGTACGAAATTCTTTCCTGCTGTTAAAAAGAAAGTTGGGGGGAGGGGGGGAAGAGAAAGAGGACAACGTGAATTTTGGAATGGAGGTGTGAAACCAAGGTAGAGGAGGGGGAAGTGGGTGGAAGGAAGGAAGGAAGGGTGTGCATGTGGTGATCGTGAGCAGCACTAGTGATGCACCTGTGGAGCCACAGAGCACAGCACGCTTGGAGAGCAAGCACTGTGCAGGCTAATGCTGCCTAGTGCTGCAGCCAGGGCACAAACAGCTTTTAGGGTGATGGGTCTAATTTTCAAAAGGTCCATGAAGTTTCAAAGGATCTTCTCAGAAATATGCCAAAGGAGGAAAGTGAAGTGAAACATAAGTGGGGAGACTCCAAGGGTTTTATGTCAGTGAAAATCTGACAGTAACCCCACGATACATGAATGAGTACCAATGAAGTGCCAAACCCACTTCATCTTACACTAACAAATCAGTCATGATCTGAAAAAGTTTGTTAAGCATTTAACACTATTCTTTGTCCTAGTTACAAGGCTGGGACCAGCTAATCACTGTGTGGATGTAACCAAAACTGTGTATTCTACATCCCCCATGTCATTTCTGATGAACTGTTAATAATGGAATCGTTTGCAGCAGCTGCCCAGGGCAGGCCTGACCCCTCAGGCTACAAGCTGGGTGTTAAAGAATGCTGGGAGAAGCTGTGTGCACAGGGATGACTCAGGTGTGACAACTGCCCTCCGGGGAGGCATTAGCACCTTCACACCCAGCCTGAGGGGTCAGGTCTGCTAATGGGCCATCAAAGATTCCAAAAATATCCCAGGATGCACAGAATTAAACCACCCATTGTGAAACTCCTGGCCCTGGGGGAGGTACTGGGCATTCCCACCTGAACCTGAGCATGTATAAGTTTCAGGTTTTGAGACTTCTGGTACAACTTGTCGGATCCAGAGGAGGACCAGAACCTTGACAGGACTGTGACTGCCACTCTTGACCAGACTGTGACCATCATCCTCACCAACAGGTTTTTCTTTCCTTTTACTCTGGACTCAGGAGGACCACGTAGTGCTCAGGACAGGGTCTAATGAATACCATTCTGCTCATGCCCCAGGGTGCTGGGTTATACATCTGTGTTTTGTGTGTTAAAATCAATTTTTTCTCTGTATCATTGTATTTATTGTAATCTTTTTATTAAATTTTAACTCTGACTTGTAATCTCTTTTTGACTTGGGCTCATTTTCTCCTGCCAATTTACCTTTAAAACAGCACATTCCTTCCTAGCATTTTAAAGACATTAACCAATTACTTTTGTCTTTGCTGCAGAAAAACATCACTAAAAACTACTCTATTTACCATCAAGTAATGTAGTACTTCTGTTTTGGCCTAAACTAGTTACTATTATCTTCTTTGAAGTAGTTTAACTTGCTACCAAATAAGTAAGTCAGCATAGAGAAAGCAGCTATGCAAGGACAGTCACAGAATATTCTGAGCTGGAAGGGACCCACAAGCATCATTAAGTCCAACTCTTAGTGAATGGCCCATACAGGGCATTGAACTGGTGACCTCTGCATTATTATCATCAAGGTTTAACCAACTGAGCTAATTCCAGGATCAAGTAGAGTTAAACAGCAATTTGTGAATGTTACATTAGTTTCATAGTTATCACAGGTTTTTCTCTTAAAAAAAGCCTGTCAAGAAATCTTAGCCTGAAACTTCATGAGATCTGATGGGGAAATTCTTCCATATTTTAAGTCTGTACTCCAATCACAGCTCAAATTACACCCTTTGTAAATAAACATAGCCACAATTTTATAGGAACACACAAAACCCCATTATAATATGATTCCTGAAAGGCAATGCACGTTATTCTCCAAAACCAAGCTACTGACACTCAACAATGGCAGTGCAAACAGTATGGATTTACATCCCTGCACATACAGAAGGAGAAGGAACCACCTTAATTTCTGAGTATTGGCAGGACAGTATGAATGCAGCTCCTTATCCTGACCTCAACCTCTGGCAAATGGAAAAGACAAACTTGGTGCTGGTCCAAGACAACATTATCACAGCCATGAGACAGGGAAATAGAGAGGCTGACAGAGGCACCTGCAGAACACAATGTTAGCATCCTTACCACCAAAAGGAAGGAGAGGTTTGCAAAAACCTCTTCAGGCAGATTAGGTGACATGTCCAAAAATAAATATAACATGGAGCACCCCGTCTTGGGTCTTTCAGCCACCACTTCAAAGCAAGCCCAGTTCATTCTTTTGCAAGGTGCTGTTGGGTGCTTGCTGCTCAGAGCTCAGGCAGAACCCAAGTTTTGCCTCAACATCAGATGTTCCACCAGTATACCCTACAGCCATATGGCAGAGGACACTGAGAACAAGTGGTAAATAAACTATTTTAACTATTCTTGGGTTTAGATGGAGTGAGAAGAGAGGCCTGTTTCACTCCACCAAGTACAGTCTCTGTGGCTTTCAGATCAGTATTTTTTAACCAGAAATTGTTCTGTCTCCTACAGACAGAAATGACCCTGTCTCCTACAAACTAAGTTTCTTTCTATTCATCATTGTCCAGCTAACAACAATCCATTAAATCATATGAATTCAGCTTTTTGTAGTTAACAAACATGGATGTTCATTGTGATGTAATGAAAGATACACAGAGCTACAAAACATTATTCTGTTTCCGACTTATGCAACTCCTTCCCCAACCCAAAATGGAGGACTCTACACTTCCCACTCCTGCAAGGAGAGACTCTGTATGCCTGTCCTGAAGTCTTGCTGTTCATTTGTACTTCTCACCCTGGTGTACAGCACCAGCAGACTGCAATGAAACCAGGCAATTCCTAGCAGTTCCTGGTGCAATCCAGTTGTGATCATGAAACCACACTGTTCGTTTGGTTTACTGAGATATTTATAAAAAGAGGAGCACTTTTGAAACACTGCCACACAGATGCCTCTGCAAACAGGTACCAGTGGATAGGTG
Organism: Poliocrania exsul; assembly: GCA_035041345.1. Classification (NCBI taxonomy): domain Eukaryota; kingdom Metazoa; phylum Chordata; class Aves; order Passeriformes; family Thamnophilidae; genus Poliocrania; species Poliocrania exsul. Next base: position 65,283,281 of record JAWWLZ010000042.1, read on the forward strand.
GGAGACCTGAAGTCCTTTTCCTGCCTCCTGAAGACTGCAGGATGATCATGTATTCAGTCCATTTCACGCTCACAGAAACGCTGAATCACCATTGCAAAGACAAAGGCTTAAGTGCCTTCAAAGGGCCAACAGAAGGTAGAAAATGAAAGGAAAAAATGAAATTAAATCCAGAATCCATGCACTTCCCTCAACACCCAGAAGGTACTGCATCAAACTAAGACATGCTTCCAGTACCTGCTCCATTTACCAATCAACCTTGTAAAGGCATCCCATAGCTTGATTTATACCATGACAGTTTCATTGAGATTTGTTTTAAAAAAATACATTTGATTGTTTCCTAGTATTCTTAAGAACAGGACAGTCAAAACCAACAAGATATGGAAATGCTTACTTTTTCCACACACCTTGGATGTCCACAGTAATGTGTGAATTGGTAGTATTTGCTGAACACATTTCACAAGGCACAAAGGAGAGCTAACTATCCCACTTCTATTAGTGCCTTTCAAATGCCCTCTCTTGCTAATCTTGCATTTTCTTCCAAAATCTTTAGCCTAAATATCAAAGCAATTTACAGATATTAGGTAAATCTTTTTATTAGACACATGGACAACCTGAGTAAAGCAAGAGTAAAGCTCAAATGAGCGAAGTAATTTCAGTGCTAAGCTGTCTTGGAAAAGGACAGTGTGTGCCTCTCAGAGGCAATACAGTCAACAATTGCATGCTGAAAATGTTGCCCTTGTAACTGTCCTGGACAGATTTCCGAAAGGTGTGGAATGATTATGGCACAGGGAGGTCAAGGCACTGGGCTGTGGGAAAAATAAGCTTCATGCCCATTTGCAGCGTGGGGCAGTAACATGGCAGGAAGCAGAACTGCAAATATCAGTCCAGTTCTGCAACCTACCCCTCTGTGCTTCAGCCACACACAACTCCCAGCCTACACAGGCATGTGAATGCACACAATTATATGTATTCCTCCAGGCTTTTTAGAGTCACATTGCCAGCAGGTGTGGTAGTTTTAGTTAGGCCTTTTGGTAGGCCTCACTTTAGCAGTCTCACATAGATTAAGAGACACAGGAGTCACCTGACTGAAGCAACCAAAGAAATATTTCATACCAGATGATGCAAACTGGGATATAAATACAGTAGAGTAGGAGGTGTTCAGGCAGTTCCCATCACAGCCGAGGTAGAGGCAAGACACACAGCTACTGTCCTGCTGAAGTGGGCCTTGGCTGCTGCCCACTGCTACTTCACATTTTGTTTGAGATCAGGAAAGTAAACATTTTATTGTTATTTCTCTCTGTTTCTTGCTGAGTGTCTTTTGGGGTGCTTTATGGCTCTGGAGTGATGAGATCTGTTTTCAGTGAGAAGCAGAGGATTGTTGTTATAGTTAACTTGTGAAGGGGTGTGTGTTATACTGTAGTTTTATTTTAATTTTCTCTTTTCTGTATAAATATATCTAAGTA
>JAWWLZ010000042.1:65326803-65345299 GCA_035041345.1 Poliocrania exsul
AAGAGGGAGCAACCAAGGACTCTTTTAATACAGAACCAAGTGAATAATGAAGGATTCTTATTTGTGTGTCTTCCCTCGGTGTGCCTGAATGGCTGGAGTAGAGGTGTTGTTACTGAGAATCATAGAATCATCAAGGTTGGAAGAGACTTCTATGATCATCCTGTCTAACCATCAACCCAGCACTACTGTAACCCCTAAATCACAGCACCCAGTGCCAGATTGAGACATCTCTTAAAAAACCCCAGGGATGGTGAGTCCACCACCTCCTTGGGCAGGCCATTCCAGTGCCTGATCATCCTACCAGTGAAAAAAAATTTTCTGTTATCCAATCTGAATCTCCCATCTCAGCTTAAGGCCATTTCTTCTAGTCCTCTTACTTTAAGTATGGTAGAGGAGACTGGCCCCAACTTCACTACAGCCTCCTTTCATGTAGAGAATGATGAGGACCCCCCTGAGCCTCCTCTTCCCAAAACTACAAACCCAGCTCCTTCTGCCATTCCTCATAAAACATATTTTCTATCTAATTCATGAGCTTTGTTGCCTTTCTCTCGGCACGCACCTTAATATCCTTTTTAAAGTGAAGGGCCCAAAACTGAATGTGGTACTTAAGGTGCAGCCTCACCAATCCCAAGTACAGGGGGACAATGCAATGTCTCTCTTTCTCCCCTCTTATCCTCTGCTTCATCACCATGACATTTTACCTTTTTACCTGCATGAATACCGCTGGCTTTCCACAAAAGCTGAGTTACTATTCTCTCTCATGACAAGTTGGGGTTTTTGTGATTCCTTATATTGAAATTCAAGGTGTAAAAGACCTGTTAGGTCATCTACTCTGCTCCTCTGCTGGTAGAGGATTTACAACATGTGAATGATTGGTCTTTTGTTTTAAATGCCTTGGGTAATGGGGCTTCCACCACTTTCTTTTGCCATCTGCTTCACAGTCCGGAAAGTCTCATGGTCAGGAAGGAATTAGGCCTATATTTTCATTTGCCGAGTTTCACCCAATTGCTCCTGGTTATAACTATGTTTTGTACTCCCCTAAATAGGTTTTCTCCTTGCTGGCTATTCTGTGATACACAGAAGTATCACTTATTTTCCTACTCATTGCCTTTCTTTATCTCCTACCATTAATCCGTTCCTGCGGTCACTTTGTTGGTCTTCTTTGATACCTGTTCAATTGCTCATCATCCTCTGTGCCAAAACTCCATCACAGTTTCATTTGTCTCAAAGTTGCCTCAGGAGCTTTTGCAAAATTTGTCACCTGACTGCTCCAAATCAAGTCTCTTCCTGTTATTCCTCAGCGTTCCCTCTTGCAGTGCAACTGCAATCTGTTTTTCTCCACAGGCATTCTAGTGAAGCTGTGTGTCCCAAGTTTCATTTTTCTGCCTGGAGTTTCAACATCTGTTCCTTCTGGGGTCACTGATAGCTGCACACTTTGATTAATGGCCCTTACAGATACAGTCCTTGATGCATCTTCACAGACCTCTCAACCAGTACGTATGGTTGTAAGAATCTGTCCAAGACCACAAATTGTTTTGGAGCTATTCTCTTCCAACTCCTTCTGTTCTTTGGTTTTTTCCACTAGTCCACTAAATGTGAGTGCAAAGGATGGTAACTAGAAAAGGTAAGGAGAGAATGGTGAATGTGTAGAGAAGGCCACAGGCATAAGTGCAGCACCTCTTCATTGATAAGTCAATCCCATTGAAGCTGCTGCAAGAAAGCTGGGAAGGAAACATGGCTGGGCAACACATCACACCATCTTGTGATCAGCTCTTACCAACAGAAGCAGATATGCATTAATCATGCTTGCTAGATGCTAGACACAGGAACAGGAGAACATCTTTGAACACTTTGAACAAGGAGGACCAAACTCCTTGAATGTGTTAGCTTCTCTGCTCGGTTTGCCCTTGTTTCTCTGGCCTGATTTTCTGCAGTCTCTCTCATTAGTTCCATCTCTTGAGACCTCAGATTATATAGTCATGCCTGCTGCTCTGTGCAGGAGAAAAACACTACCAAATCTCCTAGGGTGCAGTGTGACCATGGTTGCAGGACAGTTCTTCTGGAAAAGGAAGGAGAAAGCTTCTCCAGCTGTCAGCTCCCCTTTAGATCTGTGCCATGTGGAGATTGCACAGAGCAGAAAGGAAGTCCATTATCTCGTATTAAACCTTGAACAGGCTCCCAGTTGGTTTCCTTCCCTCTCACCTAGAAGCTACTGCTTAGCTTATCTCCAGTGAGGACCCATTAGTTAAAAGCAGGATTTACAATCCAACAGAGCGACCTGTCATCAACATCATAGTCAGAATTCCCCTAATTCTTTGTTTGGAGAGATACCAGCAATGCTAAGGCAGGCAAAAGGTACCATGGCCTGTGAAGTGAGGCCAAGTTCCTGCCTTGCTTAGGGCTCTCCCAGGAAACGGAGGTGGGTGGCATGTTGGGGTAGAGCAGCAGGATGAGAAGACCAATAGACTAGAGTATGTTCTTTCTCCTCATAGTGGCCTGAAAAATCTAGCTTTAGATGCTCATAATTTCTGGTGTAAAGTTTGTCTCTGAAAACAGAGCAAACCCTGAAGAAAGGAGGTAAACCACCCTTTCATTGGGACCAGTAATTTTCTATCCACATAGTAATTTTCTATCTGCATACCAGCTTCTACTGATTCTCTGCCACCTGGGCCTCTTTTACAGCCACATGGCTCCTGTTGCCTTTCTGCCTGCACTTGCTCAGCACCTAGGCTAGGGGTTTTTTTCATGTGTCCCTAAAGGATGTTGAAGCCTTTTTCCCAAAGAGGTTGGACACTTTGGAACCTACATCCAGCTGAAAGCCAAGGTTTTCATCCCTTCTTTTGTGTACTGGTTTTCTGCTTTCAGCAGCATACAGCAATATCTCAGATGTTTGCAATAATCTTTGACTTTTATTAAGGTGACTGTTCATAGTAATATTTTTTCTTTTCCCTTTTTATTTGCAAATCACTCATTAGTTCTCAGGGCCCAGTTATCATTGACTCATTCTACTGTTTCTCCGCTGTTATCTTTTCCTTCCTTTTATCTTTCCCTAGCACAACTGACTTATTTAGTGCTAACTTCTTTGCTTCATTTGTATTATTAGTTTTACTTTTGTCTTCCAGTGTTTGAGCAGATACAAATAATCACTTAATGCGACTTGATGGATGTGCTGACATTACTGAGCCCAGACAAAGATGATTCTTCCAGACTGAGGGACAGGATCAAGCTCTAAGGAACAAAGCACAATAAGAGACTGTAAATTCCAAGATCATGCAAGGATACTTTGATGTTAGCATGCAAATGAGTTTTTGGTCTTGAGGGCACGTAAGGAAATCCATGCGGGCTGGTACACGGAGGTGTTGTGGAAGTGATCCCCATTGCTTACCTAGCAGTATAATTCTTTTTCCCTTACCAAATGAGTTTCTGAAACCAAATTCTATTTTATGGCCCTAATATGCATCAGTCATGCTGCTTTTCTCATCATTAGCAGTAAGACTGGCTTTCAGTCTACGTTTCTCAGCCAAGTCCTTTTTCCAAGAGTTAGCCAGGTTAACGTTTCTTGTGGTAAAAGTCCCAAATCCTTGGCTTTTTAGGAATAGCTATGAAATTCAGTCTGCAGTGTTAGAATGAGAAAGGCTATATCCAATTTATTTACATTCTTGCAAATTTGTTCATCTAAGATTCTAATTTTCCTTGAGATTCTATAGTCTGGCTCTATGAATAGGATTTGCACCAGTATAATGATTTTGATGAAAGGTTTGGTTTGGTTTGGTTTGATTTCATTTATTTTTAAATGAAAATAGCAATACCTGTGCATTTCCTAAAGCTGTAGGTATTTTGATATAAAGGTATTTGTGCAGTTTACAAAGGTACTCAAATAGCTTTAACATTTCAGAAACCCACATCAGTCAAAAAGTCCTGATATGACACCTATTCCTCCTGAACATTTCTGATGGTCTAAGCCATGTCATCCTCACATTTCATCACGTATTATTTTGATTCACTGAGCGTATTGCTTGTGAAAATAAGAGAAAAAATTTTCTAATCACTCTAAGTGTGATTGCTCTTTTTCAGAAAGGGAAGGGGAGTTGAGAACTGTGCTGATTTAACTTCTCTATGTTGTTCAAAGCAATACAGTGTTTTCTAAGAGACAACTTCATAGTCATGTTTGGGAAGCAGATCCATTGCCCAAGTCACTGCTTAGGCACGTGCTGACAGTGCTACTCCCAGCACACACGTTCATGTTGCAGCGTGTAAAAGTGAGGCAGTGAGTGGCCTTGACAGAGCTCCTGAGAGCACCGACTCAGTGATACCAATCTGGCAATAGCTAAACCTGACAATCAGGTTAGTCTAAACTGCTTGGGACCATGGGCCCCTCTTATACCACTGTGGAACAATACTGTGGCACCACGAGGCAGTTACAGCCAAGTCCTTTTCTACATCTCCTAGTGTTTTCATTGCAGCATGGTGGCAAAAATGAGATCGCCCAAGGCCCCATAAAAGCACCCCATCCCACACCACTGTGCTATGCAGGCTACAGCACACCCTCCTTTGGCCTTGCCAGCAACTGCCTTTAGAACTGTGAAAAGGCACAGAAATACATCATCTGTATGTTTGTGCATGTATGTCCCTGTGTTTAAAGCCAGATCAGTGCCCCTGCCTGTGGTGCAAACAGATGGAGACTGGCAGGGATACCCTATACTGGAATCTTGTGATCCCTCAAAGGCACAGATGCAGCTTCTCCCCTCAGCTGGTAGTGTTTCTTGCTTACCTTCAAAGAGACAAGATGCTTGGCCAGGTGCCATTCCTTGCCCTAAGACTACAAAATATTGTTCCAACAAAATGTGTGGAAGGGCCACCAGGCATGCAAGGACCAAGGACTAAAATCTGTCTCTGCTTTTTGCTATCCAGCCTTTGGTTGGAGATGGACAATGCCAGGCAAGCTGTATCATAGGCTCTTCACAGGAGAGAGAGAGTGGCTTCTGAGCCTGGGAGGGCTGAGAGGAAAAGCGGGTATTCTGCTGGGGGAAGATAAGTAGTAGGGAGCTGTAGCAGAGCTGACAACAGAGGCTGCCCTGCACTGGGCAAAACCTTTCTACTCAACCTCCTTTAGCAGGGCTGATTGTTTAATGGAATTTAAATCTCCACAGATATGTGAGGAACTTCCTGGCGTCACCCAAAGACAGGCAGTTACAGGGGCAGGGCTATGATGTTCAGGTTCATCCATAGGCACAGCCAGAGCAAGGTCCTTGATGCCACAAAGAAATTGCCGTGGATGTGGGCTCATCATTGCATCATTTGCAGGGTGTGCAAAGCACCAGTAAATAAGGGAAGTAAAAGAAGTTACCAAAACCAGGATTTTTGGAAGACAATTCTGCAAAGCACTACATGCTCAGTTACCCATTCAAACTTAGCCTATACCTTTGTGTTTTATTCTTGCATAGTTCAGAACCATGAAGTGTATGCCAGTATTTACAACCTCATGAATTCAAAATAATGTGTTAGTTGCCTCTCACCTCAAAAGCACTAGATTTTGAAGGGAAAAATTGCTTTGGAAAATTCTTTAAATTGTATGTGTCTTGCCTCTGGATTTTGTTGTGTCAGGTGAATGTTTTCAAACTTGCCCCTCCAAATTTTGAATGCTGAAAAATTTCTTTCTTCTCTTTCCTTCCTTCTTTTCTTCTTTCTTCTCTTTGGTATTTTTCTCCCTCCCTTTTTGCCTTTCCACCTGCCTTCTTATTTCACATGTAATTAGGGATAGTTGGTGGCCTCTCTATGGCTGAGCAGCAAACAGTTTACACACACGGGTCTTACTGCATCCTCATGCCTTTTCATAGCTTTTTTTGTAACTTTAGCTCAGATACTGTCCAAAGGAAAATATTTTGGTGAAGAATGCAAAAAATAAACAACTTTTCTATTCCTATTGAGTTCAGATCGTCCTGATCTAAAATTGCCTTTATTTCTGTTACTGTCTTGCATTTCCAAAAGCAGCTCTGCAGCCAGAAGAGTTAACTGCAGCTTCTTCAGGCACTGCACTTCTATCAGAACAAACAGATCACCCTCTCATGGGAAAGAGGTGGTAATCAGCCCGAGTTGCTGATGATGTTTTTTTGTGTGTGTATAGCGAGTGGCATAACTGGGACTGGAAATTTGAGCTCACCCCAGTATTAGCTTAGGAGTTGACTGGAAAGAGGCGCAGAGGTGAGCGAACCAGGGTGGCAAGACCTGACCCTGGTTCATCACTTAGACAGCCATGGGATAGCAGCATCGCTGCCTGCCCAGCACAAGGTTCACTGCCCCTTTCCACCCTCACTCGTGGACACCATCTCACTAGACAGACCTGTCTTTGCAGCCCCTGCCTGAGGAAAGCAAAGACTAAGTCTTGGGTTGTATCCATCAAGATAGCCTGGGAGGGCAGCCAGGAAGGAGGAAGGAGAGCATCTTCAACAAATCCTGTCAACTGTAGCAGAGAGAAAGGGAAGAGTGAGGCATCTGGTAAGGATGGAAGAGGCAGCTGAGATGAGGACCAGGATTTTTGTTCAGAAGAGGTCTCGCCAGCAATTTCAGGGGGAGAGAGAGAGGGAGAGAGTGATCAGAGAAGTGGCTGGATAGGTGATCTTGACTAGAGGGGAATTCAGCTTCCCTGCCTGTTATCCTTGTGGCCAGAGAGACTCCTCTCTGTCAGAGGACTATGGCACGGGGACCTTTGTAACCAGAAGGAGGGAAGGCTTTGGCTGCCTGTGTCTGCCAGGGTCTGGACTAAGTGCAGATTGCAGTGATCACAGCTACCACTGCAAGAGATAAAGACACATTTCACTCTTAGATATCACCTTAAAAGAGCTGATTAAGTTTTTACAACATCCATATGGAGGTAAGTGCACAATTATCACTCTTGTTTTAGAGCAAGGAGGGGAGATGAGCAGCATGCCAAAGGCCAGATGCTGAGTCAGTGGCTGTGCTGCCATCACCAACCAGGAGCTTCTGGTTGCCAGCCTGGCCTGCAAGCAGTCTCCCTGACAAGAGATGACAGTGAGCTGATTTTTCAAGCTGTTTGATGAAAGAAGGAAGGTTAGGAATAGCCTACAGCTGTTTGTAAATAAAGTGTCAGGGCTGAAGGAGTATTTCAGAGAAGGGAAGCAGGAAATGGGATGGTGGTGAAGTAACTATTGACATGAACAGTTATGAAGGGAAACAAGGAAACAAATCAGAACCCAACAACAGGGGAGGAAAATGGGTCAATAGAGAAGGTAGATTTTCTTGAGAAGGCCTAGTGGAGAGAGGAGGGGTGGCAGCAAGAAAGGAAAGAGCAGCAGAGGGGAAGAAGAGTGTGCATTGGTGGTATTTGATAGCTGTTGCATCAAGAGACCAACAAAAAAATGCCACTGAACATGGGGTCTTACAGTGTCTGAGCAGTTAAATCATGCTTTGGATCCTCTATGCTTTGAAGTACAAGCTAAGTAGTTGTAACAGGCAGACACACCACTATATGCACCAATACATGTGCACACAAAAGTTCTGATGCTAGCATTAGTGTGGTTTGTGCACTTCAATAATTAATTTCCTTAGTTTTCCAACTTTAAGAAAAATTAAGGTAAGTTACAACTACAAAAATGGAGACCCATATATACACCAGAAGACTTTCATGACACCAAATATTCTTATGTCCCTGAAGTCCTTAAGATAGAATAGAGTAGAATATTTCAGTTGGAAGGGACCTGCAATTGTCTGGAAGCTGCATGTGACCCTATCCTGGTGGGGTCATTGAGGTAAGTTATGTGCCACAGGGCAGAAACTATATATGCCTGGCAGCCTGTGGCTGGCACACCAGATGGAGCATAATCTGAAAAAGCAGAAGCCCAGAAAATACCAGTGTTACTGGTGGATTGCACTCTTTGAGGTAGCATAATGTTTTTAGGCCCTAAGAGAGCGAGGTGCTTTTCTAATAGTTCCTTTTCATTTAACAAAACACCTTTCCTCATCTCTTTTTTCTCCTTTTCCTCATAAGAAATGAAGAATTACAGCTGTTTTTTACCTTAGTTTGAGGTGGGCAAAGAAGCATTCTCCAGTGTAAAGTGAAAGGAGAAAACCACTGTAACACATCTCCTGAAGGAGTCAGGAAAGAACAGTATTAAAGGCCTATTTTTAGCAACACTCTTTTGGTATTAAAGTTTCCACCATTTATTCCAATTTTATCACCCCTTTTCCTCAGCTACTCAGGAGTATCAAGGACTTCCTCACTTCCTTCCTTCTTTCCAACTTCCACACTTGCTTTCCCTCCTCCTGCATGTCCTGTGCAATGGTACCACCCTCTGGTCACTGTCAACACCACAGTCCGGTCCGCAGGAGTGCCCTGAGCTCCACCATCTGCCTCAGACATCTCTGTGAGATAAGTGCTGTGTTTCAGTGTACTCAGTAAAGAGAGACAGTGATTTGCTCCTTTTAATGCAGCTCTACACAATGCCTGGTTTGGTCACTTGCTTTTTTAAAGGGACTTCATCTGGGTGAAGAAAGCAAAGGTAAACACTTTGAAATGTGTTGGTCCTCTGCTGGTTCAGCACACACAGCCAGTGGGTTCATCTTGTCACTCCATGTAAGGATGCACACTTTGAAAAAAAAAAACATTCAGTAGTATCTCTAACACTTCTCAAATACAAGCTACCCCTTCTTTTTCTCTCACCTACACTCTTGTCCATAACCAAGTACTCATTTATTTAAAGAACAAAAAACTATCAGGAAAAAAACACATCTACTATGCCCACAATTTTGCTATAAAAATATACTCCCCAAAATGAAAACCAACAGCCCTTGACACATAAGAATTAATTTCTCCCTTTTTTTTAGCTCCATCCACAAGAGAGATCCTGACTGTCTGCCCAGATGAAGAGGGAGCCACAGCAGCTAGAGGCATCTTGCACCACACTTCCCAATGGTCAAAGCTGCCATGTCATGGGCTGTGATAAGGCATGAATTTCAAAGTCAAAGGAACTTTGTACCAAGGCTGTACTTTACCTTTGGTTCCTCTCTGGGTACCAACAGCAAATGTGTGTCTTTGAGTGATAAGTAAATTTATGGCCTATGCTGTGGTTTGACTTTGGGGGGTCCTATTTTCCAAGACATTTTCTAATTTTGGTGACATGATGTCTTAAATAATAGTAAAAATTAAAAACCACAACAAAAAACAGAACCAAAAACCCCCCAGCAAACCAAAACAAAACCACCAACAACAATAAACACACCAACCCCACCCCCAACTTAATCATCCAGTATAGAAAATTAAGTTCATCAGTAAAAGATTTCCCAGACTGCAGCTTGTTTTCTCAGATGACATGTTTCCTTTTGTTATAAATGACCAACCAAATAGCCAATCATTTGGTATAAAGGGTAGTTTAATTTTATAAGTAATGAAAGCTACAGAGTAAACAGTGCAGCACTGGATGCACTGGGAGTCTTCACTCCACAAGTGACACCCATTTGAGCTCGCAGGTTCCTTTTTCATACACTCAAAGCAGGTTTATTTTTAACCAGTTCCAATAAATTATTTTCTTCCTCCACTTTGAGATCCTTTCATCTGATTCTTCCTGTTGCTTCTCTGTGGTCATGGGGGCTGGGTTCTTCTTTGGTGTGATTCTTAACTTAAAGGTTAACTAGAGACAATCTTGTTAGTTAAGCCTTATCTGTTGTTTTGAGGTGTTTCTTCCTTATCTTGATTTGGTTTACTTCTCCATTGTATTTAGGTATTCTTGGATTATCTTTGGTCTGCACTGTATTTCTTTTACTTCAAAAGGCTGCTTAGTTATTAACTTTAGTTCTTTTCTTTTTCTACTTCTTATACATTTTTTGATAAGCTCATAGACATTCTGTTGCTAAATCTTTACTGCATCAAGCTATACATAAGGTTTTGTTATGTTTTTGACACGAATTAGTTTATATTTATGTCCTAGTTCAGCAGATGGGACCAGTTATCACTGTGTGTGGGTGATCCAAGCTATGTATTCTACCCCCTCTATTCGTTTCCCAAGAACAATGGACCATTTGCAGCAGCTGCCCAGGGAGTCGTTGGCACCTTCACACTCAGCCTGAGGGGGCGTGGCTGCTAATGAGCCATCAACAGTTCAAAAATACCCCATGACTTACAGAGTTAATCACTCATTGTGTGAGTCCCTGCCCTGGGGAAGGGACAGGGTGCACCCTGAGGGTACATAAGCGGGGTGGGTGGGTGGGTGGGGGTAAGAAGATCTCAGGGACCACTCATCGGATCCAGAGGAACAGCAGGACCTTGACAGGAGGAGACCACCACTCTCGACCAGACTACAGCCATCACCTGCACCAACAGGTTCTTCACTTCCTTTTGCTTTGGACTTGGGGGAACCACGCGGGTCTCAGCACAAGGGCTAACAAACCCCTTTGGGTTTGTGCCCCAGGACACTGGGTTATACTGCTGGGTTTTGGTGAGTTGAAAGCAATTTCTCTTTGTGTCAGTGTATTTATTGTAATATCTTTCATTAAATTGTAACCCTGATTTATAATCTCTCTTGTGGTGGGTCCATTTCTCCTGCTGGTTTACCTTTAAACCAGCACAATTTGTCACACTTTAGGGAGAGAGATGCTCTATTTAATTTGTTATATTTGATGAAAATTAAAACACCTATTTGTAATGAAGACAAGGGTTTGATTTATCTTGTTTTATGATTCTAAGTCTCTCACTGGCTGAGTGGGTAAAAACATGCATGAGGCTGAATGAATCCCTTGTGCTTCATAGGTAGATGGGTCTGCCATTAAAAGATGCAGAGAGAGCAGAGGTGAAGAGGGCATGTCCTAGATGACGCTCCTGATACACCTTCCCACAGATGAATCTCCCAAGACATAGAGAGCCTTTTCTCAAACTTCCTTGCAAGCTGGAAAACATTAAAACATCATTGCAAAAGAAATAACATAGTTGTATGGTGTTCTTTTCCCCAGCAGCTTGTGTAGTCTCTACAACACCTCTGTCCCCAAAGACCCCAGTTGAACTGGCTGCTTCTATACCATTTATCAAGCCTCAAACTCTTCTAGTTGCCCACTAGCCAGCAAGTCTGACCAGCACAGAATAGAGGAAAGGATGGGAGGAAAATATCAAGAATATATCTCAAATCTGTAATGAGGGAAAGTGATCTTAAGTTCAGGTTTTCTCTCTGAAAACACTTACTACCAGCTGGCTCTATTTGAAATCCCTTGTTTGATGCCCAATGCCACCTTATTTTACAAAAAGAGAAGTTGATTGGAAAGTTTGTGCGAGACAGAACTCAAATAATCTAAAATTCTAGAGGTCAGTGCTGTGAATGCTTGGTGAGTGACAAGGTTTTCTGCAGTTTGGTTAAGAAGAATCATTTTTCTGGATATGTATGTGCTCAAGCAAGAACAAAAAGCTTCACTCCAAATTAAAATAAAAATCAGAAACTGACTGTTATGAAACTTTTCACCTCTTTTTCCAATCAGAATCAATCACAGAATCACAGAAGTGTGTGCTGATGTGATATGTTAGATCCATGTGTCTGACAATTCCATAAAAACATCATCATTACCCAGATGTAGTAAGCTGCAGTGGGTGAATTGCCTAGCTGGGCAATAGTCCTTGAAAAGGCAATGTACAGCTGAAAAAAAGAGATGGGAACAGCTCCTCAGTCCTTTCCAATAGTCACCTGAATTTAAATCAAAGTTGCCACTTCAGCAACTGCTGATCATAATTTTATCCAGTGTACCTGGAAGCATTGGTCAGTCCCAGAGTTCCAGACCATAAAACTGCCACAATGCCATGATTAGTGTGGTACTACCGTGCCATCCTTATGTCCAGAGAACACAAAAGCATAGAGTGTAGTACCTTGCTGTGGGAATTTGCACAAGTTCATGTCTCTCTTACAGCTTTCTCACCAAACACAGATGAGAATAATGGTAATGCAGCTGAGCATGAATGGATGAAAAAGACAATAAGAAAGCTAGATTGCCACTTGAAAGTGGGAAGATTATTATTTTGCCTGTAGGTGCAAATAGGCACTGGTCTGCCTATCAGCTGCCCTTGAAACACTGGAGATACATGCTTTCCTTCCAATGGGAAAAAACAGTCATTCTCATTGAGAAGACTACCACTGAAACTTTGATTCTACCTCCAAAATTGAATGCATCCAATGATTGCTCTCAGACAAAAGATGTAAGGCCAAAATGGTCCTGCCCTGAGCAGCCTGTCATCTGGCCCCAAAACACTAGGGCTACATGATTTCATTCTTATGGAAAAGAACTATCCTTTGCTTTCAGGAGACCACCACCAAAATTTTCATTCCACCTCCAGAACTGAACACATCCAAAGATTCCTCTGAAAGAACCAGTGCCAGGATGGAAAGGCCTTGCTAATTAGTACTGCCCTGGGCAGTCTCTCATCTGCCTCTGAAACACAGGCTCTGTGCTTTCCCTGATATGAGAAAGACTCATCATTCCCTTTTAGGAGACCATCACCAAAATTACAAGTCGATCTCCAAAACAGAGTATGTACAAGGACTGATCTGAAGCTGCCCTGTGCCGCCTCAGGAGCAGTGGGATTTGCTGCAACAGGGCAGGGAAGGGATGCAGAACTCTCTCAGACGCAGGGAAACCATCAAGGTACCTTCACGACATGGAAAACCCTCAGGGAAAAAACACACAGAGAGGGGAAAGGAACATGAGGGGTGTGAGCCCTGGGGGTTGAGCCTGACAGGGGAGGGAGGCTCTGACTCTGTATTGGGCAGTTGGCATTTTGCCAGCTCAACCCAAGACAGATAATATATTTATTTGTAGTTAAGAACTGTTATCCTCTGGGGGGTTTTATAATTTTTTTCTGATTAAAACACCTAAATTCCAAAGCAGTGATGGTTTTTGGGGGGAAGCTCCTCTTTTCCTGGTCCATATAAATATCTTAGTATCTTCTAACCTAAGACAGGTGAATACTTTATCGCTTGAACAGAAGAGCGAGAGGGAGATGGACACTTTGTCCTTAGTGAGCCCTGAGAGTGTGTTTGATGGTGCTTTCAACTAAGAAGGAAAGTGCAGAGCACTGCAATGTAAGCGCAGTTTACTGGCTGTCAAGGGGAGAGGACTGTCTCTTGATTGTGGTGTGAATACAATTTGCTCTCCTGACAATTTTGTGAGCTGTATTCCCGTTAGATCTTTCAATTTTGTTCCTGAACTATGCAAGAAAGTGTTTATTGGTGCACAGATTTGGGCAGTAGTTCATGTTGCCCTTTGATTGTAGTGAAAATAAGAGTTTCCATATGAAAGGGGAAAACTTTCAGCAAAAACATAGCACAAACTTTCTATTCTGACAGGTCTTTTGAGAGTATTAACTAACGTTTTTTATAGTTAGTTCTGCACCATAGGTTCTTTTTAAATGTGTACACACCACCATCTAGTGGTAATTTGGAAGAGAGGCATAAGTGAGTGTCCTCAAGAAAGAGGTGTTTACTTGAAAAAGAGCTAAAGGTACCAGAGTTTTCATCCAAAACACGGGAAATGAGGCTCTAACATTGAAAAAGCTCTCCATGGTTCTCAAAGAAAACATAACAACACAGAAAGATTTCACTGACTTTCCCTTCTGTGTGCAAACATGTATTCCAATAACAATGTGGCAATTCATTATCCTTGCGGACTCATCACTGCACACACAATGACACTGCACCTTCAATATCTGCTGAGAACACAAGTGCAGACCAGAAGTAACAACAAGATTTTCTCTCAGAACATTACAGTGTGTGAACTGGAACTGGAAGCTTCCGGCATTGCAAGGAAACTACAAGCATGAGACAACAGGATAGCCAAAGAGCTGAGAAGGAAAGTGCAAGGACCCAGTCTCCTACCACAGAAGCATTCTTGGATTGTTTGTGTCTTCACATACATTTTGGTATGAGAAGAATAAGGCTAGCCCAGAAAAATGTGCTGAGACAAAAAGATTGCTTGCAGCTCACCCCTTCTCTTCAAAATTTTTTCACTCCACACTCAAGTAATAGTCCTCTTCCTTTTCCAGCCTGGAAACTCTAGACCCACTGCAGTGCTCTGCACTTTCCTTCTCATCTGCAAGTCCCATCAAACATAATCTCAAAACTCAATGAGGCCAAAGTGTCCA
This sequence comes from Poliocrania exsul, assembly GCA_035041345.1. Classification (NCBI taxonomy): domain Eukaryota; kingdom Metazoa; phylum Chordata; class Aves; order Passeriformes; family Thamnophilidae; genus Poliocrania; species Poliocrania exsul. Next base: position 65,340,929 of record JAWWLZ010000042.1, read on the forward strand.
TCTCCCTCTTGCTCTTATGTGCAAGGAATAGAGCAGCCTCCTCAGACACTGGGAGACAAAAGCTGTGGGATGGTACTTAGACCTGAGAAGAAAGGTGCACAGAAAAATTCCCAACAAGCTTTTTCCTCAGCACCTTTCCTTGTGTGAAGGTATCCCCTCAAAGAATGTGCTGAGACTAAAAGCTTGCTCATTGGTTTCCCTGTCACATTAGAACATAGTATTCAATGCATAGGTAAGTGAAAGCTCTCTTTCCTTTCTAGCCTGTAAACTCCAGGCCACCTGCAGCGCTCTGCATTTCCTTCTCAGCGGCAACTCCCATCAAACACTCTCTTAAGGCTTGTTGAGGCTAAAGTTTCTCTTGCTCTTCTGATGTGTGATGGTAATAGAGCTCAGAAGGAAGGTGCACAACAGGTCTTCCTACAACCTTTTCTCTCAACACATTTGCTTTTGCAAAGTGGAGCTGGAAACTTACGGCTTTGCAAGCACACTGCAAGAGTGACAGAATGGGAATGTAAAAAGAACTGAGAAGAAAAGCTCAAGGCACTGCACTCCTGCCAAAGAAGGCAGTTTGCCAGTTTACTTGAGTCTTTAGACATATTTCATTGAGACCAGAATGCTGCATGTAAGACCTGCCTCAAAAGAAAATGCTAAGACAAAAAAAACTTGGTTGCAGGTTGCTGAATCACAATTTGCCTAAGAAGAATTTTGTCCATCTTCAATTCTTGACAGAAACCCAGCAATTTGGCGGTTCTGCCAAAAAGCAACAGCCCTTTCCAACAAGAAAGAAAGCCTGCAGCTTTGGGCTCTCAGGTGCCAAAGATGCACCTTCCCTGGCACTCCAAAAGGAGAAAGACCTTTGTGTCCTTGCACCTTCTGTCTCAGAGGAATCTTCATTCATCTTCAATGTTGGGCTGAAAAAATGGCCATTTTGGGCCAAACCCCTGCCATTTTGAAGAGGCACTTTTGCTAATGAACAGCAGCCCTTTTTGCCAAGAAAGTAAGCTTGCAGTTTGGGCTCTCAGGTGCCAATGATGTTCCTTCCCTGGCATCTCTGCTCTGAGAGAAATCTTTGTTTGTTTCTAATTCTTGACAGAAAAATGGAAAGAAAATAGCAATTTCAGAGAGGAGCTTCTGCCAAAAATGACATGTCCTTTTCTTAGAAGAGTAAGCCCACTTCATTGGGCTCTCAGGTGCCAATGATGCGGCTTCCCTGGACCTCCAAAAGCAGCAAGACCTTGAGTCCTGGTACTTTTTGTCTGGGAGGAATCTGCATCATTCTTAAATTGTTAAGAGAAACATGGGAAGAAAGTAGCAGTTTGGGAGATGAGATTCTGCCAAGGAACAAAATCCTTTTTCCCAGGAAAGGAAGCCTGCAGACTCGATCTCTCAGGTGCCAATGCTGCACCTTCCGTGGTGTTCCAAAAGCAGCAAGATATTTGTGCCTTGGCACTTTTGATGTGGGAGGAATCCCTTTTTGTCTTCAATTCTCGGCAGAAAAATGGGAATAGGAATTTCCGAGAGGCAGTTCTTCTAAAGAATGACAGCCTTGTCTGACAGGAAAGTAAGCCTGCAGCCTTGGGCTCTCAAGTGCCAATGATGCATCTTCCCTGGCACTCCAAAAGCACCAAGACCTTGTGACCTTACTGCTGGCTTACTTTCTTTTAGGAAAGGACCATCAATCACTAGCAGAAGTGCCTCTCTGAAATGTCCATTTTTTGGTCCAGAATTGAAGACAGACAAAGATTCCTCTTAGGCAAATGGTGATAGGACACAAAGGTCTTGCTGGATTTGGAGTGCCAGGGAAGGTGAATCATTGGAACCTGAGAGCCCAAGGCTGTGGGCTTTATTTCTTAGTGAAAAGTGCTATCATTGATTGGCAGAAGCTCCTCCCAAAATTTCTATTTTCTTCCCATTTTTTTGACCAGATTTGAAGATGGACGCAGATTCCTCCCAGACAAAAGGTGCCAGGACACAAAGGTCTTGTTGCTTTTGGAGTGCCAGGGATGGCACCTGAGAGCCAAAGACTGCCAGCTTACTTTATTGTCAGAAAGGGCCATCACTGATTGGCAGAAGCATCTCTCCAGAATGGTTGTTTTTCAGCCAAAACTTAAAGACAAACTATAATTACTCCCAGATAAAAGGTGCCAGGACACAGAGGTCTTGCTGCTTTTGGAGTGCCAGTGAAGGCCCGTCATTGGCACCTGAGAACCCAAGGCTGGAGGCTTACTTTTTTGTAGGAAAGGGCTGTCCTTCATTGACAGAAGTGCCTCTCTGAAATTGCTGTTTTCTTCCCATTTTTCTGCTAAGAATTGAAGACAGACGAGGATTCCTCCCAGACAAAAGGTGCCAGGACACAAAGGTCTTGCTCCTTTTGGAGTGCCAGGGAAGGTGCATCATTGGCACCCAAGAGCCCAAGGCTAGAGCTTTCTTTCTTTGCAGAAAGTGCTCTCATTCATTGGCAGACACGCCTCTCGGAAATGGCCATTGTTCGGCACAGTACTGAAGTTGGACAAAAATTCTATCCAGATAAAACGTGGCAGGACACAATGGTCTTGCTGATTTTGGAGTACTAAGGAAGGCCCATCAGTGGCACCAGAGAGCCCAAGGCTGCCAGCTTTATTTTCTGGTGAAAAGGGTCATAGTTCCTTGGCAGAAGCACCTCACAGAAATCGCTGTTTTCCTCCCATTTTTTGCAATCAGACTGCAAGAATGATTGAATGGGAATGTAAAAAGAACAGAGAAGGAAAGTTCAAGACACTGGAATCCTGCCAGAGAAGCACTTTGCTGGTTTATTGCTGGGTAGCCTATCACATGCCCCTGAAACACTGGGCCCACGAGCTTTCCTTCCTGTGGGAAAGAACCACAATTCCCTTTCATGTGACCACCACCAAAATTTAGATTCCACCTCCAAAATTTTATATATTGAAGGATTGCTCCCAGGCCAAAAGTGTCAGGACAGGAAGGCCTTGGTAGTTATTGCCTGCCAATGGCAGCCTATCATCTGCCCCTGAAACACTGGGGCTACAAGCTTTCCTTTCACCTCCAAAATCGATTACTTATAAGGATTACTCTCAGGTAAAAAGTGCCAGGACAGAAAGGTCTTGCTGGTTAATACCTGCCCTGGGCAGCCTATTATCTGCCATTGAGACACTGGGGCTTTGTGCTTTCCTCTCTGTGGGAAAGAACTATCATTTTCTTCCAGGAGACAAGGTGGCAGGCACAGCCTGTCCAGCTCCATTTGCTGTGTTCCCTGCCAGGTTAGTGCTTCTGGGACTGCTGGTGTTGTGATTTCCTCTAAGTGTGGGATTGTGTGAGTTCGTAGAAAATTTTGAAGATGAGAAAAGATTAATTAGGCCACAGCTTACAGGTATCACACTCAAAGACAGTTTTATTCAAGAACTCCATGGAGAGAAAAAGACAGGTCAAAGCTCCGCTCTAACTCCTAATTCCAGAATATATCCCTTACTTATTCCCACCCATAGCTTCATCCCATAGGTTGAAACCACAGCATCCATCAAACTCATCACAGCTTTAATTGGATGACACTCTTCAGCAGATGTTCATTTTTACTATGAGAAAAGTTATCCCTTGAAATTCCTTTCCTATGAGTAGACTAACCTGAAACCTTTTATCTTACTTGTTTTGCTAACTGTTGATCCTCTTCACAGAACTAAAATCTTGCTTCTGTTAGCAGGCCCCAGAACCTATCTGCAATTCTAAGAACTCTTTTTCTCAACTCAAAAATCTCTCCTTATTCCTACAGTTTACCTTGGCAAAATGCCAAGTATTCATCACAGCAATGCAGCCCTCCCCAAGGGCAAGGGAGAAAGGAGGAAAACCTGAAATTTAAAATGGAAAGGTTTATGTATTTACACAGAAAAAGAAAAATTAGAAGCAAAATGCAATATAACACATCCACACAAAGGTAAGAGATAACAAACAACAAACTTCCCCATGGAACAGCAAAATTGAACCACTTGAATACCCCAATAAGGCTAACTGCCCGAGAGATACGTAAGCAGGGGAAAAGGGAGGAGCTAATAATATAATATTTATGTCCCCTAGATAGATAATGTAGTGGTGAAGCAGCAGTGAGGCCCAGTTATCTAGGAACAGTCAAAGCATGTCCACCCCGCACCACGTCCATGAGGAGAAGAGAGAGAAAACTCCTCCTCCCATTGCTTTTATACTTGAGTTTGTGTCAGATGGTATGAAATATTTCTTTGGTTGCTTAAGTCAGGTGACAACCTGTCCCTTCTAATCTATGCAGCAGCTTCAGGGCCTACTACTAAAGTAATAATGGCCAACCTTCGCGAACGAAGATTTGGGAAGGGCTCTCCCACGTGGGTGTGCCCCTCCAGCCTGTGCAGA
>JAWWLZ010000042.1:65355906-65405748 GCA_035041345.1 Poliocrania exsul
CCATCAGGACAAGGCTATCCATGAGGGAATGCCTCTGGTGGTTATCAATGGATAAAATAATATTATGGGAAGTAAAAGTCAGGTTGGGGTGCGGGCAGGAGACTTTCACAGAATATAGTACATTCATCTAAATACAGTTCTGGTGAAATATCAGAGGATAAAGTCAACTGCTCGGACATTAACTCACTTCAAACAGCTGGTTTTCGCAACTAGCAAAAAGCCCAAATTTTTCAAAATTATAAGTGTCACGTGTCCAGCATCTGCTGGATGAACTAAAAGTGAGATTGTATGGGAATCTGGCAGCCAGGACCTTTTGAAGATTGGGGCCTGTGATATTTGGAGCTGTGTCAAAAGTAGTAAATCATATAGCTAATACGCTCTTCCCTTGGCTTGGCAGCAGCTTAACTGATAGGCATAAGTTCACATTTTCCTAGAGAATGCCAGGAAGACAGGTAGCTCCATTTGTTTAAGGTGTCTTGAGTTGTATGTACTTAACTGCTTCCCTTATTTTCTCTGAAACCTTGTCTAATTTTCGTTGAGTCCATTTGTTGAGGTGTTTCTGGTGTCACTGAGGCGAGTGTGAGAGGCTTTGGTATGCACCACACACATCCATGATATCCCTGGTGGTACATGTGGGATGTGTGAATAGAAGGATCACCTCAATTCCCACAGCTCAGTTTTGCTTCCTGATTTGGCACCTAAGAAAGCCACCTCTTAACTTTTAACCTGAATGCCTTACACAGGAAAAGAAAAGCTACCTAGGAAGTGGTAATACCCACAATACCTGTTGGTGCTAAAAGTGAAAGCCTGAGCTAGATTAAATCCTTCTGTGGGACCCTAAGCTTCGTTTTTTGTAGTAGGTTGCATTGGGACTGGCTGGGATTCTTTGTGCTTGTGATGACCATCCTAAGAGCTGAGTTATGACTTGGTGAACTGTCTTCTCTTCAGACATTGACAGATAAACCTGGCAAAATCTACTATACTGGAAGTGATCCATTGTAAAAAGGAAATCTGTGACATAGTAACAAAGTTATCTTTATTTAATACGTGCAGCTCTGTTTTGGTAACATTGCTTATTTTTTGAGTGTCGCAGTGCCATAATTTGTAAGTTATTGAGAATAGCTCTGTGGAAAGTAGTGTATAAAATGCACAATGGAAATTGGTAACACTGATTGGAAAGTTGGTGTGAATTTCTCCTGTCTTAATATTTAACAAAGTGGACTATAAACCTGTAACTGATGCTTTCAGGATCCTTTCTGAAGAGAGGTGAGGTGTCCTTGCAAAGCAGGAGTGACATACTGATTTACCTACTATTTAGTTATTCACATAGTCACTGTCTAAAGCATAAGCATAGTTTGGTGTCCCTTCTGAAAGTGTACCTGCTGTAATTAGGCTTCTGTGTGCTATGAACCAACCAAAGCCTCATGTCTTCTTATGCTTGGTTTGTATTTTATAGGCAGTGGTGATCAGTAGCATGACCTCTGAATACAACACAATAAAGCAGCTGTTCCATCAGACTATGAAAACCTACAGCATCCTTAAAATACTGAGAATTCAGAATCCATCCCTATGGAAGGTGTTTCAGTGGTTAGTATTTGTTTCCTCATCCTTATGGGGAGTCTCCAAGAATAGGGTGTGCTGTATCTGCTTTTCAATGTGTTTAAGCATGACTGGTGATTTACTTCTTAGGAGCAGTTTTGAGAGAGCAGTTTGAGGCCTTCCAGAGAATGTCATGCTCCTGTGGGGAGGCTCTCTTTGCAGAGGTCTTCTTGTTCAAGTCAGATCTATTTACTGTACTTTTGCTGAATAAAGTCAGTATTCACTGAGAAAGAATCTTTGTGTTTTAACTTCATGATCTCTGAGTTCTAGAGCTCCTTTCTGGTTTTCAACATCTGCATCAGTGATACTGAACACTAAGTACTTAGGCCAAGCTAGATATCAACAGATTTGAACTGGGGGTCAACCATGTTCAAGTTAATTTGGTAGATTAAGCTGTTGCATAGCACAGTTATCTAGTTTAAAACAAGAGTAACTATTCAAGGGCTGTTTGTAATGGTAATTGTTAAAGGTTCAAACACAGGTAGGTGGTGTACATTTTGGTTTTTCCCTCAAACTAAGACAGTAATGGAGTATAAAAATACTGCTTAAATAAGTGCCGTTCACTTGCGAAGTGACCAAAACCAGGAAGTTCTCAGCTAATGATTGCATAAGTCCTTTTCATCTAGCAAAACATAGGAGACTTTAAAGCATTTAATAGTGCATACTTTTTATCCTCCTCTAATGAGATAATTAAGCTAAGCAAGAAGAATTTAACATTGCCAAGTCCATAGGATCAGAGTGGTTTGGGTTAGAAGGCACCTTAAAGCTCATCCAGTCCCACTGCCTGCCACAGGCAGAGACACCTTCCACCAGCCCAGGTTGCTCCAAGCCCCATCCAACACTCCCAGGGATGGGGCAGCCAGAGCTTCTCTGGGCACCCTGTGCCAGGGCCTCGCCACCCTCACAGTAAGTTCTCAATGAACAAGTTTCAGTCCATTGCTCTTAACTTTTCACTTCTTAATTTACAAGTTGGAAGGATTCTCCCCTCTCCCTGACCCTGCTTACTTTGTAGCTGATCACTTTCTGAAGAATATTAATATCTTGTCCACTTCAACAGCTTCTGAAAACTCCGGGGATGTCTGGATGCTGTGGAATAGTAATGGGAAATACTAGCTGAGCCTTTTGTTGTGATTCCTCTTTTCACCTAATTTTCTCCTTTCTGTATAAATATATATAATTAGTTTAGGTTTAAACCTAGTTTGAGTTTCCAGAGTTTTTTTCTTTTCCTCCCTTTTCACAGTGGGGAGGGGGAGAGGCTCTGACTCTGTGTTGGGCAGTTGGCATTTTGCCAGTTCAACCCAAGACACCCTGTTCACAGTTTCGTCTGACTCTGGCCTAAATCACTGAGGTCTGAAGTGGTGAAAGCAGGCTCACTTTCTCTCCTGGCCCCGTCTCCTCAGCAGCACTGATCTCACCCAGGGACAGGAGCTCAGGGTGTGTGGCATGAAGAACAAGCTGCCTGTAGCACAGAGGCTTCATGGTTAGTGTTGCCCCTGCTCCACTGAGAGTTGGGGTGGAAAGGACAAGAGACCTTAAAGTATAATCAGTAGGACCCTACAGAGGAGCAAAGGGTTGGTATGGTGGGGACTGTGTCAATACTTCCTTCAATCCACTGAGTAAAGTCAGAATTATCTAGAATTGCTGAATAGTGCTTACCTTGTACTTGTTACTCATGCTAATGGTCTGTCTCAGCTTCCGAGCTGAGAGGAGAAGGCAGGCTGGAAATCTCATCCAGCTGACATTTACAAGGATATTACATAGTTGTTTGATTAAAACCTCTTTCTCCCTTTTCTTCCATGGCTCACGTTCTACCCTGCATTTTTATCAGGCAAAAGGAGAAGATGAAGAGGGAAAACGGAGGAAAGGAAGTGCAGGAAAAGCTCCTGTTCCATGGAACGAACATGTCCTTCATGGAAGCCATTTGCACTCGGAACTTTGACTGGAGAATTTGCGGAAGGAATGGAATTAACTATGGAATGGGTATGTAGGAAGTGACTTTGTGTGTCACTTGTCTACTCAGACTCCCCTTATAGCTGAACAATCAAAGTCCTGATGTCCTTAACTACAGAAGGTGGAAAAAAAAAGGGGTAGGAATTGGTATTACCATCTTTTTTCCTTCTGAAGAGGGCCAGGGTTTGCTTTGTGTGGGGACTAGTCTTCTCACAAGGTGTCAAGAGAAATGATGTAGGGGTTTGCTGTAGGTGGGATCTTATGATGCTTCAGGTCATAATTTGAACTTGCAAGAGAAATTAGTCTTTACAGCAGGGAGCAAGAAGGGTGTGCATTCCCTTGGTGTGATCAGAGAAAGTTCTCATGTTTTCTTGTCTGTCCCTCTCATCATAACACACATACCTGCAGTGTGCTTGTATGTATTGCTTTTTAAAAAATTACTCCTGAAATAACAAATTCTGGATGGAAATTATATGGTGTAATCCTTTGTCTTGCAAAAATTTCAGTGATAATGTAAACTGAGTAAAGGCAGTCGTGTAAGCTGGTTTAGATACCTCCTGAAAACCAAGGAGGTGCTCAGTTTTTGCTATCACTGTGTAGAGATACTCCTTACAACCACGTTTTGATCTTGTTTTCTAGGAAGTTACTTTGCTAGAGATGCCTCCTATTCCCATGCATACTGTCAGGCTACGGAGAAAGGAAATTTGATGTTCGTGGCTCGTGTTTTGGTTGGAGACTATATTAAAGGGAATACAGCCTATGTTCGCCCTCCAAAAAAGTCTGTGGGTGGACTTCAGTTTTATGACAGCTGTGTGGATGATGAGTTAAATCCTTCTGTTTTTGTCGTCTTCGAAAAACACCAGGTTTACCCAGAGTATATAATAGAGTATAAAGAGGATGAAAAAAAATGTGTTATATCTTAGAGGGATCATGGCAGTTTGTATCCCTCATCTTGTTTTCTGTATTGCAGGTTTTCTCATACATTGTGACTGCTTTCTTTCTGGTACAGTTCTTTGGAATGTTAATCCAAACAATTCTTGCATTGAAGAAGGATGGCAAAAGAGATGTTACACTTGTCTTCTCTTCTTCGTTTTTCAAAAGAAGCATAGTCATTTGGATAACCATAGCAGGAAAATCAGAATTGTGGGATGGGAAATTCAATGTTATGACTTCTGTGGGCAAGTAATTGTAAAGGTAGTGTCTTAAAAATAGAGAGGGTTTCTCTTTGCAAACAGAAGAAGAATTAACAGTACAGTAGTTTTTAAGGAAGCTTTCAGGTTTTTTGTAGTCAGAGATTCTTTTCAGAGGAGAATTCATCTGTTCTTGATCCTCTCATCATTATTCTAAATGGCTCAGCATTGGTAAGAATGACAAGTTCATTTTTAAAGCACTGCTTGTTAATGCTGATATGTTTAAAGTTAAAATAGTAAAAAAAGAAAAAGCCTGTTTTAAAATCCATGTTGTTAAGTCTTGAGCAGAAAAGTTTCATCTGTACAATAGCAGATGGATCAGAAAGTTGTTGGATCAAATTCTTTGTGGGGATCTGCATTAACTTGTTGTGACCTATACAAAACCAGAGCTCAACTGAGGCTGTGAACGCCACAACCTGTGAGTAAGCAGACACTAGAATTTGGAGGTTTGGCTGCAGCTAATGGCCATTAAGTGTATGAAGGCTGTGTCACAAAAAGCCAGGCTTTGCTGTGGACATGGCCACGTAATTTCGCAGTGTGAACATTTGCTTTGCAAATGCAGTAGGACAGGAGAGACTTCTTAAGAAGCATTGAGATTTTCTGTCCTATTTGTGTGCGTTAATTTTCGTTTTTCCAGACACAGGACATGACTGGAAGAGACCAGTTATGTTCACTTGAGGCCAGTGGTAGAACTGCTGTCCTAAGACACTGTGCCAGTGGTAGAACTGCTGTCCTAAGACACTGTCCACATGTTTTGTTGCCCACATTGCATTGAGCAATGCACTGACATGTGAAGTTCCTCTGTGTTTTGAGGTAGCTGTGGGTGATCCCAGATAATGCTTCCCTGGCTCTGCTTTGTATAAACTCGTGTTGTCAGCAATGTGCAACCCTAACAACAGTGGCTGACCCCTTTTTAGAGTTACTTGCTTTTGATTGCTCCCAAAACACCTTACCAGAAACTTGTGCAGAGTTTCTGCTTGATTTTAATAAGGAGTCTCTAAGTTGATGGAACTGAAGACCCTCTGTACAAAGATATCTTATTCAGGAAGCCTAACTGTTAAGAGGGAAATTATTGGTGAGGACAGAGGAGCAGTAATTTTTATTTTCAGATAAGTTTTACGGTAACACCGATAGCCTCCCAGTTTTTTGCATCTGCAATACAAATCTGTCAATGACTCAAAGATTTAAGTTCCCAAGAGATGGAAAAAGATAAACTCAGGAAATCTTATTAAAATGACTGTCTTAGAACTAAATGAAAACATGTGTCAGTCATGCATTAAAGGGGGAAGATTTTGCCACTTTTTAAGATCTCACTCTCTCGTTTGCCTGAAGAGTTCTTGAATCACGGAGTTTGCTTATATTTGCAAATAAAACCTCTTTTCAGTCACTTTGTTAGTGTGTAGTTTGTCTCTATATGCTTGTGCTCTGTGTCTTCCTTCCACATGCCTAAACCAGAACTGCATGGATGTGGGTTGGCATTTTAATGTAGATGCTTAACTAAATACAAAGGAGACAATAGTCTTGCTTCAGGGAGAATACTTCTGTAAATGAACTTCCTAACTAAGATATATTTAATATTAAAGTGGTAGGGTAGATTGGTTGGATTTCTTGTCATTGAACAGCTGCTCTGAGCAGTTGTTGAAGTCCTAAAAAAAGGGGAAAATTATCTGAAGTAGCAGAACTGCCAGGTTTAATTTCTGAAAGTAGTGAGATACTGACTCGTTCTAAGGGGGCACATTTTTCAGATGTAGATGAGTAACTTTTCAAAAAGAGACTGAACAAGGCACCTCTAAAACACAGCACTCTCCACATTCCTGGAAGCTACAAGGCAGGCCAGTAAATGGAGGGTGTCATTGAGATGCTGACAGCTTAAAATCAGTTCAAATTACAACATGCAGAGTAAGGGCAAGGGAATAAATGGGAATTGCAGTGCTGTTTGCATTGCCAAAATTGCCCTGCTGCTGGGAGGTGCAGCTCTCTGGTGCATCGGGCTTTGGCTTTTTCATCAGGGAGGGAGTGGACTGGAGATGAGAGCTGCTCTGGGGAAGGAAGGAAGACAAGAACTGCAGTCGGGGTAGTTGAGCTGAAGAGGGAGGCAAGCTGGAAAATACATGCTCTGAATGCGGGAGGATGGGCCATAAAGAAATAATGGTTCTCCCACCTACTGATGCTTCAGCCTCTTCCTAACTGCCTCCAAGAAGATGCCAGGCTTTGCCACAGGCCGGCTGTGACACTTCCCCTGAGAGCCTGGGGCCAGGCCTGTGTAGGAGAGCAAAGCACAAGGCCTCGGGGGGCACCTGTGGAGCCACAGGGCTGCGTTATGGTTCCAGCATGGCAGTTTCAAAGTGACACCCAACTAACATGTGTTTCCCTGATAACAACAAACACAGTATTTTTGAACTAGTTTTTTTCCTTCCCAGTGACTGAGGAGAAACCATATTTAGTTTTTTCCCAGCAGTCCCAGCGCTGCCTCTGGCCACAGTCGTTGTGGGCCCTCCTTTCATCTGAAGCAGCTTCCATGTGACAGTTCAATGACCAGGCAGCTGCAGGTGGAAGTCTGCAGTACAAATGCAATGCAATGCCCCTTCACTGCTGCCACGTGTTCTGTCCTGTAAGCCTGTGTGGTGGCTACACAGGTATATCTTTGGCAAGCATTAGATGTTTATATAAAGTTGATATTGACTGCTTTTCAGCTGCTCTGCTTAGGTACAAAGAGGTGAACCTTCAGGAGTCAGCATGTCTGTGGTCCAGTTCTTTCTCTCCTATTCCCACTGAGCTACCTGCTTGTTCATTATTTTCCAAGAATTCAGCAGAGCACAGTGAAACAAGACAGAATGGTTTGAGTATTTAAGATAAAAGTAAGGGGATGGCAGAAAACCAGAAGTTCTTATTTATGGGCAAAATTTTTAGTACTACTTGAAGGAAAAAGCTTCTGGTCCCAGTGATGGAAGCAAAGTGGATGCACACTGTTACAGGTTTATGAAATAAGGATGAATAACAAATTTAAAAGGTTCACACATGCAAAGAAAACATGCACTTGCTTGATGAACTAAATCCATCTTTGAATTTATTGATGTAAAGCAGACAAAATTCTCAATCACATTATATCAAAAGTACTTCAATTGCCATTCTGTAGCAATGGATCACACACACTACACCCTGCAAAGACAGACAGATTTCTCAGGCTTTTGTTCCCTAATAACATATGTTTCTTGAGTACAAAGGTTCCTGTCTAAAGCTATTGCTTGAAATGCACTGATTAAAAATAATAGTAAAGATCCAGTGTAACTTCAGTCCACAGTGAATCAGCCCCAGCCATGGCTGGACGGACAAGGCAGAGATGAAGCTGAAGAACAGTGCAGTCATGACTGCAGGCACAGATACAACTGCTTACCTGGTTTCACCAATTATCACTGCTTTAAAAATAAGCAATTTCTGCCTCAAGGGAGTGCTGGGGGAAGGATGGCAGCAAGGCACTTCCACTTCTTGTTCCTCTACACAGGAACTCCAGGGGCAGCGCAGGACCAGTTGTGGAAGGAAACTGTGTAGGACAAGGCTGCTGTGGGACACAGGGAAGAGCCTGAGCTGGACAGGAAGGAGGGAAAAGCAGCCATGGCCAGGAGAGCTTGCAGATGTGGTAGCAAAGCCAGAGCTTTGGGCAGCTGAAGAGTGTGGCATTTCTGTTTGGCAAGAAGAGGCATTGGTTCAGTTTTGGTTTGAAATACCATCTGTCCCATCATTACAGATTTCTGCAATACTATTGTAAGGCAATCTGGAATCCACAGGAATCCAGAGGCACCAGAACTTCACAGAGGCCCATCGTGCCTCATTTGCAGTGCCAAAGCTCATCCCATCACGTGTGCTGGGACAGAGCTTTGCTCTCTTTCCATAGCAGAAGCTCCCTTCCAGTCTTCTGCTCAGACAGATCTCTCTAAACAGTGTACTTTCACACTAGTTTTTCACACCATTTGGCTAACATGCAGGGACTTGTAGTGAGATGATAGTAAGGCCTGACTTTCCAAAAGCTCAGGTAAGAACAAAGACCCCAGTCTAAAGTACCCTTTAGAGATGGTACTGTTTTAGCTGAAATCCAGCTTTTCTTTTTTTTTCTGAAATATTTTAAAGTGCTGAGGGAGTACCCGTCTTAGAATAGTCGCTATCATCCCTCTTGCCTGTTTTCATTCACATAAAAATTTCAGAAAGCTTTGCCATGCTATATTGAGAGGAAAAATGAAACAATTTATGAGAGGGTGTTCAAAAATGTGCACCTGGAGAGAGATCCTGAATGCAGACAGATCTGTAATGCCCGAGTCTGTGATTAACGCCTCAGTGGACTGGACTGTTAATATAGAATTCAATTTAAAGCCCATACTTTCCTCTTAGCTTTGTTTAAAAGCTCCCTTTGAATTAATTGCTTGAGCAGTTCTTAGTTACTTAACATGTTTAGCCAAGTAACAAACTGGGATAAAGAACAACTGAAATTGAAATCCAGGCACTGTTACTGCACTGTATACAATCAGGGTCAGAGGGAATGGTCAGGAAAATATGCCAGAGAAGCAGTGCCCTTAGGGTGCTTCAGAAAGCTATGCATTATCAGCAGGTTTTCGTCCTTCTTTATGGAATCATCTAAGATACAACCTCCTGAAATGCAACAGCTGTGTCCTTTCTTTTAAGGCAATTGTTGTCAGATCTCTGATGAAGCAGAGCAAAAACCCAGAACCTAAAGAGTTGTGTAAAATAACCCTTAAAAGGTAGTTAAGACAGGAAAGCACCCAACATTTAGACAAGCCAGGCGTAAGGAATTATCCAAAAAGATAAGGCTTGAGACTCATCCAAAACAGGACAAGATATGCATACCTAGAGATATAACAGAACAGACTGACCTGAAGAAAGAAGATAAGAAATTCAAAGCACCATTTTTGGCAAAGCCCATCCTAAAGTCAGCAAAAACTAAGCAAAGTTGAAAAGTTCACTGAGGATGAAGAGCTGAGATACGACCCCTACCAGAGGAAGTAAGAGGAACCCCCACCGTAATATTCCTCAAAAAGAGCGACTCCGCCCCAACTCCGCCTATTATGAATATTATAATCAAATGTTGCAATAACATGAATATGCATGCTAAAATGATGTAGCCGCTCACTAGAAATGTATAAATACTGTGACTTTGCACTATTGACTTCGGAACTCTATTGTCCGATGTTAATCGGAGAGTTCCCCAGCGTTGCACCAATAAATACCTTTGCTGTTTATTGACCAAAATTATGTCTCCAAACAATTTTATTCTGCCTCTTTGGGCATCACTGATCGCTGGGAACCTCCTCAAATTCCAGCAGAGCTCCCCTGCCCTCTCTGCCCCCAGGCTTTGTGGTAAGCTCATTGCTGTTTCACCTGAAGCATGGAGGAAAGCCTTATGCCATGGAATGGATGGCTGCTGCCTTCCTGATAAGTCGCTCCGTCATTGGGGAATTTGGTCGCACCACATCACGTTCTCTCAGAAGACACCTGAGAAAAGAGGAGAGAAACAGGCATTCGTGAGTACATCAAGTTTTTCTGTAAGATAACCAGCAGTGTCCTTTTAAGAGGAGAAACATCAGTATATAAAGCCCTGCTCCTAAGGTACAGATTTTCCCTACTGGAAACACTGGACCTGGGCAGGAATAGGAATACCTTTTAGGTAGAACAGCATTGTTGCTGAAAACCGAGCACCCAAAGCTCAGAGGGCACAGAAGCATCATTCTGCTATTGTATCCAAATTTTATGTTTTAAAGAGACCTGAGGAGGGGAATGGGCAAGGCTTCCTACTGTTCCAGTGATCTATTCCTGAGTGCCCAGGCAGACCCATGCGTGGCGTTTCAGCAGAACTCAGTGTGGCTGATAAAGCACATCTGTTGTACCAAACAAGGCACCTGTGATCTGTACTGAGCCAAGCTCACGGGTCCGAGCACATCTCCTGTGTCCCAATGCAGCAGGTGCCAGCAGTAGGACAGACTGGAGTTGCACCAGTTCACACAAGTTTAGCAGTCCATAACATACACTCAAGAACAGGCCGCATGTTAAGACAGAACCATTTGAAAATCAACTACACTTAAACAAATACAGACCATTCATCCAGGCTGCGGGTGTGTACTTTTGGAATTGGAAGCTATTGCACTTTTTATCCTGGTTAAATATTTCTACATTTAATGTAAATGCTTGCATATAATTTTAGCCTTAAATTTACTGGTTTGAGTATAGTCATTACTTCTTAGTCTTAGCAACAGTGCTACTTTCACAAATATTTATCAGGGAAAACACTCACCTTGCAATATTTCGTTTGGCCTGTGATTTAGAATTTAAAGCAGCATGAATCAGCAACTGGCCGAAAACATCTCTCTGAAAAAAAAGGCAGCAAAATACAAAGTACTAAGTAATTTATAATGTATTGCCAGTTACAATGTCTTTGTTTAGCAAATTACTAAATCCACAGGAAGAAAACCTAGCAACATTAAAATTAAATAGGTAACCCTGCTAGTAAGTGTTTGCAAATAGGATTCACCTGTCACAAGCACAGTTTAGCTTTTCACTTTCTAAGAATGAAGTGTTACTGATTAGGTAAGTGCCTAATGGAGGCTACTGAATGGGTATTAAATCACATCAAAAAATCTTTTCTTGATCTTCTTTACCTGGGCATTACTGCCTCCCAGTTGGATTAGTTGATAACGGATTGGGTACAGCAGGTCCACAGCTTTGTCACAATTTCCATTTTCAAACTCTACAAAAGCCTGGCACAGTGGCAACCCCAAACTAGGAGCCAGGGAAAGCTGGTGGTCTTCATGAGGTGCTCTGTAGAATGAAAGAGTGAGTAACTTCCATAGGTCAAAATGTAAACATGTATTTCAGTGCCAGTCTGTCACTGCTGGTAAGACAGGTTTGGGGTTTTTTTTAACTGTATAAAGCCTGATGTTTCAAGTATTTCACTTAGATCCTATCCTTTGGTATGGTTATGTTACTTACACCTTTTTGTTACTCATCCATCAGCCCGTTTTCAGTCCCCTCAGTATACCTGCAAAAGCCACAAGCCCAACTCCTCCTACTAGAAAAGTAAGAAAACTGCAGTTTCCCTTCTGGTGACCTCAGCAGAATATGACTACTTTTTAACATGTACAAAATGCATCTGGAGTATCATTTATATATTATACATTTCTGATAGATGTAAATTAATCCAATCATTAATATAATCCCTTCCATCTCACAGCTTCTTTTCTCAAATAATGAAATTAAGCTTTATAACATTTCAAACTACATCTAAAAATGCACCTCTGTATTATTACAAAAGGCTGAACATGTAGGCAAAAGGAAGCACTGGGTGGAAAAATAAGCAGTATATATATATGAAAACCTATGTTCATTAAAGCTTCCCTGATGTGCAGGTTTTTGTATTTTATATATACTAATATATAAACTTTAGTCAAATCAGACATACTTAGGGGCTTGCTTTGACAGTTATTTGTTTTCATAAGTATTCTTAATAATTATAGTATTTTTATAGTCAGGAACAAATAGTGACAATTTCAAGATCTCCTTCCTTTTTAAAGGTGAAGGAATACATGCTGAGAGGGGAAAAAAAGGGTAGATTATTACTTTAGTAGTACTTGAAATTTAATTTCCTGCAGATGTACTTCACAACACAACAAACAGCAGCCATTAGCATATAACTACCAACTAATGTTCTGTTATTAAGGAACCTTTAAACCAGAGCACAAAAAAAGCACCACACAGATGACATATCTTGTAGAATGCCCTTACTAATATACTTCATTATTCCTTGTATGTGTGACCCCACTGGAACGAAATAAACAGGAACTGTTCAGTTGGTGTTCGTGACCTCAAACATAAAAGATTTCTGCTTGACAAGATGCCTGCAGACATTAACTCAGAAAATGAATAATAATACAGATCTCCTAACTGGAGGGTGGCCTGCTCAAACCAGATGTGTCCCAGTGACATGCTAAAGCAGGGCAGAGAATGCTGCAGTGCTTCTGCAAGCCAGAAACACCATCACCCTCAAGTTCAGAGGACAAACTATTTACTGAGCCCAACACTGTAACTCCTTTGCTTACTTGGCAAGTTCCTGAAGAGTTGTTAAAAGCTCCTCGGTAGTCTTGAGGTCCTTGGCTCCAAGTGAAGACATCAAGAAGTGCACGTCATTGAACAGAAGAATGTGATCTTTGGTGTGCTTCTTCGTAAGTGCAAGAATATTCTTCCACCTGTCTCCAAGCTTTACACCTAAGAGCAAAAAACACTTGTCTCAATAAGAATGCCACATGCAGAAGCATGACTTTGCAATATACTTTCAGGCACTCAGCTTAAACAGCATTCCTGTGGAACTCCAAAAAACATACCCTGATGTGGCAAAATGTATGCAGCAATTCTCAGCTGCAGCTGTGTTTGGGATGAGAGTTTATTGACTGTCAGGAGTTTAAAGCCAGTATTTCAGACTGTGTTATGTGAACTTCTGACTTTTTTATGAGACTGCTCATAATGTCTTGGAAGTGATGCCCACCATGAGCTGTCTGTAGCAATCAGAAGACAGTGTGTTAAGATGGATTTAATAAAAAAACCAATGCATCATTAGTGTTTTAGCAGAACAGTGTGAAAATAACATCTGCTCACCATGTCTCCCATCAAGAACTCTAGTGTATAAACACTAGCTTAAAGAGCTAAGGGGAAATGCCACTGAGTTAGGAGAGTACACAAAGCCAGAAGCCAGTATGCTCACACTAGCTGTTTCAATCAGGATCAAAAAAGAAGGGTAAGGTTTAAGTGGAAAATTACTTCAAGGAAGCATTATAGCTTTTTAGAGGCTTATGCACTTGATTGCTCAGCCTTAGATCTCCAGGAACAATAGAAAAGAATTTCTCCAAGAAAAAATATGTGATCTACGCTAGCTTGAGTTTACTGCAATACCACACTGGTATGGGAAATAGAAGCTCTTGGGAAGGGCAAAGCTTATGGACATTATTAGGAACTTGACACTGACACTTTTCTCAAGAGCAGAATTTTCTTCTGAAACGCTGATGAAGCTTACTTTGTAATTACATTTAAGTACTTCCTCAACATGTAAGGCAGGGGGAGGGGAAAGGGAAAAAGAAAACTGCCTTACAGTTACAAAAAAGAATGGCCAGGGGATATCCCACCTTCCAGATGGAGCCTGTACAGCATCGAACAGTTATCTACTACATCCAGCATGCTTCCACTTGCCAGGCACCGCGGAGCAATCTGCAATCACAGGGACTCATAACCTGGCCAACTGAAGTGCTAGTGGAAACTTAGTCATATTATCAGACTTATTTTCACAGTACAAATTTAATTCTATCTTCTAAAAATTTAAATTTTCCTGTTTTATAACAGTCCTAACTGCGTCTTTCCTGAATAGAGGAATCTGCAAGGATAAACACTTATATTGCTTTACATGTTGTTTTTCTCTGTAAGTACGGAAAGTCACCAAGGTATTTTATTTTTTCCAAAATTGTGCCGTAAATGTTACTTCAGTTTGTCAAAGGTTAATAGATACAAATCTGCCCAGCAGGTTTCTTAATGCTTGCAGTATTTTTACAATTTTTACAATGATGTGTCATGTTATCTCAATTGATACCGCTTATTTACAAAGATTGTTTTGAAATTCAGACAGTAGACTTAGTACCTACCATGCAAACTCAGTTCTTTGTAAAGGTGACTTGTCTTTATAGGAAAATGATTTTACATCCTTTTAAAAAGCATGAATAAGAAACATGGACAGAAGGGAACCCAGCACCACTGTAGCTCTTTGAAACACTCAAACTATGTAACAGCATTTTACCCAAAACTGTTTCCCCAAAAAACTGTAACAACAGATGTAAACAATATATACACATTTATCACACACTGTGGTAAGTTTCAATCTCACAGAGAAGGAAGAAAGCCCAGATAGTGACCTGAAGCATGTTCTCAGTAAAGACAAAAAGGGCCCCTACTCACATGCTTGTCATAAATTGTCAAAGCAGCTTCATATTCACCCTGAAAAGCAAATGAGGATCATCCAGACACAGTAGCCAACAGTGACTGGCAGCGACCAAAGACACACATAGAAGTAACAGGTGGCATAACAGTACTTTGTGACAGCCTCATGACTTGATGAAAACAAACCATGTCAAAGGAACCCTGAGGTACTGAAACCAGGAATGGAGTTTAAGAAAAACCTGAATTTACAGGGCAAAATGATCAGTATGTTGAGGGTTCATTTAATAATAGATACCAATGTTGGTACAAGTTATGCATGAAGGAGAAAGACAAAGTATTGCCTCTCATTCTAATATGCCTTTCAGGGATTTTGGCAAAAATTAGTGCATCCCACAGTGTATGCAAAGAGGTGGGAGGAAAAATAGTTTTATGCAGGTTTCAAACAAATTGTGTGGATAGAAAGTGGCAAAATAAACAAACTATTGGACCACTATTATGCTCCTTCTATGTTACTAACACTCAACACAAGCCAGTTACTCTGCCTTCTGGCCACGGTGTGCTGCCTTCTCAAAGATGCCACATTTCTCTCCCTATTGACCTCAACCCCACAGGTGCTAAGCATGAAATCCAAGGAAATTCCACATTGCAAACTGACGGGTAAAACTAGAATCATTTTTACAGGGTTTCAATAATAAGAATTAGTAACATTAATAACATTGGCAACCAATTTAGAGCTTATTGCCTCATTGTTATAGTCAGCAAATTTTTGGGCCAGAAAATTAGTCTTGAATTTGGTAGGAATTTTGTTAACTTTTATCTGAAACTTAGAGATCCAAGTCCATCTTACTATCAAATAACTGTGCTAATTGCAATTAGTGAAACTACTGATCTTCAAACATGCAGTGATCTTACAGCAATATTTCAACATTCTAACAAAGATCCTGGAACTTTGACCAACGCAATTAAAAATTCTCAAAAGAACTGTAATAAAGGACTAGCTTTAGCTGGTATGGCACATAAAACACCTGTATGAAAATATCGCTTACCTTTTCAATGAAGTATAAAGCCCAGTGCCAGTAATTGTGGCAAGCAAGCATATCACTATTCTGGGGAAAAAAAAAAAAGAAGAGGAGGAGAAATTATGTAGAAAATAACCTCCTTTTTAAATTACGTAGTCAGATTTTTATTTCCTTCTTCAGCAAAACTTAGTATTTAATGAGAGACAAAAGAGACAAGAACTTTAAATTAACTAGCCAGGGTAGACTTGTCCTTGTGGCTATTCAGGGAGATGCCTCAAACCCAAGGTTTCCCCCATATTATTTTCACTTGGATGCTTCAGAATTCACCCTTCTGCAGCATTTTTTTTTATAAAAAGATATGTATTATCTAAAATGTAGGCATCTTGTCTGAAACAACCTGGACAGTGGAGATAGGAGGACATGTGGCCTTGGGAGGGCCATTCATCCCATCCACCCACCTAGATACCTTCTTAAGCATGGGATTACCTGACTGAGTAAAGCAAAACCTTTCTACTGCTGCTAAGTTTTAGTTTTGAATAAGATTAAACTGCTAAAGAGAAGCAGGCTTGTAGGTAACTGAAATAAATCAAAAAAAGTAGGCTCTGGGAACTCACCACAGCAGCCCAGAAAAAAAACACTTGCCACTTTGTAATACACAGCACTGGCAGAGGTCTCCTCTGGTAAGATAATTTGAGTTTGTACTGAAATGTAACTCAGAAAAACATGGCATATGTTGGGATATTTTTGGGGTGGGAGGTGGAGGAACAAAGTAAAATACTCTGTAAAGAAAACCTGTACAATATCTTTATTAGGAAGTAGGATGATGAATTAAAAGCAGCAGAAGGAGCACAAATACTGTGGCAGTACAGACAGATCATCCTGGTCATTAAAAGAAAATAAATAAAAACTTCAAATCACCAAGCAACTTTAAAAAAATACTTAGACAGACCTGCTTCTTTTCACACGTTTATAACATTCTGTGTTTGTGATGTTTAAGATAAGAAATATTGCACAAGAGAAGTGATGGTGCGCAATATGATATGACAGTGCTAGTTGTTAGAAATCTTAAATGTGCTGGGTCAGGCACGAAGGTACATTAGCCAGTTCTACTTACTGATCTTGCACTTGATTTTATTTGGATAAAGAGTATAAATCAAAGAGACATACAACAATTTTAAGAAGCAAGAGTTCAAAAATCAATCCAAAAGTCACTGGCATGTTAAAGGTATTACCCAAGCTGTCAATCCCTTATATCACTGTCTCTTTAAAGCTAACATATTAAAGGACAAAAGGCTTTCAGGGAAATGACAGATGTGAACTACAAACAAGGGTTTTCTGCCTGCACTTCCAAGCTCGGCATCTGAATGCTTAACTTAAAAAACCCCAAGTCTTTCTAGTCTCATTATCCAGCCCTGCTCTCTGGGTGAGGTGGAATGGTCAGCTCAAATGACTCTAAGACAGACTCTCACAGGCTCTAACAGATTCAAACCTCACAGCCTTCTGCTCTAAATAGAACAATCATTGGGAAAACACATGCTGTCCAACACAAAAAAAAGGTTCATTTACAGCAAAAAACTGTATGACAGACTAATTAACCTCTTCAATACAAGATGGGATCAAACATTTTGGATATATAAGGTAACTGGTACACACGGAAGTAATTAGTACACTAGAAAATAAACAAAAGCATCATTTCTCTTTACAGTTGATTTCTAAACAACCTTCCCCATCCAGAAGTAAACAAGTACTTTAGGAGTCTTCTGAAACATTTGCCTCTGTCATTTCCTACCTCATCTTAGGTGTCATGAGGAGATTTAGGCAGGTTTCTCAACTGAGTCAGTCCTCACCTCAGTCTAAACAAATAGCTCATGAAAGTATCAGTGATCCCTTTTCTTTTATAACCACACAATAAACCACATACATAAACCACAAGTTTCACATCTGATGTTTCACCTGCCTGCCATGGCCATGTCTTTATGAGATGTACAATACCTACTCAGGTCCACCAGGAAAAAGAAACGTGCACGTACGAACGCCACACCTACGGAAAAGCAGTATTTTTAGGCTATTCCTAGCCATTTTTGTAATCTCTGCACTAGTGGTGACTTACAGCGGTCCACAGTATGTGTTCCTCATGACATGCCCATTTTTTCCTGCCTCTTTCTTTAAAAAGCTGCATGGATAATAACAACACCTGAAATGAGGATTCTTCTAATATGCAAACTCTGCATGGCTGGTAACATGTCTGCAGAGGGAATTGCATGCAGAGGACTCAAGAACTTGGCTGCAGGAGTTAAAGACGACCTAGAATGAGTTTTTTCAGAGATGCCACAAGAATGTTTACCTTCCAGTTGGTTTCTGTTTCCTTCATAAATTCTAAGCCTTTCTTCACATCTGCTTTCATTTCATTTACGTGCGCTATGGTATGGACAGACCATGCATCTGTCTGATTTATAGCTAGAGCCTATGATTGAAGAACAGGAAAACATGATGAGCCTTACAAACTTGCAAATACCAACATTTATCACTGCTTATCTACAAACAAGAGACTATTTTTTCCTTGCTGCATGTCAAGTACATCCCTTTACCACTGCAACCAACCATAGCCTGGAAGTCTGAGTACTCAGCCAACTTCTCTTCCTTGCTCCAACAACTCCCACCAGGCTCTAGGCATTTAGCAACGTTAGTCATAAACCTAGTAAATGTTAAGTGTTACTCTCTGTTGTCACTTTTGGCAATTTGATCTCACAGAAGTTTGTCAAAAGCATCCACTGGAGATTGTGTCTGAGACTCCCAGAGGACAGAGATAATCCTGGGAACTGGAGAAAGTCAAGTATAATTACTGTCTTCATAAAAAGCACACAGGCTGGCTAACACTGATCCCCAGGAACATTGTACAATTAGCTGTTCAATAATCCAGGAACAAGCATCTGGGGAAACAAAGGGAGGGGGAGCCCAAACAGGATGGATTGTCAAGAGCAGATGACATTGAGGCAATCCAGCATTCTTTAACAGGAGTAAACAGCCAATCACACATGGGGGAAATAGCAGCTGGGCTGATCTATGCATTTCAGAGGGGTGTTCTGACCCTACCTGCCAAGGCATGCTCAGAAGCAAGTGAGAGAAATACAGTCCAGGCAAAACTGCCGTGGTGTGGCAGAGATGCGAGAACAGTCACCAACAAGCCTTGTGAAGCTCTGTGAGCATTTCCATGTTGAGCTTTATCTCCTTGCTACTTCGAATAACTGGGATGACAGAGTCAGTCAGCTCACGGCATTGGCACAAACCACTAGCCAGAGAGCCGGGTAGAGAACTCTAAAACCTTTTAGCACCAAGGGCAGGCAGTTTACCTCACGGGCAACCTCCTCAGCACGGTCAAAAAAGTTTGTTTCCACGAGTCCAAAGGAGTAGTAGCCTTTCACATAGCTAACAAAAGGGGGAAAAACAGCACATCATCCATTTATAACTAGATTTAATCTAGGACCAAAAAGACATACTAGAAATAGCATTTAACTCAAAACAGTCCTTACAGTGCAAGTTACAACGAGGGCTCAAGCTTGCAGGATATAGAACTCCTAAGCGAGTTCTCACAGGAAATGAGTGGCCCAGAGACACCAGCATGAGAAAAAGTAACAAGATGTACATCAGAATGGACATTTCCATCTTTGGACGAGATGGAATCAAGAGCTGCCCAGAACAAGCCTGCTGATCTCCATAACAGCTAC
This sequence comes from Poliocrania exsul, assembly GCA_035041345.1. Lineage (NCBI taxonomy): Eukaryota > Metazoa > Chordata > Aves > Passeriformes > Thamnophilidae > Poliocrania > Poliocrania exsul. Next base: position 65,375,368 of record JAWWLZ010000042.1, read on the forward strand.
AAGATGCAGAATTAGAAGGCTGGAAGTGAGACAGTGGAGTCTCCAAAGTTATCTGAGCATCTCAATGTCACCTTCTGCACTTTTTCCATTGCCCACAAAACTATAAATAAAATATATATACAATAAAATAATATAATAGAAGTACCTGAGAGTACTTATATGTGAAGAGACCTTTTAAAGCCGGCAGTAAATCATCCCCATTAAGCCATAAAGGCAAAATGTAAAGGAAAGTTAGGGATGTTATATGCTCTTACACATATGCCTGATATAGTTGGTTTTAAGAAATACTGAACTGTTATTCTATGTGCAGATTTCTGGATTGGAAAACACCAGAAGATGTTTCTGCTTCTCAAAATATGTCTTGAGGTTTTGGTTTAAAATTCCTAAGGCAAAGGGACTACTAGAAAGTGTGGGGGATGTTGCACCTGATTTATTTTATGGATCAAGATGAATACTGATTTTTTTTGGTCAATGTATCGATGCACCCATAATTTGACTCTCCATGCCTGTAAGTTTGAGGATAAGGTGTATTTGCTTGGGTTTTTTTACTTCAGAAATGCCTGGTATATGGGTATTCTCTGTTGATTTACAATTAAGAGGACAACAGCCTAAACTTTTGTAGCACTGAGTCTAGAAAAGTTTATAAAAATACTGTCAAAACTGCTAAGTTGTCTTACTTCCCCAACAAATGAAACCAGTATACTGTAGTTAAAAAGAACTAAGTTTTAGATTTCTCTGAGCTGAAGTAAGACAGCTGGAAAAATGAGACTCCTGACACTACCTCCTTGTGCCACGAGGGCACCTCAGATGGCTTCACTGCCATGTCAGCATCCATTCTGTACTCATCGCACTGTTCCTAGAAATAAGGAGCCCAGATTGTGCTGGATATGGGGGTAAAGCTGTACAGCAACATGCGTAAAACTTTCAGAAAGCACATGGGTCATCTATTCATCTGTCTCTAAATGTTAAACATATGTCTTACAATGTAACACTAACTTTTACATAAAATTAGAAGTTTTCAAATAATAAAATAGGTCTTAAAGATTATTTAAAAAATCATGCCAACTTAGCTTTCATTAACTATTCACTTGCCAACAGATTCAGATTAACCTGCATTCACTTCTGGAAACTGAAACCTTCAGCACTGAACGACAGAAACTTTTAAAACCTGCCTTCTTGTCAGTCTTTGCTGTAACAGCTGGTATTGTATATTCCAAAATTTTGTTTCAGAACCACACTTTGGCATTCCAAGTTACAACTCCTTTCTTCTTTGTTACCATTCCTTTCTTCTTTGCACTGATGTGCTCTATCACCCCCAATGTGTGCACCATGGGTCCATAAAAGCCTGAAGAAGCTTTGCCACTGCGCTGGGTGAGTACACAATTGTATCCCGTGTGTTACATGCCATGTGCTGTATTTGACGGCAGTGAGACACAGCTCACTTAAGAAAAAAGTCAACAACAGTGTCAAGAGGGATACTGGAGACATGTTCTGTCTGTGCTCAAGTTTGATTCACTTCTAAGCCCTTGATTTTTGTCTACATGTCTGTTTTCAACGGATCCTGTTACTTAGGTGTGCCTGAACTTAAAATCCACAAAGTACATGCACACCAGGTGAAGAACAATTTTCCAAATGAAGCATGACCCACCTGCTCAGTGGCACATCAGGTGTCCAGAAAGGATAAACCCGGGCAACAGAATCTCGCATCTGTACCTGATATCCCAGGTAGAAATAAGTGTCATGGGAAAACTTGAGGGCCAGCAGGTCAGTTGGGTGACTCTGCAGAACCTGTTCCCACAGGTCACAAGCTTTTGGAAGCTGGCTAGAAACAAAACAAAATTATTTCCATTGTGGTAAGAAGGCACAGGTACCTGCCACTACAGTTAGTTCTGGGCCTGCGCTATGCTGAAAAATACAAAATTCAACATCAAATGATGTATTTTTGTCTTGAAGGAATTTTTTAGTCCCTTTTAAAGTAACAATGGCATTATCTTCACTTGGCACCTTCTGAGAAATCCTTTGAAAGAAATGTCCTTGGGTTACACCACATCACTGAAACACACAAGGAAAATGAAAGAAGCTTAAACATTCTGGTGTTATTTTTGGGATCATTTTGGGGCGATTTTGGGTTTCTTTCCCCCCTGGGATGATCAGGGTCTCATTTAATTATTATTTTGTGGTTATTTTGGGGCTTATTGGAGTGATTTGGTGGGTTTGGGGCGATTATTTTGGGGTTATTTTTGGATTATTTGGAGGTGATATGGGGGTTATTTTGGGGATTTTGGTGGGTTATTTTGGGGTGATTTTGGAGTTATTTTTTGGATGATTTTGAGGTTTTTTTCCCCCCCAGGACAATCAGAGGTTTTTTGAGGTCTCTGATTTCATTTTTTAAACTATTTTGGGGTGATTTTGGGGGATTATTTTTGGGTGATTTGGTGGTTTTTTGCCCCTGCTCAGGACAATCAGGGGACTTGGTGGGGGTGTCTCTGGTTTTATTTGCTTCTGCCTGGGGTAGCAAAAACCTGTCACAGTCCCTTAAACAGAGTGACAGTGGACTCACCCCTTTGCAAACATGTCCAGCGCCGACACATGAAGCTTCTCCCGCTCTGTCAGTGGCTGTGACTTGGAAAGTGCCACCATCGTTCTCATTGCACAGTCCAGCTCTTTGTCAAGTCGCACAGAACTTCCAGTGCCAACCAGCTCCAAACCATTAGCAATGACATGTCCCATTGCTACACAAAACAGCACAGCAGCAGCTGAGCTGCTCAGCATCGCCTGCATCTCCACATCACACAAGAGAAACTGAGTATTTTAAGTGAGACTGACTTGGGGACACAGGGGGTCCAGAAAGCTTCCCATGGCTGAAGTTCTTAAAGGCTTTTCATGACAGCTACTTAAATATGATGTGAAATAAAAGAAACAAACAAACCATCCTGCCTGCTCTAGATTCTGAGGCAGTTTCACATTACAGAATTCTGTAAGCCGTCACCTTGCCCTTGCATAAACAAAGTGAGTTAAATTCCAAGACACCAGGTATTATCTGGTACTTCCCACGTTTAGAATTAAAGGTTATACTCACTAAAATTTGGATCTGCTGCTTTTAACTTGGAGAGGCATCCCTCAATACCTCCAAGGCTCTCATTATTGGTCCAGGTTGCATACTGTAAGAGAGACAGAGGAAGAGAATGCAAAGAAATCTTGTATGATATGGGGCTTCTTTTCTTTCTCCCAGACATTTAAAATTCAAAAGCAAGCAAGACAAATAACTAAAAGACAAACATTGCATTAAGACAAGTTTAGTGAGTAGGAAAACAGAAAAACTGGGGGGATTTTAAGATAGTTTGGCCACCATCAGAATCAATGATCCTGCATTTTTATGTGCTTTACACTGACTGGCCGATTTGCCAGTGTCAAGTGGCATAAACATACTGGCTGAGGCTTTCACCACAGCTGCAGCATCTGGCACAGCCCTCTGCTGTGAGGGTTTCCTGCTGCCAGCTAAAGACTACACACCTGTGGCAGCAGCCTGAATTTGAGGCTCTCCCAGCTGACAAGAAATTTAAATGTCAGCTACAGCAAAGGCTGTTTCATGCATGAGCCCCTTCACATCACATTTTCTTACACCTTTTGGTCATACCTGTGTCAGCACAGCATCGAAGAGCTTACAGGCTTCATTGCTAGTCGTGGACAGGACAAGTCCAGCATCCTGCCAGGCCTGCACAACAAACACACAGACCTTCTCATTTTACACCTGGGTGTTCCAGGCTATGCTGACAGACACAAACCTATTGTTCAGTTGCAGTTACATCCCAAGACTCAATTAGTTGGTGTTAGTAGTGGGACTAAAGAAACAAACAATTATGAAGTGTAACAGAAGGTCTTGGTGGGTTACACATCTCATGAGAGAGCCATTTGGAATTCACTGCAGCTGTTGCCCAGTGCCTCTGCTGCAGGCACACCTCATGAGAAATAGAAGCAGGGTAAAATAAACCCCTGATCTTTTATAACAGAAATCAATACCTTAAGTAACTTGCAGGCCACACAGCCTGGCCAAGCAAACCCACCAAGTCACTGGAGCTAACCAGCAGAAAATTTGGACCACAAATTTTATGCAAGTCTTACAAAAGTAAGAACATGGGCAATGGATAAAGCTAAAAAGCAAACCAGTATTGGGCTGCCACAGTTTCTAATAAGCTAACATGACTGAGGCACATCTTCTGGCTGGCTGCTGGCGGATGAGTTCATTTGAGACGCAGCCCCAATCACTGCAGAATTGCTTTTACTGCAGTACACAGAATGTAGAGGATAGACATACATCATAGAAACAGACCCAAGGCAAGCCAAGTCAGACTTCTCCTGATGGGGGCTTAGTCTGTCCCGATGCTGCAAGAATTCAGCTGGTATCATTTTACACTTTAATGCATTTCTTGGCTAATGACTCAACTGTCAAAAATTTTAAGTGACCAGGTAAGGACATCTTTATTAATATATCCTAAAGCTTCCCCAATGTGATTGGATTAAAGGCTCACATTCCAGCAGCTGGAGCACATGAGTCTTCATATTACAAGCCTGGAAGACTAGACTTGAATATAAAACTACAAATTTTCTTGACAATTCATACAATATCCAGAAAAAGACCAAAAAGAAAAGTTGAGCTGGTAAGAAGGATAGGCTTGCTACTTACAGGCTACCTTTCATGGTGCCCTGCAAATTAGGCCTGAAGTCACCCTCAGCACCAGTCATCAAAAACAAGCTCTCTTTGGAGCAGGGTGTATGCCCACTGCCTGTTTTACACAACAGCTCCAAATACTTTCTAAGACTTGTTAATGTATATTCATAGGAATGGAAACTTCTGTGAGTGAGCACCAGAACAAACCAGCAGAACAAGGGTTAGTGCAAAATGGGCCTGCATCCATCCCTGAGGACACTGCTGATCTCGCTGAGGTACATACTATTTCCATATACTCCAGAGAGCCTCTGTCCTGCCATGGCTACAACCTGCATAACTCACTCCTCAGTGGAAGATTCCCGCTCTGGCAACGGGAGGATGGCAGCAAGGCTGTGTCACTCAGGGATGCTGCTACTCTCCCTGGCAGCACACCAGGGCAATGGGTTGCAAGAAAGAACCATCTCGGAGCAGCTGCTGGCTCCTAAGACACATAAAAGATGTGCTCCAAACCTAATCTGCCACTGACGACCAAGAATCAAACAGTTATTCTGACTACAGAAGAACGAGCATGCCCTGTCCTCTGTGTCATACGCAACGAGTCCCGCCCAGACTACTTAGGACACTCATATCCTGGGGCTTGTCAGTACTCAGGTATCAGACTGTGACTGAAGAAATCCAGAGTGTGAGTAGGTAAAAATCATCCTCGAGAGTCTGTAAAGCAACTACCAGCTCTCCTTCCCACAGAGGCTGCCTCTGACTGCTGTTACACTCATGTCCCACAACCCTCCTCTCTCACTCCAGAAGAGACTTTTCTGTGTGATGCCTCTTGGATGAGACAGCCGTGGCCTTGGCTCTTCTCACTGTTTCTTCGTGAGATCAAAGCCTTGCCCTTTCCCCTGCTCTAAGATTAGACTTCTGTCATAAGACCTAGTAACTGTTTATTTGTAATTTTTCCCTGCTAGAATCACAGCTGGCTCTGAGAATTGTGCTCTTTGCAGGCTGCACTGCCACCTCCTGTATTCCTTGCCTGGCAGATCCCCAGGCTCTGGAGATCACGCACCCGTCAGTCTCACGCAATAGTCAAGACTTCTTACCTTACCCACCCCGCCTAATTAACCAAAACGCAACAATAAATGTTCGTCGGGAAGAAAACATAGGAATGACTAATTAGTAACCAGCTCCTGCAGGTCGATATTGGACCCTTGCACCTGAAGGTGGTTTAGAGTTAAGTGAAGGCCTGACCCACTTCTGATGCCCACGGAATAGGCAGGTGGGTGCCCTGGGGCCCTGCGCTGCCAACGACCCACAGCTGCTCCGACACGGGGTTGGTTCCCTGGCAGAACGGACGGTGGCCGGGAGGGCTGAGCGGCCGCAGCGCTGTCCCTCACCCTGCCTCACCTCACAGCCCCTCCACGCTGCCCGTCACCCTGCCCCACCTCACAGCCCCTCCACGCTGCCCGTCACCCTGCCCCACCTCACAGCTCCTCCGCCCTGCCCCTCAGCCCTGCCCCACCTCACAGCTCCTCCGCCCTGCCCCTCAGCCCTGCCCCACCTCACAGCCCCTCCGCGCTGCCCTCACCTTGCAGTCCCGCAGCGCCGCCATGGCCGCACTCGCGGTTCGCTCGCGCGGGGTTGGTGCGCATGCGCGGCGGGCGCGGTGCGGGCGGTTGGTGCGAGCGGGGCGCCTGTTCCGTGTTCGTGCTCCGCACCCTGCGCCGCGGGAGCGCCTGTTCCGTGTTCGTGCCCCCGCACCCTCCGCCGCGGGAGCGCCCGGCGGGCACTGCCCCCGAAGTGCTTGTTCCGTCCCCCGGGCGCGATGACCGCGCCGCTCCTGCTGCTGCTGCCTCTGCTCGCCTGGGGGCCCCGGGGCTCGGGCGCGGCCCCTGCTCGGCTCCAGCCGTGCCCCCTGCGGGTCAGCTGCCCGGGCCCTCATGGACAAGTGTCCCAGCGGCAGGACAATGAGCACAGGGTGTCGTGCCTGTGGAACAGCACTGTGACTCTGCGGTACCGGCCCGCCCCGGGAGCGGGGCCGGAGGCAGAGCGGAAAGGGGCAGCCACTGCCCCCACCTCGCTGCCTCTGGTCCCTGAACTCGACCCGTGTGAGCAACACCTCGCGCTGGGCAGGCCAGGTGGTTCTGCGGGCAGGACACGCTCCTCCGCCCGGGGTCTGCCGGCGCCTGACGGTGCGATGCTCATCTGCCTCCTGCGCTGCACCCGAGTGCTCCCACCACAACGCGAGCATCGAGATCTGCAGGCAGGATGTGCGGCTGTTCGTGCTGTGGCCGCAGACACAGCTGATCCGCGCTGGGGAGCCGGTGGAGCTAGGCTGGTGTACGCGCCTGCAGGGCAAGGGCTGGCAGTACCACTTCAGCAGCCCGGCAGGCAACCCCGCCACCCTCCTCCTGCCCAGCAGCGAGCACCGAGAGGCACAGCCACCTGCCCTCTACCCAACAGCTGAGCTGCAACGCACCTGTGCCGCCTACTACAACTACCGCTTGACCGTGCGCTACAGCGAGCCCGGGATCCACGGCGCCTCGGTCACTATTGAACAGATGCCTCAGATAAGCCTCAGCCTCTCTCTCAAGGTGGAGTCCGACTTGCTGCATCTCCTTAGCATCAGCTCGAAGCTCCTCAGTGCTTCTCAGCAGCCCATCAGACTGTCCTGGAGGCTTCAGCCCCTTACCCTGAGCACACTTGCCTACAGACTGGTGGACACACAGGCTATAGGAGGTTGGCTCCACTCCTACACATTCTTTACACTGCAGAGCAACTTCTGCACCATTTCCACACCTCAGAGCCAGAGTGAGATAGTGGTGGCAAGTGTTTATCTTCATCTTCATGTAAAGAGGTTAGAGGCATTGTCAGGAGAACTGCATCTACTCAATGGTACCCTGATCCTAACCACAGGGAGAGAAACTCCCATGCATGTCAACCTTCACCTGGAGAAGACCAACAGGAGGAATTACATTTTGAGGTACAGCCAGGGAACATTTTACACATCTGCAGAAAACAACAGCCCTATTTCCACAGATCACCCTAACACACACACTGTGTTCTACCAACACGAGGAGCTCTCCTACCTTCTCACCACGGAGTTTCTGGGCTTCCAGTGGTACAAGTTGAATATGTACCTTTATATGAATCAGAAGAGGGCTTTGTTTGGGTCTCTGGCAGAAAGAAACCTTGAAGTACATGTTTTCAGTAGCCGTCCTTCTTTTCTGCAGAACTTCACTTATTTAGTGTGGTTTATCCCTGCACAACATCCGATGCTGCAGTGTGAGTGGACCTTCCATCTGCAGCTTTTTGGCACACGCAAAGCCCACCTTGTCCAGAATAGCACGTACACTTACAGTGATCATGTAAAAAATGCCACACGTTTTTTCCGTCGCTCTGCTTTACCCTTTGATACAGAGAAATACACGGCGTTTGTGGCAAAAGTGAACTGTACCAGCAGTGCACCTGTACCGGCTCTTCTAAACGTCAGAGTCAACAACTATACTGAAAAAACCATAGAAGCACTAGTGGTTTGCTACAAAAAAGAGTGTAAGATACGCTCAGTGTGGATTCAGAGAGCTGATCACAAAGCCATCATCCTGTACAAGAAAAGGGAAGAAACTTTTTACCTCTTTGCCAGAGTGGCCACAGACTGCCATATTGGTTTATCTGTCTATCCTGTTAGGGACACAAAAAATCCACCGGACTGGTCAAAACCAGTGAACTCTTCTCTCTTTTATGGCATAGAAATGGTACACTTAACTGTTCCCAGTAATACTTTAGATTATGGGTTGTATCTGGTTTTTTCCCCACAGTTAAAGTAATTCCAGTTGGCACCAAAACAGCCCTCAAGGGCTCAGATAGAATTTATATTCAGATCGAGAGATCTAATCTAGTGGCAAATATCTTAGGAGGTCCGTTCCGCGAAGTGGGTTTTTCTGATAGCTGGACTCTTGATGGCTCTGCATCCTCTGATCCTCATCCACAGGGAGGATCAATCTCATTTACTTGGTACTGCACTAAAGATATGTCAGATTATCAAACCATGAAACTCAGACCAGAAAGCAAATGCCATCCATCCCAGAGGGATTTGCACTGGTTAACACCCTCAGGTCCCATTCAAAGAATGCCACCAGAATCCCTACCAGGAGGTGCCATATACTACTTTCACCTTGTGATTCAAAAGGGCAGCAGGACGAGTCACGCTGATCAAGCTGTAGAAGTGGAGGCTGGCCCCCCACTCATTCTGGAGGTGACATGCCTTGAAAACTGTGGTAGTGCTTTAATTCCAACAGAGAGATTTGCCTTGTCTGGAAAATGCTCGAACTGTAAACCAATTAACAAGCCAGTCTACCACTGGTCCCTTTTTTCAGACAGCAATGCAGAAATTAGCTTTGATTGGTCTTCCAAAACATCAACGGGGAGGTCTGGGGCTTACCTGTCTATACATGCTCTGACTTTCACAAAGCCTGCATATCTATCCTACACAGTTCACTTACAAGTAAGTACCTGGGATGGTAGGACTTCATCCTACAGTAAACCATTTAAGGTAAACACTCCTCCTCAGGCTGGTAGGTGTAACATCAACCCACGATGGGGTATAGCCTTTCGGACAAAATTTGTTGTTAAATGCAAAGGATTTTCTGACAGCCATTTACCTCCGACATATAAAGTGATAGTAGCTTCCAATGTACCTGAAACCACCAAAGTAACTTCTGTGGTGGAAAACACATTTGGCACAATTCTGTACTTTGGTTCTATGGCTAAAACTCCTCCATCTCTTCTCCCAGCAGGAATGCCCTCTAAGTACACCTTGACACTTTATGTTCAAGTCCGTGATTCCCTTGGGGCGTTTACCCAAGTGACTTTACGTGCCCATGTCAGGAACCCAGTAAGCACCCGATCACTACTCCCTGCTGTGTTTAATGACCTGCTGGCCTCAGCAAGCAGTTTAAGCACAGCAGGGACATCTGATCTGCAGATGGGTGATGTTCTTAGAGCTGGTTATTTGGCTTATCTGGCAGCCTCCATCTTAAACTATGTTAAAGCTGCACCAACTCCCCAGATCCCTCAGGCTAAGTTTCAGGAAACCCTGGTTAAAACAGCCCTGAATATTTCGGTTAAGAGCATAATGGAAGTCAACCAAGTAGTGGCTGTTCTTTCTGAAGTCATAGAGGAAGCTGATGAAATGAACGTCAGGTCACAAGGCCTCGCCATTAGGAAACTGACAGAAGCAACAGGAATTCTGAAGACACAGAGGAATCACTGGTCTGAGGAAGCAGAAATTCAGACCAGTGGAATACTAAGATGTTTGTCCAACATCCTGACAACTGATCTTCTGGATCTCAAGAATGTCAGTGCAAATGGAATTGAACAACTCTTGTCCATCATGGAAAATGTAACAGAGATAGCTTTCCAGGGCAAAGTCCCTGGAGAAACAGAAACTCTAATGGAAACAAAACACTGGAATATTACTTGAAGAAAGATGAAGCCTGGAACACTGCAAATGCTTTCCTTACCAATGATACCTGCAGGAATTGCTTTTATCCAACACTGAAAAAGGGAAATGATTCCGGATTGCACCAGGATGCTGTATTTTCCACTGCCATTTTTGAGTTTGATGAGAGCCCCTTCCCTTGGTTAGGTTACACATCACAAATCATATCAGTGGTCTTGGGGTTTAAAATAGCAGAGACTAAGGCTAATGGGGATCTAGTTGGGATCATGCCTGAAAGAGTAGACATTTTTCTTGCCAGGAAAGGTAATGGATCTACAACTTTTTAGTTAGTAATGGGACCTGACACAACACAAGCTTATACAACTGGAGGATTTAGTTTTGAAGTCAACAGGAATACCACAAGCATATACTTCCAGATCCTGACAAAACTAAAAGCTGCTATCAAAGTGAAAGTATTTACAGGTGGCAATGCCACTCATGCTCAGCCCATAGCCTCATTTACTGCTTTTCACAACACATCAACAGTTGCAAGTGGAAATGAGACAGCTAATGCTGAGTGCAGCATTAACAGTCCCTATATTGTCTGTCTCCCAAAGTCATTGCTGACAGCCATAGCTCAGGGAAGCAGCACAGACCATCAGAACATCTCTAATGTCTTGGAGACACACTATGTCACAAGGTACCCAACCCGGAGGCTGGTGGGCATATACATTTTTAATGACCAGTGCCTGTTTCTTGATGGGGTTGGAGGTCTGTGGAGCAAAGACACGTGTAGGGTTGGCTCCTTGACTGACTGGCAGAAGGTACACTGTGTCTGCGACACGATGCGCAAGCACAGAAGTCTGCCAGCCCACAGTGCAACCAACATCAAGTTCCTGGCAGCCAAAGTAGTAGTTCTCCCCAACACAGTAGATCTGGGAAGAAACCTGATAGCACACATACCCAGAAACCCACTGACCCTCATAATGGTGGCCTCTATTTTTGGTGTCTACTTTCTTTTGGGTATCTGGACCATAACAAAAGACAGAGTGGAAAAGGAGATCAAACAGATCATGGTTCTGCCAGACAACAGCCCCTCTGATGAAGGAAGCTTTTTGGTCACTTTGTACACAGGCAGTCGCTGGAAAGCTGGGACCAAAGCAGATGTTGCTCTGCAGCTAATCAGCCAGAATGGCAGGAGCAAATTCCGTTGCTTATGGCACCACCCGGCTCCAGCTTTCCAACAGGGAAGCATTGATTGCTTTCTGATAACCACTAAGAAAGACTTGGGAGACATTCATTCCTTCAAGGTCAGGCTTAATAATGATGGGTCATCTCCGAGCTGGTTCTTAAGCAGAGTTGAAATTGAGAACACATCCACCAGGAAGGCCTCGTCCTTTATGTGCAGAAAATGGCTTTCTTGTGCCAAGGGCAGTCCCTTACAAGACTGGAAATTTTCTGCCACAGACCCCAGGACACCTCTACCCAAAACTGACTATTTTCTTATTAATTTTAACAAGAAGCTGACAGAGGACCATCTGTGGTTGTCAGTTTTTGCTCCCACTCTCAGTGGTGCTTTCACCAGGTTCCAAATGTGGTCTACATGTTTAGCAGTAATATTATTCAACTTGCTTGTTAACATTATGTTCTTTAACAGTGATAAGAATGAAGAATCTCCAATATACTTGAGGTATTTGAGATCAGTAACAATAGGAATTGAATGTGCTTTGCTTACCATTCCTGTGGAAATGATAATAGTTGCCTTATTTAAGTATTCCCAGAAAGAACCTACTCCTGTTGTGCTAAGATATACCCAGAGGCCAAGCCTGAGTCCTGGAATAGTTCCGTAGTACCTGAAAAAGTTGCAAATGTTATTGAAACAGAGGAACAGATGACTGATGTGAATTCCCCTCCAGGGGCTACATCCTCCCAGAGGGCACAGTCCAGCTTTACTACCAATTATGCAGAAGGAGACATCTTTCTGAGGGGAAGGAATGCATTGGACATTAACATCAGGGAACTGCGTAAGAGCCCAGCCACAGAGCCTGTTCTTTGCTGGTGGTGTGTGTCTGTCTCGTGGGCACTAGTTATGGTTATAGTTATACTGTCATTGTTTTTCATTGTGTTGTATGGTTTGTCCTATGGCTATCAGACTTCACAGGAGTGGCTTATTGCATCTGGAACCTCCTTTCTTCACAACATGTTTCTCCATTCAATTCTGAAATCAGTGCTTTTCTCGGCTCTGAGTTCAATATGCCCAAAATATTGTGAAGACCTCACCTGGGTTACCCAAGAAAAATATGTGGAGATACACATGGCTGAAAGAACTAAGGGTGCTGGTGAGAAGAGAGAGGCAAGTTAAGGCCACTAAAGTCAGAGGTACCAGGCAACCTAAGCCTTCAGAAAGGTGCTGAAAAGGGCGAAAATTAAAATAAAGGCATTTCTTTTCATGAAAGTTTTCTTCACTCACCTTGTCTTTTTATTGCTGCTATTAACAAGTCTGGGAGGAATTTTCATCCAAGTTCTCTTTTGGAGTCAAGGAGTGCTATGGGTAGTGCTATGGGGAGCAGTGGGAGGGAACTGGGAGCACTGGGACAGAGCTGGGAACACTGTGGAGTGACCAAGCAATCCTGGGAGTGCTGGGCAAGGTTTTGCTACCCATGGAGTGCCCTGGCAGGCCCATCATCTGCACCTGAGACCCCGAGGTTACAGGCTTCCTTTCTGGGGGGAAAGAACTGTCAATCACTTCCAGGGGTCCAAGTCATCCCTAAGAATCCTCATTTCTCCCTGAACCCCCATCACCCACATGCCCTCTAAGTGCCAAATGGCACACACAGACTTTCCTCTCAATTTGAGCCATTTAAAGTGTGGGAAAACAGGGAGACCCCCTCAATTTCAACCTTAACATTGTGCAAATGGGGAGTTGCCCTCAATTCAAACTCAGCAAATAACTCCATAAATACTTTCCCTTTCCATTTAAACAACAGAAATTGGGGGTTCCCAGTCAATTGAAACCCGTAATAGCCTAGAAAAGGCATGTTTTCCTTCAATCCACACCCTTTCAATCACAGGTGAAGGGGCTTTCCCCTCAATTTAAACATAGACAGGGATGGCACAGGAGGGTTTTTCCAGCAATTGAAACCCCTTTTTCCTTCCAACCTCCCCCTTCTTTCTGCAGTCACTGGGATGCACTTGGGAGGGACTAGGGCACTGGGATGGAACTGAGGAGTGAATGGGATGGGACCGAGGCACTGGGAGGGAACTGGGATGAGGCTGGGGGCACTGGGAAGGGACTGGGATAGGACCAGGAGCACTGAGAAGGAACTAGGATGGGAGTGGGGGCACTTAAGAAGGACTGGGAGAGTCTGGGGGCAGTGGGGAGGGACTGGGAGGATGACATTGAAAGGAGAAGGCCTTTCCCTGCCCCACCCCCCCAACCCCCGCACTGCCCCATCTTTTCAGGTGCTGGTCCCTCTCCTGCGCTGCCCCTTGGCATCTTCCTCGAGCAAAGCTCCATCTCCAGGGGTATCCAGGGATTCCCCCAGACAAAGCTCCATCTCCAGGGGCATCCGGGGGTTCCCCCAGACAAAGCTCCATCTCCAGGGGCATCCGGGGGTTCCCCCAGGCAAAGCTCCATCTCCAGGGGCATCCGGGGGTTCCCCCAGGCAAAGCTCCATCTCCAAGGGCATCCAGGGGTTCCCCCAGCCCCTGCGAGGTGCTCTCACCATCGTTCCTGGAGAGGCTCCCGCCCCTAAGTTCCCCTCGGCCGCTCCCCTCCAGTACCTGAGGCCACCGTGACCCCTGAGGGGCCCCGGCCGCTCCCCGCCCTCAGTGGCCGCACCTGAGGCTGCCCTACAGGAAAAGGGGACTCTGCCCACTGCTCCCAGTTCGCACCCAGTATCTCTCCTTGACTCGTCTCAGAGCTCCCAGTTCCCACCCAATCCTCCCAGTACCCACAGCCAGCCATCCTCTGCCTCCCTTACTGCGCATGCGCCACATCGCGGCGCTCTTGCCCCTACTTGGAAGGGTGACCCCCGGCTTCGGTCGCATAGCTGCGCATGCGTGCGCCTCTTGCTGCTGCGCTTCTCTCAGCCAGCAGCTGCCCCCCGCGAGCCCCTCCCGGTCCCCACCAGGGGCGGCAGCGGCGGGTTCACCCCCAGCTTTTTATTTGATTATTTTATGGTTTTCCTTTTTATTTTAGTTTTAATTTCAGTTTTCTATATATTATTCTATTATGTTTCTGGGGTTTTATTTTTATTTTTCTCTTTCGTGTTATTTTTACTGTATTTCTATTTTGTGGGGGTTTAATTCTTTTTTATTTTTCTTTTTTGTTTTCAGGTCAGGCTTTACGCCGCTCACCGCCTGCAGTCTTGGCGGGATTGACAGAAATAGCAGCCAATAGGGTGTCGTTCTGACGATAGGAGGCGGTGCCAGCCCCTCCACCACCAATCGAGAGCGGAGCGGGCTCCGCAGCAGCCAATGGAGAGGCGGCGGGCGCCGGCGGCGGCTCCGCCCCCTCCGTGCCCGCTCCGCCATCCGTGCCCGCTCCGCCTCCTCCCTGCTCGCTCCGCTTCCTGCCCGCTCCGCCCTCCTGCCCGCCCGCTCCGCCATCCGTGCCCGCTCCGCCCCCTCCCTGCTCGCTCCGCTCCCTGCCCGCCCCGCCCTCCTGCCCGCCCCGCCCTCCTGCCCGCCCGCTCCGCTCTCCCTGCCCGCTCCGCCCCCTCCCTGCTCGCTCCGCCTCCTCCCTGCCCACTCCGCCCTCCTGCCCGCTCCGCTCCCTGCCTGGCAGCTCCGCTCTCCCTGCCCGCTCCGCCCTCCTGACCGGCCACTCCGCTCTCCGTGCCCGCTCCCGGCACGGCGGGGCCGTACCCCGCTCGCTCCCCGTCCCTCCGCCGCCACACGCGGCCCGAGCGGCCCCGCAGCCCCGGGGAGCGAGGGGGGCTGGAGGCGGCGGGCCTGGCAAAGGAGCCCCCGGGGCAGCTTCATATTCCAAGTGGCCGCCCTGCCAGAGGGGCCGCGCCGCTGCCCCGGCCCGCACGGAGCCCCCTCTCCCGGGGCCGGGGCCGGGGCATGAGGGGCAACGAGGGGCAGGGCTAAGGCTCGCTGGAGTCGTGGCCCACGGGAGCTGCGGCCGCCGCTGCCGCTTGCCAAGGCTGCGAGTTAAAAATCAGCAATTCTGCTTGCTCGGGCCTCCCCGAGCTCTCCATTTCTTCTCTCCACAGCGCAGCTGGACTCTACCAGGCCCGGAGACCTGGGGACCCCCAGCACCTCCAGGGACTCCCAAGGGACCACCAACATCCCCAGGGACCCAGTGGGATCCAAAGGGAGTCTGAGAGATGCCCAAGGAACTACAGAGACCGCCAGGAACCCCAAGGACCATCAGCACCCAGAGGGACCTACAGGGTCCTACAGGAAACCCCAAGGACCCCCAACAACACCAAGGCCCCAGAGGGACCCCCAGAGGCCCCCAGGGAAATACAGGGAACTCACGGCACTCAGGAGATACTCAGGGAACTACAAATACCCCCAAGGACCTCCAGCGATCCTCATAGGACACCCATGGAACCACAAGGACCCGCAGGGACCTTCAACATCCCCAGGGATCCTCAGGGAACTAGAGACCAGCAGGGACGTACAGGGACCTTCTACAGAATTCAGGGGACCCCCAGGAACATACGGGGACCACCCATAAACCCACAAGTACCCTCAGAGACCCATCTAAGACCCTGAGAATCCCAGTGGACTCCAGGGATGTAGAGGGACCCCCCAGGAGACTCCCTGGGACTCCAGGAACTACCCCAGGGATCTATAGGGACCACCACCATCTCCTGGGGATCCTCATGGGACACATATGGACTCACAAGTGCCTCAAAGGACCCCCATGACCACCAGAGACACTGAGGGATCCTCAGGAACTAAAGGGATTCCAAGAGACCTGTAGGGTCCTAGAGGAAGCCCCAAAGACCCTCAGGGACCTCCAGGGATTCCCTAGGGTCCCCTAATGCCACCCACCTTCCTCCCGTTGGGTGAATGTCCCAGCAGGCTTGGGCTGCAGCTGGGGCTATGTTTGGGGCTTTTTCTTTTTTCCTTCCCATTTTACAAGTGTATTGATTGCATATTTTCTTTTCTTGCATATTTTATTTTAGAATTCCTGCAAAATAAAACAAGGTGCTGCAAACCCCTCTGTGATACACTGAGGCACCTCAAAGTCAGCCGAGACAATCTTCTTTTTTCATGTAGTTTTTGTTATATTTTTTACATTTTTATTTTAGTTTTTATTTTATTGATTTCATTCTCTTTTTTTTAACCAGTTTTTTCTCTGTTTGCCTTGCTGGTCCCCTCTTGAGTTTGAAGCCGCTGCTCTTCTGCACTCTTACCTCGCTGTCCCACTCCTGGCTCTGCTTTCTTAGATGGCTTTTGCCAAACAAAGGGGACACAGTTCAGTCTGAGAAGCTCCAATTCCTTCAGGTAAAGGAAATGAGCACCCAGAACAAGCTCCCCAAGCCACCACCACCTGCCCACACCCACCACCCCCACGGCTCCACGCAACCCTCCAACTTCCACTGGAGTCACCTCTGCATCTTCCCACGTCAGCACTGCCGTCTACACGATGCCGCCGCTCTCTTCTGCGATGGCTTCTGCCAAGGAAGGAGGACACAGGCAGGCGTGAGAAACACCAGCTCCTCTGTAGGAAGCAAATTGGGACCCTACACCCCCAGGGAGAGATCTCCAAGTCACTCCCTGTCCAACCACAGAGCCGCCCATTTCCACAAATTTTCCACAAATGTTTTTTATTTTTTAACTTTTATTTTTGGTATTTTGCTTGGGTTTTTGGAGGGGGTAAGGTGGGGTTAATCTGTTTTATATTTTATTTTCACTTTTTCTATTTTTTAAAATTTTACTTAAAACATTTTCATTTTATTTTATTTAATTTGTCTTTTTTCCTATTTTTTACTTCTTATTCCTGAGAGGGAAACACTGCAGCTCCTCTGCGCAGGTGAAAGGCTCCCTTGCTCTTCCCTTAAACACAATACCTGGAATTAGTGCCCTGGGAGCCCCATCTGGTCATTTCAGTCACTGGAGGTCACCCAGAGGGTCTTTGCTAGCCTGAAATGTAAATGACATCGTGGTCAAAGTAATTTCCAGCAGCATTGAATGCTCCTGGCCAGGGTGATCCACCATTGAAGTCAGACCAGTGACAGTCCAGGGGGGATTTTCAGTACGTTACTTGCAGGTTTTATTCTGCAGAAACTCCAATTCCTTTTGGCACCTCTTACTTAATTGTTGCCTTCTTGAAAGAGGTCAAGTAGTCTTTTTGGTGACCAGATTGGTTACCAAAGTGAGGTAGATACATCGGGCACTCCCTCAAATCTCCGTCCCCTTCACACCCCTGCAGTCAGAGGCTGATGGGCAGCAGCCTGCCCTGCACAGGCTCCAGGGGGTGTTCAGTCCTTCACTACCAAGGCTGGAATGATTCCGGCATTATCCTGTGGACACGAGTGGCACAGAAAGCCCAGAGCCAACAGGGACTCCAGCCAGCTGCAGGCAGATGTTATTCCTTCCCAGCTTTCTGGGAGAAGGGAGAAAGATTCCCTTCCCTATCCAGCAGCAGGAGTTGTCTCTGACGCAGAGCCTGCACCGATCCTTGGCCTTCTCAGAGCCAATTGCCCTGGCAGAGCCCACTTCCCACAGAGAAACAGGACACGTTGGGTATTAGGAGGGAATTCTTCCCTGTGAGGGTGATGAGGCCCTGGCACTGGGTGCCCAGAGAAGCTGTGGCTACTCCATCCCTGGGAGTGTCCAAGGCCAGGTTGAACAGGGCTTGGAACAACCTGGGATAATGGAAGGTGTCTTTGCCCATGGCAAAGGGTGGCACTGGATGATCCTTAACATCCCTTCCAACCCAAACCACTCCAGTATTCCATGATGGTTCTGTGATCTCTCCCTGCAGTTGTTTGGCATCATTTCCTCTCTGGTTTAAATTCTCAAATTTATATGGTTTGTAAAAGGAATCATTTTACAATTATTCCAGGAATAAAAAGGGGAGCAGCATCACGGCTAAAACATGGGCGGACAAATTTGCTGTTGCGAACCCTTCCTTTTATCAGAAAGTGCACGATTGTTTGGAACGTAAGCCAGTCTCTTTCTCACAGGGCAGGAACTGATGGAGTTTCTGCATCTTGTGGACAGGAAAGTACAGGAGAAAATGGATTTCTGAAGGCTGTCCCTGCTTTATATAAGGAGGATGTCATAGATGCTCAGTGTGTTTTGGTATCTGTTCCAGAAACACAAATGCCAACTTAGAGGTAATTGTAGGAAACATAGTGCCCTGCTGCTGGTTTTACATGTGCAGCACACGTGACCTGCCTTTATCAATGTCAGTCCTTTGGGCTTCATCTAGGCACGTTTGCACTACTAGTCACTTAAAATTAATAATGCCCATCAAATGCAGTTGTAATGTAATAGAAAGCACCCCATGGCATTAAATAGAGGAATGGTGCTGCTTTGCTCCCCTCCCCTGCCAGGAGAGGTGGTTTCATGTGTAATAATTGGCTTATCTTTCATGTAGTCAGTCCTTAACTTTAAACTCAGCTTCTCAATGGGATGATGGAAAGATACATTTACCAGAGGCCTGGGAGCCCAGGCAAACCACTTAGATTTATGGGAAAAAGAATCACCAATCAATGTGGAAATTAAATCTTTTTCAGAGCTTACACTGCTATGTATTTTGTTTCGGTTTGTTTGGCTGATGATAGATATGTGATCTGACAAGTGCAGGCTGTTATTTCTAAAGAAAATTTCCTCACTGGTTATAACTGCAGAAGGTATTACTGGTGCTTCCCAAGTATGTCATTCCCATTTAAGGATTTTCCTGGAAGCAAATGTACTGTACATGTTGTACAGTGAACAAATAGTTGATTAACTAAATATTTTTGTCTGTTTTCTGGCTGTTAACAAGTGTATTTTATATCTATTTAGATGTTATACAAATGATTTGTAAGAACAAATTTTAGTCTCTGTGTGATGAGCACAGGAAATATATAAATAGAACAATAGAAAGCGCACTGCTTAAAGGCTAGTAATTACATTTGTGTTTGAATACTGAGTGGCTAAGGTAACTATTCTGGAACATTGGCCAAAAAATGCAATAAACCTATTCATAGCAATAGTCATGAACAGCCAAGAAAAGCACATAGGCAGGATCTGACCAAGTTTATTCTTACTGGAAAGATGTGTCTGCCAAAACTGGTTTTGTTCTGGTGCCAACTTGTAGGCCAGCAATGGTATCAGCCTTTCTGTTGTGCCAGCTGCTTGTCCTTCCCTCGAGAGGATGGCCAGTGACAGAGTAGCTGGCATGGCTCACTCTCAGCCTGGTCCCACATCACCAACATTCTGAGAAAGGCAATGTGGCTCCTGCAATGTGTCAATTAGCATGGGCAGTCCATGGAGGTCCCTCCTTGGGAACTGGCCATTGGCACTGAGGCTGTGCAGGTCATTGTGCCCAAAACTACCACGACTGTCACCACCACTGATACTGGGGCAGTTTTGCCCCCAGAATTGGCAGCTGCTGTGCCATAGTTTGACACATCTCTGGTGTGCTGTCACACGTGACTTCCATGCTTCCTGTGCTCTGGACACCACAGCAGCTTCAGGTTCTCTTGCTGCACCACTGAGAGGGCCCTGGTGTGCACCAAGGGCCCATGTTGAAGTTATACCAGGCTAGTTTCAAGAAAAATCAAACAAAGCTCCCATCCCTCTTTTTGAAAACAAATGAACAAACACCCCACAAAACTGGATTTTGTTTTCTTTCCCCCTATGGATAAAAAAAGCTTTAGGAGACGTTTTAGGATGGAGCAATGAATGAAAGAAAGAAAAGATGAAGAAGGACCTGCTAAAGTCAGTGGAAAATTTTTGAAAAATCCTATTTCAAGGTATGCAAGGCCTCATCAATTTTACTTTATTGATAATAAACCTAGGGCCATCTACAATGCCTCTTGCTTTACTTCCTTCAGGCTTGCTTCATTAGGCCAAGAAAAGTTTGCCTAAGTTTACTGTTAGATGTTATTTCCATAAACAGGAAAAGCTTAAGAACATGATTCATATACTCTGCTATGCTTGATCAAGTTTAAACAGTTTTTAAAACCTGGACATTATTTAAATTATTCTTGTGATGTGCCTTACAGAGTAAAATATGATTTAAATCACACAGTTGCCATATTTATCCCAGGAGTCAAGAGTGTTTGCATGGTGTTAGTCTGGCCCTTAGCACAGGGGCTGGTTTGTAAGAGACAGCGTGTTGGGAATGAGAGGGATGTTGTCTGATGGAATACAGCCATGGGGGACTTTTCACAGGCATTGTCTGATTGCTCATTACCTTCTGTACAGCACCCCATGGGCTGATCTGCACAGGGCAGCCTAGAGGAAGCTGGTTTGCCCAGTTGTGGTGCTGGGTAAGGGAGGAAGCACCTGCTGAGTAAGGGGGGACTGTCCTTCCCCAAGTGTCACTAGCCCCTGGGGAGCCTGGGGACTGTGCAGTGACACTGCCCAGAGTCCCACAGCAGCAGGACTCGTACTGTCACTCGTGAACAGGCAGCAGCAGGTGAGCCACCAGCCACAGTGAGAGACCAAAGAGGAGGAAGGTGCTTTCCACAGCCCACAAGCGCTGCAGGAAGGCCTGAACACCTGCAAAGGTGCAATGGGATGCAGCAGGTCCTGTCGCTACAGGTACTGTGTGCTGGCTGCACAGAACAAATGGAAGATGTAGCTGCCTGCATGACTGGACAACAAGGTGCAGTGTTTTAGCAATGAGTAGGAAAGACGCTCTCGTTACCACAAGAAATTTTTTTTCAGGTGCCTCCTGCAGTCTGGGACAGGTCCAGCCTCCATCTGCAGCCTTGAGCAGGGCCCTCTCAGCACCATGAGGCTGTGCATTGTTTTTCCCGGTGCTTCCCTGGAGGGATGAGTGTTTGCAGTTGCCTGTTCCTGCAGCTGTGAGTACAATGAACAATTATCCTTACTAAAAAGGGTAATCAAAGTACTGATTAAAATCAGTCAGTTAGTCCATTTAACTTGTTCATAAAATGCTGAAGACTCTTGTCATAAGGGTGGAAAAGAATTAAATTATTGAAAGAGCTTTCGTCTTTAAATCTTTATCCTGATGTAGAATGGTGTAATTCTATTTGCATACTGGAGTATTTTTTGATAGATTGTTAATGAAATTATCAGTAACTTTGTGATACACTCTTCAAGCCACCAGAGGAAAAGTGGTTCACTTAGCGATAAGCATCCTAACCAGCTATCATGATATTGTCTTTTCAAACCTTTATTTTACAGGCTTGTATGTTCAAAAATTGTTTCTTTTATCTATATGTTTGTTTTTTCTTCTTTTTTCCCCCAAATCAGCACAATAACTAGGATTAGTGGTGGAGTTAGTTAAAAAAATCTTTGTAAAATAATGTTGAGATAACTGGAGATACATGATAAAATGGAGAAAGAACAAGCATAAGTGAGAAGTGAACATTTGATTTTGTTGGGCTGGGAGTAGCAGCACACCATCACAGGTTCTGAGGATTGTTTAAGACTATGGAGAAACTAGTATGTGCCTTGGTATGAATAACAGCTCTCCATGTCTATGTCTTGGTTCCATGTTAGGAGCAAAAATGCAACTGAAGATTAAAGGGAAAAGAAATTAAATGAAAGCCTTCAAGTCTTTAATACTTTTCAGTTCTAAATTTACCTAAATGAGGCTGGAAATCCACTGCAATTTGATTCCCTGTGTTACTGCATAACCAAAATATTTTATTTTAAATCAATGCTTATTAAGAATAACATCTCTCCTGTTCCTTAGACATGACAAACCACTGCAATTGTGATAGGTGCAGGACACATTCAGCAAGCTGTGCCCTGGAGACTCTGGACAGGCTCTAAGTCCCCTTGGGAGGAGACGCAGAGGAGACAGCAGCAGGAGGAATCCTCCATCCCCAGAGCAGCTGGTCACCACTTGCTATATTCCAAACAAAGAGTGGTGAAATAACTCTAGTGGTTGGTACAGACTGATAATATCTAACTTCAGCTATGTAGTGAAGAGAGGAGACAAACATTAGTCTGAGCACAAATGAGAGCTGAGTAGTGCTAGAATTCAATTAGATGTAAGAGCTGAAGCAAGCTGTTCCCCAAGCCACCATCTGCTCTCCAAGAGATAAAGGGTTTTGCTTCATGTATTTTCCCCCTTCTAGTCACTTGCTTGCTAAAATTTAGCATAACACTTTTCAGCTGAAAACCTGAGGTTCCAGTGCCTCCCATAGGTTTGTAACATTCATCTGTCTTGTTTTTCAGATGTTTTATTATCTTCATTGTGCAAACAAAAATTATTTGTGTACCAGCAGTCAGTGATTTGTATCTTCAAGTTGTTTTCTTCTTCCAGGCAAATCTAGCCCTGTAGACAGGATTCAGCTCACATAAAAGGAAGTTCTCAAGCTAACAGCAAATTTGGGTGACCCTCCATGCCTCTGAATCTTCCCGTCTCATTCAGTTGTTCCAGTTCTCTTCTGTGTCTCAGAGCAGCTGCCAGAGATGCACAGGAACAGAGCAGTGCTCCAAAACTGCGAGAGTGTAAAAATGTTAAAAGAAAGCATAGACATGAGTCTGAGCAATAGAATTGTATGCTGTCCTTGCTACCACAGACAAGACCCCAAAGAAATATGGCATGAACTGTGCTAGTTATAATTCTGTGCTGGTAGGGCAGGAACCGACAGCTGTCGGGTGCAGAACACAACTGAGCCTTGTGCGGTGGATATTGAGTCTTCAGTGTCTGCATCACTTTGCCTGCACATCTCTGGGTGGTAACAGGGTTCACAATGAGATGTCTCTGGATGGAGATGTTATATATTAGGGCTGTTGTAACAGGAACCAACTTTATCAGTCTAGGCGATTTAATTTTACACTGAGTTATTTAATCCAAACCTGTATCAGGAAGTCGCTGGGCTAAAAATTTCTGGAAGCTGAGAAAGTACTTAGCAAAGGCATATATTCCCATGCTTTCTAAATTCCTGTAAAGGCTTAGTTTAAGCCCCTGCCAGAGATATATGTGATGAAACATTGAGACCAACTGTTACAAATGCTTTTATGTTGTCCTTGATAAGGATACATTGTTTCTCAGTACTAGTGAAATACCTACATTTGAAGCTATTACCTAAACAATTCAGTGAAGTAACCCCCAAGCTTAGGGTCATGATACACAACTATGAAATTTTTCATTACGATTACATGGACTGAAAGAAGCACCATTTAAATGCAAGAGCAAGTGTGATCCCGCTGTGACCAACTGGCCAAACAAAAGTATTTTTTGACAACCTCAGCTCCCTCATAGGATTATTTAACCACCAAGTAAATGCCCCAATTCTCATTCCCAAGAGGACCTTAATTAAATTAAATCAAAGAAATTAAATTAAAGAAATGGATGTGTGTCTCAGCATTGCATAATTCTATTTTGCAGCTGAAATTTCTTGTTTTCTGATTAAGTTTCCTAAGAGCTTATATTTTGAAGGAAACACTTAAAAAACTAATCTAGCTTGTTTCAAAAAAATCCCCCCAAAATGTCCTTTTACCTTTATAGTAGGACTAGTTTTCACTCGAGCTAGAAAAGATGGTAAGACTTTATTAGCAGAGAACCAAACATTTCTAGACCTTTCCTGACTGGGTTTGTAAATTTCTAATGAGAATTATTTGATTCCAGCAAGGAACCAGAGATCCATAGTTTGAGCAGCTCGAGCCACTGCCTTCCCTTCGTGGCACAGCTCCCACCTGGTCTGCTTATCCTCGAGGGGGGTGCTTGTTCTTTGGAGAGCAAAACTACAAGGTTTTTCTGGGCACTGTTACCAGTCTCACTTTTTTCACAAATTCAACTATGAACTAGGGGCTGAGAGAGCTATGGGGCTGTACCATGTCTCTCTGAGCACCCTGCGCAGCCTAATAATGTGCAGGTCACATCTACCATGGCTAATCAGGTTTTGATGGCTAGATCCAATTGCAACCTAAAGGATCAGTTTTAATTAAAGAGAAGATTACCAGGAATAGATTTTGCCCATAGATTTTAAAATTCTATTGTGATTTTTACATAGTGCATTCTAAGACAATGTTAGCATTTTCTGCTTATTTTTAAAAATTTTGATAGAAACACAGTATAGATCAAAAGTAAAAGTGCATTTGTAACCTGTGGGTTACTTCTATAGCAATCTTTGTATCAGCTGCTTACTATTACACTGTGGAAATTGGATTTTGCTTCATGAAACTTTCATGCAGTTTTCATGAATTTCCTATGGACTAATCACCAGATCTTTCAATGTATGTCCAGCTGATGAGACACAGGCAAGGCTTATGAGTCCTAAATCCCATTTACTATCTCAAAACACACAGCATTTAAAAAAAACCCATTATGATCTATCACCTCCCTGAAACAAAATCCGGGACAGATACCAAGTGCTTACATTTTGGTAGGGTAATCAATCATTATGAAGTTAGAAGGGAGTAGATTATTTACGTATTTTTCCTGAGAAGCAAAAGTGGACTGTGCTATTCGATATCTCACAAGGTAAACATGGTCAGTGCTTGCTGTTGCAGTGGTACAGCAGAATCCTGCAGACGTGGTCACAGCTGTCATCAGGTATGTTATGTAGGTAACTGAACTTGTGGACTTACAGGTGATTGTTTTCTCATAGAAGCACAAAGCTGAAAGGCAATTTGCTGTTTAAGACAGTAATATTAACAGTTATTTGAAGTGACAGCTGCCTCCTGGTCTAAAATGGGGGAATACAATAGGGAGTCTAAATTCTCTACAGCTGAATGGTTATAGTTTAGTTCAGCCTCTCGTTCAGGACTTTAGCACTCATATGAGCTGTGGGAGGAGCAGGGCAATGTAATGTATGCTGTGATACATGTTATGTAAGGTATGCTTCCTAGCTTGCTCAGTAGTGCTCCTGGATCCTGATGGGCAAAAACACTGACCCATGTGGCCAGGGCTGGTGCATTTCCTTGATAATGACGGGTAACCAGCACTCCCAGGGCCGGATGTGCTTATCAGATTCTGCTCCTATCCTACATTCAAGTTCTCCACCATAATCCTTTTCATCTAACAGGAGTCAGATGAAATCATAGCATCACAAAATAACTGAGGCTGGAAAGGATATTTGGAAGTTTCTGGTTCAAACTGCTGCTCAAAACAGGACCATTATGTTCAGTATCTCAAGGCTTGGTCCAGTTTCGACTGTAACATTTCCATGGCTGGATATACCACAGCCCCTCTGGGCCATCCCAGGTCAGCTCCCCTGTCCAGGGAGAGGTTTTTTGCAGTCCTGTCCTCATCTGAGCTCCTCCTGCATGACCTGTGCTGCAGCTCTAAGAGCTCCCCTGCACAGCACTGCATTTACACCCAGCTGGCAAAGGCCTGGTCACAGTGAGGGGACAGAGATCTGTGTTCCAAGCAGATACCCATAATATGTTCAGCAGTGTTCTGGAAAGGGAAGGATGAACTTTGTGGCTCCATCTCTCCTTGACCCATGCTGTACTTGTCTGTCTGTCTCAGGCCTGTAAGGATTGCCATCCTTGGCAATAATTCCATACTGTGGTTGGGTTTCTCTTTCAAGCATGTAGTACACAGTAGCAAAATAGCCAATAACACAGGTAAATCCATGTGAATCTTCTGGAAAGTAAAAATAGATGAATGCTCCTTAATCCTAGAAATCAGAACCACTATGCAAAGAAAATATTCTAAAAAGGTTGAAATCCAGTGTCCCCTCCCACCCCCCCCCAAAAAAATTTACAAATAAGTAATGCTATGGACAGTATTTTAGGTTTGGATCTCACAGGAACTCAATGAAATTTATTTCAATAGAAAATCAAAACAGAAAAACTGTAGTTTCTCAACAAGTTAAAAGTTGAAATGTGAAAAAGGACAGCTTGTCGCTGTAATGTTTGTGGCTTCAAAATTGGTCTGCACAAAAGCTTTGCGCATTTGAATTAGTGTTGTTTTCTTTAGGCAGAATTTTCTCAGGAGTCATTAAAAAGAAAAAAAAAGCAACAGAAAGCTGCTATGCTGACATTCAGGTTCGCTAATGAGTGTGATACCGTTTGTATTGGCCCCTTTGGTGGCTCATGGGAAAATGCTGACTGCTCTAGACTGAAGTGTGTAGAACTAGGCTGATGGGTCTTTGATTTAAGGTCTCACTGGCCACTACCACAAAGGGTGCCATTAGTAAAAAAACCTGAGCATCACTTTGTATTAAGCACTTAGAAGCTGTGGAGGTGCCTGTATTTTGTGTGTGTGTGTGCCAAGTGCTCATTCTGCCTCAGTCACAGAAGTGCAGAAAGCCATTCTGCACATGATGGCAAGGGCACCTGTGGGGCCTGAAACCTGAGAGAGCATCGATGGCATTAAAGAGACAAGAAAAAAGATGAAACTTGGCTAGTAGTGTTTCCAGTGTTAAACCAGTATTCTAATGGCATTTCAGTGGGATTTCAGGGAATGATGTAAGAGAGCCTGTGCCAGCTGTAGGTTATGTAGAAGGAGAGAGTGTCTGAGCTATGGGTTGAACCCGCAGATGGGAAAGTGGCAGTGTGTCCCTTGGCCTGGCATGGAAAACTCTGGAAATCCCTGTTACCCTTCTGGAACCTGCATGGCAGAAGACAGTGTGTATTCTGTGGTAGTTGGTGCAGACATGAAAAGATGCATCAGTACAGCAGTGCCAGATGAGGAACTGCTGATGTATCTGCCCACTGTTCTGCAGCAGAGCTCATTTGCCAGAGCTGGGTCACACCCTTTGTGTGCCATGGATAATTTAACTCAACCTTCAGGTTCTATCTTTGGCTCTGTCCAGGCCATAGATGCCGACTTGGTCATTATTTATTTGTTTCCTCAACTTCCTTTTGGAGAAGAAAAATTCAAATTCAGGTGTATACAGCACAATGTTTTAATATATGCTTGGGGATTTTTTGTTTTTAAACAACCTCATTTAACAATCTGTGAGTCAGATCAGGGCTGTAGTTCTACAAGAAGTCTTGATTTGGAAGGAAGTTAAAAGCTAGAGCAGAAAAGGTCTGCACATGCCACACAATCACATTCCCTGTGTGATTTACTGCATTGTGCAGTAAAACGTTGGGTTGAGAAAGCAACACCATCTGCTTTGACAAATTCTTTCTTTTCCATGTTAGGCATCTACACCAATCACAGTACCCACCACATTCATTAATACTCCCTTTTGGCACTGCTTCAGTATCAGATTATTTCTCTTCTAAGCTGTCATATGCAGCTTTGGAAGGATTGTATAAAAATGCATGCTTTAAATGATAAAGTCTTAAAATGGAAACTGTGGGATTTCAGAACCAATTTCAGAGGCAGCAAATCAATTGACCATTTATTTATTAAAATCTGAGTGTTGTAGTGATTTTCACATCTATCTTTCTATTTTATTGGCTTGTCCTAAATTAGCTTTCTGTAAAAAATGAAAAGAGAATTTATTTTGTCATCAAGAAGAAATTCTTTGTACTAGAAAACATTTTCAGGAGCTCAAGCATGGGCTACTGTGATTCGTCAGTCCCAAGGTGAATGGCAGGTTGCTCCCAGGAGGCTGCCTGGGGCCTGGAAGTGTTGCTGTTCTGCCTCAGAAACCTCAACCAGAAAATGAAAACTTGTGCAGCTGTAAGCTCTGTGTCTGCAAGCAACTTCATGGGATGGACTTTACTTCCCACATAGCCTATAAGCCAGGAAACATAAGAGGTGATCATCCCACTGCATTTACCAACATTGTGACCTCACCTTGAGTGTTGTGTGAAATTCTGGCCCCCAGCACGTAAGAATGATGTCGAGGTACTTGAAGGCATCCAGAGGAGGGCAAGAAATCTGGTGAGGGGCTGGAAGAAATGTCCTCTGAGGAACAACTGAAGACTCTGGGTTTGTCTGGTTTGGAGAGAAAGAGGTTGCGGGATAACCTCCTCTCCCTCTGCTGCTTCCTGAGAGTGGGACATGGAGAGGGAGGTGTTGACCTCTTCTCTCTGGGATCCAGAGACAGGACTCCTGTGAATGGTTCAGAGTTCCAGCAGGGGAGGTTTAGACAGGACTTTAGGAAGCATTTCTTTCCTGGGAGGGTGGTCAGACTCTGGAACAGCTTCCCACAGAGGTGCTTGATGCCCCAGGCCTGTTTATATTGAAAAGTCATTTGGACAATGTGCTTAACAACCTGCTTAAATTACTAGTCAGCCCTGAAGTGATCAGGCAGTTGGACCAGATGATCATTGTTGCTCCCTTCCAAATGAAATTATTCTATGTTATGCTGTGATATTAATTTAAGCTTTCATCCCTTTCTTTACTGAAGAGGAATATAAGAACAGATGCTTAGATTTCAGTGTTATTCCTCACCCTCCATTTATTGCAAGATTATCTGAACAGAACTCCATAAAAAGATTTTGAAATTACAAGGATTCATCAATCAAGTAAAAATGATCAACACATTATTTTCTTCTCCCCCAAAATAAACCAAAACAGATTATGCTCAGACATACAGGAAAAAGTACTACCTGCAAACTGTCTTCTGCTTGGCACTGATGAATCACAGAATGGTTGTGATTAGGAGGGACTTCTGGAAGACACCTTGTCCAACCTATCTGCTCAAACAGGGCAGATTTTAATTAAGTAAGGCAGACAAAAATCAAACAGGGCAAATAGACAAAGGTTTTATTCCTAGGTGTTAAAGCTTGACTCTATCAACCCTACTGATCCTTTAAAAGTGAATGGTGCTCATGTTTTGGCTTCACAGTGAAGCCAAGTTTTGTCTTTTGTCCTTTAAGGATTGTTTAAAATCCCTAAATGACACTGTTTTAGGCAATATTCATTAGGGCCCCCAGGTGGCTTTCCTCTTACACTCTCTGTCTGGCTTAGTGAATGCTACCGACTAATTGTGCAGATTCCTGCCACCTGGTTCCAGCCTCTACACTGCTTTCACCTGATTTGTCTTCCTCTACTTTTTTTGCTCCACCCCCGCCCATGGCCCCAAGCCCCTCTACTGCCCAAAAAGTCATTAGAGAGGTCACTTCTGGTTTTAAAAATATGGAAAAGCAGAGTTTACATATGATTTAATTGCTCTGGGTGAGGTAAAAGGGATTGCTTTCAACCTTTCAGAGATAGATAAATCTAAAGCGTACACTTCAGTCATTGTCTAAGGTTTTATCTACCATCAGAACATGGGAATTTCCAGATGCATTAAAGAGTGGATGATAATTAGGTTGTCACCCTTAAAAAGCAATTATTTCAAAAAACTCACTTGTTTCACCAACACCATTTGCTTTCTTGATCAAGGTATTTCTTTGAACAAAGCAAAGAAAGTTTTCTTGTATAAAATGATGTTTATAGTGCTTTATGTACATAGTAAATACAAAACAATAGCTGAGAACTTATTGACTGCTCTGGTTGATTTTGGTGCATTTCACATAAGGAGATGCCTTTTTTTGGTAAGACTTTTCTCTAATGCAGGTGAGACCTTAAGTGTATGAGCTTAGAAACCATTAGACAGTGTTTATTTTGCCCAAGGAAACAGGAAGAAAGATTAAAAGGATCTTCATATTGAGTTTCCTTGTGCTTCAAAGTACCACCCCTTTCACATTTTGATCAGACTCTTGAAACTGTGAAGTTTTTCTTCTGATATAATTTCTGCTGCTAGGGCTATGATGATTGCCATGTTTTTCCTGTAAAATATAAGCTCTTTATTCAAACTCTCCCAAACATACATCTCAAACACTACACAGGTTTACCCCAGACATCCCAGGATGGGTTGCTCAGCAATCTGCGGTGAATGAAGCAGCCGATGCAGCCACAGCTTTGCATCCACATTGTGCAAGATGTCTCTGAATGCAACAGCCCGAATGATTATCCTGATGGTAGTTTTCTCAATATCTTTGTGCTTGCAGCTGCAGAGAGCACCACTGTTGCTCTGGGAAGGCCAGATATGTCATGCTTGGCCTGGTACTTGATCCTTCTCCTCCTGGTCCTCCAGTGCAGACACACACACAAAGTGATATGTAGTCCTTTCCAAAGGGCTTTCTGTGACCAAAGAGCTGTTTTTCAGACAAGGAAGATCACTTTTCATACCCACTTACCAGTACTTTCAGAGCTTTTTCTCATTACCAAGCCCTCTCCACTTCAGCCTCTCCTGATGCTATGGAAGATAGAATCATAGAATCATAGAATCGATTGGGTTGGAAAAGACCTTCGAGATCATCAAGTCCAACCCTTGGT
>JAWWLZ010000042.1:65405848-65416565 GCA_035041345.1 Poliocrania exsul
GAAAAGGAGACATTTGAAACTTAAATTATTTTGCAATAATTAACTGGGCATTCTCTGTCCATGTCTTTGTCATAATAATGTAGTATGAAAACAAATAGTTTACTATGGCTGGCTTCAAATCCTGAGACATATCCGTCCATCCGTCTGTCCGTCCATCCCTCCATCCCTCCCTCCATCCATCCATCCCTCCATCCCTATGTACATATATACTCACACAATCTTAGGATCTTTGTCTTTTCTAGGAATATGGCCAGAGATCCCTTCAATTACTGCTTTTACTTCCAATGTTTTCCATCTCCACCTGCCTCCTTTCCATACAGGCAGAATAATTTAAGGGCTTTTAGGGCCAAGTTACCAAATTGCAGCTTACACAGAGGGCAGAGTCCAGCAGGAGCTGCTCCTCAAACACTGGGCTCAGTGTCCCTGCAAACCACAAAATTCCCCTCTAGCAGATGGACACTCTCTGTCCATTATCCCTCCTGAAGGGAACTATCAGTGCCAGCACATGGCACTCCAGCCCTGCCAACCCCTCAGCAGGGCCCAGGGCAGCTGTCAGGGCAACCTTCCACCAGAGCTCTGCTCTGAACAAACTGCCCTGGGATGTGCCCGTTGCTGCCAGGGAGCTGGGCCTCCATCTGCAGGGACACTCAGCCTTGCCCAAGGGGCTGGACAACCCTCAGCGGTGTTTCCTTCTCCTCTGGACATCCAGAGTCCAAACACTGTTACAGAGACACAGCAACAAATGACCCTCTGCCTGCATTGATTCATTTGCAGTTGTGAGGGTTTGAGACAGTAATTTCAACAATGACAATTCCCCACCCTCTTCCCCCAGCTCCTGATGTTGGGTGGGACTCTACATGGCCTGGCACATCCCTTGGGGCAGTGGGGATTGGGTGTCCCAGCTGTGTCCCCTCCCAGCTCCCTCCCCACCAGGTGGAATTCCTGGTTGGAATTCCCGGAGCTGATCCCACAGGGCCACTCCCTCCCCACCAGGTGGCGCTGGCACTCCGTGTTTGTTTTCTGAATCCTGGGTGGAATTCCTGTAGCTGATCCCGCAGTTCCAAACCGGTGGACAGCAGTCCAAACCGGTTCAAAATGGTCCAAACAGGTCCAGACCAGTTCAAACCAGCCCCAAACTCATCTCCATAGTCCCTATGCCAGCTTTACCCTCCTCATCTGCAGCCCCGGTCCCTACATGAGCCCCTCAGGGATTTCAGCTCCACACCCACAAGTTTTATTTCACTGCCAGATCTTCGCTCTCAGCTCCAGCTCTTCCCTTCGCGACTGGTGAAGCTGCTCCAGGTTCGGGGAAAATGGGCACGGCTGCAACGGAGCGGCCCCGCCCGGCGCCGCGTCCCGCTGGGGCTCCTGTGGCCTCTCGGTCACCGTCAGGGGGTGCCTGCGACACACGGGACACCCCCTGTCTCCTCAGGGACCCCCACAGAGGCTGCAGTGACACACGGGGCACCCCTGTCCCTTCAGGGACCCCCACAGAGCCCTGAGAACACACGGGGCAGCCCTGCCCTCGCCCTGCAGTCCCGCAGCCCCTCGGTGCAGCCCTGCCCTCGCCCCCCAGTCCCGTAGCCCCTCGGTGCAGCCCTGCCCTCGCCCCGCACTCCCGCAGCACCGCCACGGCCGCAGCCCGCAGTTCGCTCGCGCGGGGTTGGTGCGCACGGCGCGTGCGCGCGGGCGGCGTGCGCGGTGCGGGCCGTTGGTGCGCGCGGGGCACCCGCAGCAGTCGCTGCCTCGAAGCGCCTGTTCCATGTTCGTGCCCCGCATCCTCCATCGCGGGAGCGCCGGCGGGCACTGCCCCCGAAGAGCCCGTTCCGTGTTGCGTGCCCTCCTGCGGTGCCCTCGCTCCAATCCCGCTCCCAGCGGCTGCGCCCGCAGGAGGCTCCGCTCCGGGCCGTGCCCTGGGCCCGATGGCCGCGCCGCTCCTGCTGCTGCTGCCGCTGCTCGCCTGGGGGCCCCGGGGCTCGAGCGCGGCCCCTGCGCGGCTCCAGCCGTGCCCCCTGCGGGTCAGCTGCCCGGGCCCTCACGGACAAGTGTCCCAGCGGCAGGACAATGAGCACAGGGTGTCGTGCCTGTGGAACAGCACCGTGACCCTGCGGTACCGGCCCGCCCCGGGAGCGGGGCCGGAGGCAGAGGAGGGGCAGCCACCGCCCCCACCTCGCTGCCTCTGGTTCCTGAATTCGGCCCGTGTGAGCAACACCTCGCGCTGGGCAGGCCAGGTGGTGCTGCGGGCAGGACACGCTCCTCCGCCCGGGGTCTGCCGGCGCCTGACGGTGCGATGCTCGTCTGCCTCCTGCGCTGCACCCGAGTGCTCCCACCACAACGTGAGCATCGAGATCTGCAGGCAGGAGGTGCGGCTGTTCGTGCTGTGGCCGCAGACACAGCTGATCCGCGCTGGGGAGCCGGTGGAGCTGGGCTGGTGTGCGCGCCTGCAGAGCAAGGGCTGGCAGTACCGCTTCAGCAGCCCGGCAGGCAGCCCCGCCACCCTCCTGCTGCCCAGCAGCGAGCACCGAGAGGCACAGCCACCTACCATCTACCCAACAGCCGAGCTGCAACGCACCTGTGCCGCCTACTACAGCTACCGCCTGACCGTGCGCTACAGCGAGCCCGGCATCCACGGCGCCTCCGTCACTATTGAGCAGATGCCTCAGATAAGTCTCAGCATTTCTCTCAAGGTGGAGTCCGACTTGCTGCATCTCCTCAGCATCAGCTCCAAGCTCCTCAGTGTTTCTCAGCAGCCCCTCAGCCTGTCCTGGAGGCTTCAGCCCCTTACCCTGAGCACACTTGCCTACAGACTGGTGGACACACAGGCCATAGGAGGTTGGCTCCACTCCTACACATCCTTTACGCTGCCAAGCAACTTCTGCGCCATTTCCACACCTCAGAGCCACAGTGAGATAGTGGTGGCAAGTGTTTACTTTCATGTTGATGTAAAGAGGTTCGAGGCATTGTCAGGAGAACTGCACCTACTCAATGGCACCCTGATCCTAACCACAGGAAAAGAAACCCCCACCCATGTCAACCTTCACCTGGGGAAGACCAACAGCAGCACTTACATTTTCAGGTACAGCCAGGGAACATTTAACACATCTGCAGAAAACAACAGCCCTATTTCCCCAGATCACCCTAACACACACACTGTGTTCTACCAACACGAGGAGCTCTCCTACTTACTCACCATAGAGTTTCTGGGCTTCCAGTGGTACAAGTTGAATATGTACCTTTATATGAATCAGAAGAGGGCTTTGTTAGGGTCTCTGGCAGAAAGAAACCTTGAAGTACATGTTTTCAGTAGCCGTCCTTCTTTTCTGCACAACTTCACTTATTTAGTGTGGTTTATCCCTGCACAGCATCCGATGCTGCAGTGTGAGTGGACCTTCCATCTGCAGCTTTTTGGCACACGCAAAGCCCACCTTGTCCAGAACAGCACGTACACATACAGCGACCATGTGAAAAATGCCACACGTTTTGTCCGTCGCTCTGCTTTACCCTTTGATGCAGACAAATACACGGCGTTTGTGGCAGAAGTGAACTGCACCAGCAGTGCACCTGTACCGGCTCTTCTAAATGTCAGAGTCAACAACTATACTGAAAAAAACATTGAAGCACCAGTGCTTTGCCAGAAAAAAGAGTGTAAGATACGCTTGGTGTGGATTCAGAGAACTGATCGCAAAGCCATGATCCTGTACAAGAAAAGGGAAGAATCTTTTTTCCTCTTTGCCAGAGTGGTCGCAGACTGCCATATCGGTTTGTCTGTCTATCCCAACTGGTATGTCTATCCTGTTAAGGACACAAAAAATCCACCGGACTGGTCGACACAACTGAACTCTTCTCTCTTTTATGGCTCAGAAATGGTACACTTTACTGTTCCCAGTAATACTTTAGATTATGGGTTGTATCTGTTTTTTTTCACAGTTAAGATAATTCCAATCGGCACCAAAACAGTCCTCAAGGGCTCAGACAGAATTTATGTTCAAATTGAGAGACCTAAACTAGTGGCAAATATCTCAGGAGCTCCATTCCGCGTAGTGGATTTCAATGAGAGCTGGACTCTTGATGGCTCTGCATCCTCTGATCCTGATCCACAGGGAGGACCAATGTCATTTACTTGGTACTGCACTAGAGATATAACAGACTATGACACAATGAAGCTCACCCCAGGAAAAAAATGCAATCCATCCCAGACGGATTTGCACTGGTTAACACCCTCAGGCCCCATTCAAAGAATACCACCAGAATCCCTACCAGGAGGCTTCATATACTTCTTTCGCCTTGTGATTCAAAAGGGCAGCAGGACGAGTTATGCCGATCTAGCTGTAGCTGTGGAGCCTGGCCCCCCGCTCATTCTGAAGGTGACATGCCTTGAAAACTGTGGTAGCACTTTAATTCCAACAGAGAGATTTGCCTTGTCAGGAAAATGCTCAAACTGTAAACCGAGTAACAAGCCAGTCTACCACTGGTCCCTTTTTTCAGACAGCAATGCAGAAATTAGCTTTGATTGGTCTTCCAAAACATCAACGGGGAGGTCTGGGCCTTACCTGTCTATACATGCTCTGACTTTCACAAAGCCTGCATATCGATCCTACACAGTTCACTTACAAGTAAGTACCTGGGATGGTAGGACCACATCCTACAGTAGATCATTTAAGGTAAACACTCCTCCTCAGGCTGGCAAGTGTAGCATCAACCCACACCTGGGTATAGCCTTTCTGACAAAATTTGTTGTTAAATGCAAAGGATTTTCTGACAGCCATTTACCTCTGACATATAAAGTGATAGTAGCTTCCAATGTACCTGAAACCACCAAAGTTACATCTGTGGTGGAAAACACATTTGGCCCAATTCTGTACTTTGGTTCTATGCCTAAAACTCCTCCATCTCTTCTCCCAGCAGGAATGCCCTCTCATAAGTACACCTTGACACTTTATGTTCAAGTCCGTGATTCCCTTGGGGCGTTTACCCAAGTGACTTTATATGTCTATGTCAGGAACCCAGCAAGCACCCAATCGCTCCCTGCTGCCTTTCAGGACCTGCTGGCCTCAGCAAGCAGTTTAAGCACAGCGGGGACATCTGGCTCGCAGACGGGTGATGTTCTTAGAGCTGGCTATTTGGCTTATCTGGCAGCCTCAATCTTAAACTATATTAAAGCTGCACCAACTCCCCAGATCCCTCAGGCTAAGTTTCGGGAAACCCTGGTTAAAACAGCCCTGAATATTTCGGTTAAGAACATAATGGAAGTCAACCAAGTAGTGGCTGTTCTTTCTGAAATCACAGAGGAAGTTGATGAAATGAACATCAGGTCACAAGACCTTGCCATTAGGAAACTGACAGAAGCAACAGGAATTCTGAAGACACAGAGGAATCGGATCCATTGGTCTGAGGAAGCAGAAATTCAGACCAGTGGAATACTAAGATGCTTGTCCAACATCCTGACAACTGATCTTCTGGATCTCAAGAATGTCAGTGCAAATGGAATTGAACAACTCTTGTCCATCATGGAAAATGTAACAGAGGTAGCCTTTCGGGGCAAAGTCCCTGGAGAAACAGAAACTCTAATGGAAACAAAACACTGGAATATCACTTTGAAGAAAGATGAAGCCTGGAACATCACAAATGCTTTCCGTAGCAGTGATACCTGCAGGAATTGCTTTTATCCAACACTGAAAAAGAGCAGTGATCCAGGATTGCCCCAGGATGCTGTGTTTTCCACTGCCATTTTTGAGTTTGATGAGAGCCCCTTCCCTTGGTTAGGTTACACATCGCAAATCATATCAGCGGTCGTGGGGTTTAAAATGGCAGAGACTCAGGCTAATGGGGATCTAGTTGGGATCATGCCTGAAAGAGCAGATATTTTTCTTGCCAGGAAAGGTGGTAGATCTACTTTTCAGTTAGTAATGGGACCCGACACAACACAAGCTTACACAACTGGAGGATTTAGTTTTGACATCAACAGGAACACCACGAGCATAAACTTCCAGATCATGACAAAACTAAAAGCTACTTTCAAAGTGAAAGTATTTATAGATGCCAATCTCACTCATGCTCAACCCATAGCCTCATTTACTGCTTTTCACAACAGGTCAACAGTTGCAAGTGGAAATGGAACAGCCCATGCTGAGTGTAGCATTACGGGTCCCTATATTGTCTGTCTCCCAAAGTCACTGCTGACAGCCATAGCTCAGGGAAGCGGCACAGACCATCTGAACATCTCCATTGTCTTGGAGACACACTATGTCACAAGGTACCCAACCCGGAGGCTGGTGGGCATATACGTTTTTAATGACCAGTGCCTGTTTCTGGATGGGGCTGGAGGTCTGTGGAGCAAAGACACATGCAGGGTTGGCTCCCTGACTGACTGGCAGAAGGTACACTGTGTCTGTGACGCGACGCGCAAGCGCAGAAGTCTGCCAGCCCAAAGTGCAACCAACATCAAGTTCCTGGCAGCCAAAGTAGTAGTTCTCCCCAACACAGTAGATCTGGGAAGAAACCTGATAGCACACATACCCAGAAACCCACTGACCCTCATAATGGTGGCCTCTATTTTTGGTGTCTACTTTCTTTTGGGTATCTGGACCATAACAAAAGACA
This sequence comes from Poliocrania exsul, assembly GCA_035041345.1. Taxonomy (NCBI): domain Eukaryota; kingdom Metazoa; phylum Chordata; class Aves; order Passeriformes; family Thamnophilidae; genus Poliocrania; species Poliocrania exsul. The sequence goes on from JAWWLZ010000042.1 coordinate 65,412,449, forward strand.
GAGTGGAAAAGGAGATCAAACAGATCATGGTTCTGCCAGACAACAGCCCCTCTGATGAAGGAAGCTTTTTGGTCACTTTGTACACAGGCAGTCGCTGCACAGCTGGGACCAAAGCAGATGTCGCTCTGCAGCTCATCGGCCAGAATGGCAGGAGCAAATTCCGTTGCTTATGGCACCACCCTGCTCCAGCTTTCCAACGGGGAAGCATTGATTGCTTCCTGATAACCACTAAGAAAGACCTGGGAGACATTCATTCCTTCAAGGTCAGGCTTAATAATGATGGCTCATCTCCAAGCTGGTACTTAAGCAGAGCTGAAATTGAGAACACGTCCACCAGGAAGGCCTGGTGCTTTATGTGCAGACAATGGCTTTCTTGTGCCAAGGGCAGTCCCTTACAAGAATGGAGATTTCCTGCCACAGACCCCAAGACACCTCTACCCAAAACTGACTATTTTCTTATTAATTGCAACAAGAGGCTGACAGAGTACCATCTGTGGTTCTCAGTTTTTGCTCCCACTTTCAGTGGTGCTTTCACCAGGTTCCAAAGGTGGTCTACGTGTTTAGCAGTAACATTATTCACCTTGCTCGTTAACATTATGTTCTTTAACAGTGATAAGAATGAAGAATCTCCAATATACCTGAGGTATTTGAGATCAGTAACAGTAGGAATTGAATGTGCTTTGCTTACCATTCCCATGGAAATGATAATAGTTGCCTTATTTAAGTATTCCCAGAAGGAACCTACTCCTGTTGTGACCAAGATGTACCCAGAAGCCAAGCCCGAGTCCTGGAATTGTTGTGTAGTATCCGAAAACGTTGCAAATGTCATCGAAGCAGAGGAGCAGGTGTCTGATGCCAATTCCCCTGCAGGGGCTAAATCCTCCCAGAGGCCAAAGTCCAGCCTTACTACCAATTATACAAAAGGAGGCATCTTTCTGAGGAGGAGCACTGCATTGGGCACCACCATCAGGCAACTGCGAAAGAGCCCAGCCACAGAGCCAGTTCTTTGCTGGTGGTGTGTGTCTGTCGCGTGGGCACTGGTTGTGGCTCTAACTACACTGTCATCGTTTTTCATTGTGTTGTACGGTTTGTCCTATGGCTATCAGACTTCATGCGAGTGGCTCATTGCATCTGGAATCTCCTTCCTTCAGAGCGTGTTTCTCCATTCAATTCTGAAATCAGTGCTTTTCTCGGCTCTGAGTACAATATGCCCAAAATATTGTGAAGACCTCACCTGGGTTACCCAAGAAAAGCATGTGGAGGTACACATGGCTGAAAGAACGAAGAGTGCTGGTGAGAAGAGAGGTGCAAGTTAAGCCCTCTAAAGTCAGAGGTACCAGGCAGCATAAGCCTTTGGAAAGGTGCTGAAAAGGGCAAAAGTTAAAATAACGGCATTTCTTTTCATGCAAGTTTTCATCAGTCACCTTGTCTTTTTATCGCTGCTATTTACAAGTTTCCACTAAAGCCAATTTCTGAGTTGAAGCTGCTTCCAAAAATACCCCACACAGCCCCCTCTGCCCCCGCATAGCCACCTCTGCCCCCTCACAGAGCCCCCGCACAGCCCCCTCTGCCCCTGCACAGCCTCCCCTTTGCCCCTGCACAGCCCCCTCTGCCCCCGCACAGCGCCCTCCGCCGCAGCCGAACCCGGGAGGGGAAGGCGAGACTCGGGACCGGGACACGGGAAGCGGAAGCGGAAGCGGAGCCGGGACGGCCGCGAGGAGGAGCCGGGCAGGAACCGCAGGAAAGTAACGGGGAACGGGGCAGGAGAACGGGAGCCGGGATGGGGAAGCCGGAGAGGGGGAACCGGGAACGGTTTTATCTGACACCCTTTGAAATGTAAGCCTGGTTCTGTTTCTAGGCACTTCGTTCCTTGTATAGCTTCTCTAGTTTATCAGTGACTCAGAAATACGTGAGGCTCCTGTGGAGGATTGAGAGGGGCTTAACCTGTGCCTTGTAAAGACTTGTGCTGATGAGGTTTAAAGCAAAGAAAATCAGGTTACTTTTCTGTGCCACCACTTTGCCAGTGACCCTGACAATTTAATAGTGATTTATTATTTCTGGCGTGCCTTCCAGGCCTGTTAGCAGAGCGCTCTGAGCAGAACTGCACTGAAGCCTCCAGGAGTCTCAAGAGAACTGTACGGAGAACCATTTCCTCACATCCATATCAGGTATCTGTTGCAGACAGCATGGAGAGACACAGCATTATCTAACCCATGCCTATCTTTTACTGCAGTTATTTCCTTACTATGGCACTGAAATCTGTGTGCTTCACCTTTGGCCATGACATGTAGGCCAGCCTGACACACCTGCTGCAGCTTTCTGGTCTAGACTTGGCAGGTTCCTGCAGAGCGTGCTAGTTCAGTGATTGCTTCCTAACCAGGCACCTGTGGGCAGCCGTTCCCTCCAGAAGAGCTGGGCCTATGCTTAAAGTAAGGATGTGTTCAAATACCTTGTGGCTTCCAGCCAAAGTGGAAAAAAATGGGCAGAATTCAGTTCCAGACAAGCTGTTGTAAAAGAACTGTTCAGCACATGTCAAACAGACAGATTTTCAACACATTGCTGGCACTGCTTCAGAAATTTCCAAAGAAACGAGAGGAATCCCGTGATGATTTGGGTCACTTGTGGTCATGAATTTGCCTGTCATTATGAAGGGATTAGTGACCTAGGCTTTCTTCTCTAGAGATCCTTTATCCTGCTCTGGTTTGCACTCATGCTTCATGTGTCTGGAGGGGAGACAGACAACACCTCATGACAGTTGTCATGTCAGGCATCTTGCAAGATGGGGTGTAGGGCCAAGCCAATGAGCTGACACTGTGATAAACCAGTGTCTGTCTGTCTTGACTGTGTTTATGACATAAGGACATGGTTAAGATGAAGCCAATGAGCTCTTTGGAAGGGGCTCTGTGAAGGAGTGCACCTTGGGCCTTGCCTGCTGCATGGGTTGGATTACAGGTGTGAGGCACAGGCACAAACTAAAATCCTAATACACTTGCCATTAGGAATCTTTCTTCAGAAGGAGAATGGCTTCACTTGGTTGCATAGCAAGCTTTACATCTGAGTGGGAGTATTCACTCTGAAATCTGTTAATTAACCTCACACCTTTAATTAGTGACCTCAGCTTTCCCAAGTGCTGATATGTAGACAAGCTCTCAAGACAAATGGTGTTCCCAGTGAAATAAAACTTGGTACAGCTGATACCAGGGACTTGTAAGCTGGGAGCAAAATGGAAAGCATCACAAATTCATGTGTGCCCTGCAGGCAGGATCATATGCTTTTCAACTGGCATAGCCAAAATCTGTTTGTACATAGATATCATTCCTTCCCAGTGGTAGTCATTGAACAGATTCTGTTCTACATGCCAATGGTCTGTAAGAGAGCAGGTGTTTCTATATCTAACGTACCTCAGCTCTGAACCCAGGGCTGTTCTTTTGACTTGGGATCAGGACACATTCATTCCAAAGTCTGTGACCCTCACTGCCATAAATACTTTTTTGTTGTTATGGTGGTGGTTCTTATCATTTTTCGTTATTTTTAAGAAAAGATCACCATTATAGTCTATTTGGTTCAAGTAAATTTCCATCCTCTACTGTGGGGTTCATGATTTCCCCTTTTTAAAACAGACTAATAACAAAAAATTGCATACAAGTGTTGATCTGAATCTAATTCTTAGCTGAGTTGGTGTACAGTTTGAAGAATCCAAATTCAGTATACATGGAGAAATAGGTAGCATGTACATGCCTTGTAACAACTGAAAAATCTGAAAGCACTTTAAATAAGTTCTCTCATATATCCCAGTGAGGTGGGGAAAATACTTGATATCCAAGGGTCATATAATTTGTGAAAAATTGTCATTTCCTGACGTGTTTGCAAGGTGGATTTACTTATGAAACCAGTGTCCAGTCCCATTTGTGTTACATTTGAAGAACTCTCTGTACCACTGAAATGCCAGGAATGCCAGTGGAAAGGCAGGTGGTAAAGGAATGATGGGGTAAGGGAGATTATTTCCAAAATGAAATGTCAGGGTTTAACAGGCTAGAACGGTCTGAACTGGGTGTCTGTTGTGAAGCCTCTGTAACCTCTGAGGGTCTCCCTGGTCATCTGGAACATTAGAGGACAA
>JAWWLZ010000042.1:65420003-65443746 GCA_035041345.1 Poliocrania exsul
TAGGATGCCTGATGTTTCCTAGCAGTGGAAGGCTCTGGCCATCCCATTTTTTGTTTGATTGGGCAGGAAAAGGAGAGAGGAACACACTGGTGGACACACACATGCTCGTGTGTGTGTGTGTCTGTGTCTGTGTGTCTGTGTCTGTGTGTGTGCATAGGCCAGGAGAAGGTAGTATGGGCTAATCTTCTATCTATATTACCACCAGAATGCAAGTTTGACTTAAGCCCAAGAGGAAGCCAGCCTTGCTGGGTGCTCTGTGCAGACAGACACCCAACTGACTTCTGTAATATTTTGCCTGGAGCTCCCAGGAAGAATAAGGCCTTAGTCTTTCCCAAGCAGGTTGCCAAATTATTAATAAATGCACTCCTTTGATACCCTGGAGCAAACAGTACATTTGTGACATAAAGTAAGCACACTGCAGGTACTTGCAAGGCTCTCTGCCAGTAGCTCCTGATTTCAAGAGGTGGCAACCTTAGCTTTACAGCAGTGACATACCTAAGAGCAGTAAAGCCTTTGTATTTCATACTCACATGCATGTAGCTTTGGAAGAGAACTTCTAATTAAAAGCTGTGCAATTGAAATGGTAACCTGACAAGGTACTGAAGTTGGCCATGCAAAAGAGTCCCTGTCATAAAAAATGGAAGATTAACAATTACTTTAAGGTAGAGCATTCAGAGAAACTTAGTGAGATGACATTTAAAGGCTCACCAATTGCCCTGATTTTGGAAGACACCAAGTGTAGTATAGGACTGAAGGCAGCTGCAGCATTGGAGAGAAAAGGAGCTGCAGAGCTGCTCCATTGTCTCATGTACAACAGCAGGCCAAGCAAATCAATTACAAAGGACTGATAACTTTTCAGCCTCCATAATTTCCTGCTCTCTACTGTTCCCTACTGTGAAATCTACCCTTAAAAGTCTGAAATTATTCTTTTACAGGATTTTGGAAGAAGCCTATGTCATGAAGGATCCTTTCACCCCTGACAAGGACAAATTCATCATCCTTGGCTCTCACTGCAGTTTGTGTAGCAGATCTGTGTGTGTTGGTACAGTAAGTAACAAGCAGAACAAGCTGCTTCAATGATTTCTTTTTGTTCCAGTCCTAGTGACGTGTTAGAGAAAGATCAAGCAGCAAAAAACCAAACAGCCTATTTTTAAGGCAAGCCATTCCCCCTTGTCCTACCACTACATGTATGTTGATTGTACATGATTGTATGTTCTTGTGGATTCTGCCTGTGCTGTGCCAAGCTTGCCCTCTGAAGAAGAAATGGATTAGAGCAGCTGCTGGGAGGCCACCTTAAATCGTCAGGTTTAGCTTTCTTTTTAACAGCAGGGGCAACACAGACACATTTGGACAGACTTGAGCACTATTTTCATTCCCAAATGAAGTGTCTTGAATTTATGAAAGATTCAACAGATATTTCCAAGTGTGGCAGTTCAATCTGTCAGAAATACAGCATTTCAGCCTCTCAGGATCTTTGCACACAGCGTGTGAGTTTTTGAAGGGAGGTGGGCCTTTTTCCTTGAAAAGTTGTCTTTGTTCCAGTTAACCTAGGCCATGGCAATGCATAGGAGACACTTGCAGTGAGCTAATGGAAGCCTCTTCTAATCTTTTTAACAGTCCTGCTTATTTTGCCTATTGTGGAAATATGTGACTCATTTACTGCTTGTTATCTGAGTTTTCAAGATTCCCCTGATGGTATCACTCCAAGCAAAACCTTGATTGTAAATAATTGGGAATAAATTTCCTACCGAACTGGCCAGGCCAGGTAGTGAATCACACATAGGACTATGGTTTCAAAATGTATTTAGCAATACTGCTTAGGTAACATTGGAAGAGATCTGCAGAATTGATAATTAGTGCTTTAAACACCCACACCACAAAAGTGAGTACACACATTCTATTCCTCTTTCACGTAAGGAAAATTAAAAGTCCAGAAAAGTAAAAAACTTATCCAAGGCAACAGGGAGAAACAAAGTTAGGATAATGTCTCTGTGGATTGGTTTTGGTTCCTGCTTGTGCTTGACCTAAGTAGATCAGCTCAGCCCTGGGCTGAGTGTTTCCACACCGTTGTAACATATGAATTGAAGCTGAAGAGAGTCATGCTTTCTTGGGCCTCTTTGGCAAAGAAGCTGGACAAGTTGGAAAGGCTTTAGTGACAGGCTGCTTTCAATGTTATGGTAATTCAAAATAGTACTAGGCTAGCGTGGCACAAAATTAAGACTTTTCTAACTTTAGATTTGGCAAAGTGAGTGGATTTATATTCTAACTTTTGTACCTAAGGAGGCTTAGATACAGATGAGATTTTAGGTTTTTCATGAGACAACCCATGCCAGCTGAAGTGCATTTCCTTACAACTGCTGCACCAGTAAAAGTCACGACTTAACAACTGTTGTGTATCGTGCTCGTGAATTCACATCTTCAAATATCCTCTGAAATTTCACTCAGTTTACTCCAGTCATCCTGCAGCATGTATCACCCTGCTTAACCAATCTCTTATCACAGGGCACTGGTAAGTGCCAGTAGTTCTGGTCCAACTGAGAATAATTCTAATGATTATCTGTAATGTCTTAAACCCTGTCAAAACCCCACAAAAAGGAAGAGAATAGAAATGCTTTTAAAAATCCTTGGGCAGGTCGAGTGCCCTTCCTGCTATTTCCCTTTCAGAAAAGGGGAGACAAAATTATATAATCTGAACAAGTTAGTCATTTAAAGCAGTTATTCCTGGTTTATTGCAGCACTTGCTAGTAAAAGATAGGAAAAGAGGTAGCTTTGGGGGAAGAAAGAAGGAAAGGGAGCAAGTGTCATCCCTTGTTGCTAACAGCAGCAGAAGGTGACTGACCACTGACCTTGGACATGATTGTAGGTATTAAGTGATAAATGTAATACTACAGCTACTTTACACTCAACTTCCAGTCATGTGGGGTCAGTCCTGGACATGGACAGGCAGAACCATTTCTTTACATAGTGTGGTATGCACTGTATACATTACTTTCAAACATGATTCATGTCAAAACAGAAATAAACTCTGGCAGCATGCTTTGCCAGCTCTGTTTTGCCTAAATTGGACTATAAAGTTTGAAATGTCAATGGCCCCCTCCTGCCTTGGTCATGGAAAGGGGAGAAAACATTAAAGAATCACCTGATTAAACGCAGAGTTGCATTAGGGTAATGGTTTAAAAGAAGGGCTTGAGTCTACATAGTAAGTTTAATTCATAGGGCATTAAAAGAAGAGTTAGGACTGAGAGAGGAGGACTGAGGGTCTGTGGACCCCGCGCTCGGGTGTGCTGTGGCTCATAGTCATGATGTGCCCAAGTCCCAGCAGCCAAAATCAGCACCAGCTGGCAACTCATTTCAGCCAAAAGAATGCAAGCTGAGCCCCTGTGTTACCTCTGAAGAGCTGCATGTTAACCTGTGAGATCCCACCTGCAGGAGGGGGAACAACCTCTCCCCCCTTTGCCAGGGCCCAGGGGCCACTGCTCCAAGCCCTGAGCTTGCCCAGGGTGGCAGGGCTTAAAGTATTAAGGATACCAAGAGACAAAAAACAATAGGCTCTGGAGGTTGTGCAACTGAAATCCTGTTTCAGGACTTTTCAGAGGTGAAGACCTGACATTAGTTCCTGAGTATGAAGAGGCCTGGTAGTCAGTGCAGAAAAGGACAACAGATGAAGAGAAGTTGTTCTTCAAGCTTCTAAGTCACATGGAAGCAAGCTGATTGTGATTTTGATATAATTATCAGCTGAGTCTGCTGCTAAAATGCAGCTGGTGACATAGGAAACAAAAGCTAGGACAGAAACACAGGCCACGCTCCCAGAAAAGGCCAGTAACAAATGGCCATGGCAAGGGGAAAACTTTACTATTTAGGCAAGACCCAGGGAATCCATTTCTCCCCAAAAGATGTCCAGATCTGTCTAAACTGATGTCTTTATTCACGCTTAAATCCCCAAGAATAATCCCTCAGCAACACCAGCTCCAGCTTACCCATGAAATCCTATTTGGAATCCGGTGATCAGCACACCAGGAGAGCCATGGACGCCAGTCTCGCTGCAGGACAAAGGAATAATATGTTAATAAGCTTCTCTTCTAGTTGTTCCAAGTCTATACTGCCCACAGATTAAAATATTCCATAGGTTTTGCTTCTTCCTATTCAATAACTAACATCTGGTGACAGCTCCTGGGTGAAAAATAACTACTGGTCTGTACTGCTTGTTAACAACCAAACTGGTCATAGTGTCATTCCATTTCAAGGACAGTGAAAATAACTTTGTGCACAACTTCTGTACCTTGCCAGCAAGAGTTCAGAGAAGAGCCATCAGCTCAAGCTTTAGTAATAAGTATGGTTTTAGGTTTTAACCAGTGACGACATTTACTGAGGGTAAAGGTGGGTAATGGATGAAATCTCATTTGAATTGTCTCAGCTGAATGGAATTCATTTGGCTCTTCTGGGTATTGGACACCTCTGTGATACTGATATAATAGTGATACTTGTTAATATTCTCCTAGGACGATACAGGCACATGGATTAATACAGGGAAGAGTAGTTTTTTGGGGAGTCATGGAAAAGTTGCAGCTGAGGTCTGTGGGAACCTCCAGTCCCCAGCATATGCACTTGGTACTCGTGTTGGCCTTGAGGCCATTTTTGTGGACACTGCTGAGGAGGAGTGTGCTGGCACTGCAAGTCTCACATGCAAGTGCAGGGATTTGGAAGAACTTCCCAGAAGGGAGAAACCTTCATGAGCCAAGATTTAGCTATAGAAGAAAACTTTGCTATTTTGGTGAAACCCACAGAATCTGTTGCAGCTCCAGCTTACCCAAGAAATCCTGTTTGGAATTCAGTGATCAGGCCAGGAAACCCATGGATGATGCTGGAAGGAGAAGGCTGCTAGAGGAGGTGTGTTGCTGTTTCCTGCAGGTTTGCTTTGATAGGAGCAGTGGGATAGTTGATTTGGTTAGTGCTTATTTCAGACCCAGGTTTATTTTTCACCCAGTTAGCTCTAACCAGATCTTAAGAATTACTGAGTAAGAAAAATTGCTGAAATATTTCACCCTAGAAACAAAATTAATTTTAGAAGAATTCTAAATATAAATGTAGTTTAACGAGACTGGAACTTCAGAATTTCCATTTTGTGTATCTTGCTAATAATGTTATTTTCTTTACAGGAATGTAGTCTGTTCTACTCCAAAAGGTTCTGCCTCCCCTGTGTGAAGGAAAACTTAAAGGCCTTTCCTCTGGAAATACAAGAAGACATGGATAAAAGAAAGCCCCAGCAGGAACCCTCCAAAAAAACCACATACAAAACATAAATCCTGAAGGACCAAGAGCGACAGTTCTTTGGCGGGGGTTTCTCCGCTCTCTGTTCAGAGACTATCATGTTGCTCCTTTTAAAGAAGTGACCTTCATCAATCAGCTCACTGCTACTGAACAGAGCACCACATTTCCTCACCCTTGGCTCGGGCTCAGCCATCCCCGTGCAGCACCCGCAGAGCCAGAATGGCCCCAAGGGGTGCAGGAGCCAAGCAGGGAGGCAGACGAGCCTGCTGGCACCATGTAAAGTGCTGTAGGAAAACCCAAACAGCAGAGGAACCTTGGCCAAATTTAGACATTTGCTATTTTCATGTTTTGTATTGTTCTTGACACCCCTGCAGTGTTAGGGAAACCTGACACATTTATCTGGCTTAATTCAGTTCACATCCAAGAAAGTCACTATACACCAGTTGTTAATCTGGCAGTGCTGTCCTGGTAAGATTACAGCAGGCAGGGAATTTAAAGCTTTACTTTTAAGTCTAAAATAAAAGTGGTATGAGAAAGTGTCCCAAATACCCATAGAAATACCCACATTTGGCAATATGATAATTTCGATACCATCCCAGCATTGAGACTCCTGAAGGTTGTGCTTCTGCAATAAACACCAATAAGAATCCTTACAAGTCCCTTGCACTTGCACTCAGCCTTCCAGTCCATGTCAGTACAGCCCCTGGGGAGGCCCTTGAACACATCAAGTTTATGCTTTATAATAAAGGTGACTCCCTTTCCACTTTCCCATCAGTTAATCTGGACATAGAAAAGTTCCACTAATAAGCTCAATCCTTCCTGGAACTGGGCAATTAAACTGCACCTCTAATAGGGATGTCAGAAACAGTTTCAGTTAAAAGAAGAGTAAAAAAGTTGTAATGGAAACAGCAGGTGTTCAGCTAAAAAGATAGTTCCTCAGTTACCTGTTATGACTAAAAAGATTATTTAGGTGGCTTTTATTTAAAACCACAGTCACACACCTTAAGGATATGACTGGAATGCTCCCCAATGACACAATCATGTTTTTTTTATTCAAGTTTTTTTTATTAAAGTTTTTCTTTTTCAAGTGGAACATTGGTTCAGAACCTGTTAGTGCCTTGGGTAACATCTCTTTATTTTCAACTCTTCCATTCCTATAATTTGTCTTAGGACAACATCTAAACTTGATCATTTTAGTAGAATGAACATGTCTCTGTTAAATCATTATTTCAATGAGTTATTTTTAGTTGCTTAGGACATTCGAGGGTCCTAAAATCTTTCCTTTTTCTGGACTTAGTGTATTGGTGTCCTCTGTTAAGGACTGGAATTTCTTTAAAGACTGAAGGAGAAATGATGGACCTATCAGTTGTAGCCTTTTTCAAGCTCCAAGTGCTTTAAGACATCAAATATAGATATGTCTTTAATTGTGGAAAAAAATATCCACATTAGAAGTCAACATTTCAGATCCCTTTTTGCAGTGAGTTCCTTTCCTGGACTTAAATGATTAGCACAAGTCATTAAATTCACTTTCAAAAATACTTTATTTTTCTTAAAACCATTAAGGCAAAACCATATTTCAAATTAAGTTGTTTTACATTCAGTCTGAAAGGATTACTTTTTTTAAAGCACATAGGTTCCTACCAATCTCTATACTAAACACTGAATTCAACCTCTTAAAGAAGACAGAAAAAAAATCAGAATGTAAAAAAGAAAAAAATGTTTAGTTCAAGTGTTTTCATCCTAGATCAGTAGGCTGGTAACGTTTGAGAAGCATCATTGCATTTAACTAGATGTAACTTTTACATTCACAAGTGCAAGATAGGTTTTCTCTCCTAAAAATCCCTGTGAACCAGGGCTTTCATTTGTCCTTGGAAGTGTCATTTGCATTGTTCTGACAGAAAGAAACTTGGGAACTTGGCTTGAATTAGTGTTTTTTTTTGCTGGGAAACAAGTATTCCATGAGAATTAGGTTTGACTACTCCTTGCAAGAAATGTCTGCTCTTTCCGTTCTATAATAAAATATACCCCAAATCTCTAAAACAGGAGACTGGAAACAGCAACTTGTTGGGTTTTTTCTCCTTAATATTGATGATTTGGATTTAATCAAACACTCAGTAGCTCTGGTGATTAGGGTTTGGCAGCATTAACACCACTGCTTTTTTGTGCCATACCAGGTCACAGACCATTTAAGATGTGGGATGGCCTTAACACCATGACGTAATTAAGCTGTGGTGTTGCATTCCTAAAGAAAATTCTGAGCAAGTATGAAACAGCAGGAAGCCATAGAGGAGATCTGACAAACTGCTGAGAGGGGGTTCTTGTGCAAATCCGTGCTACTGAAAGGTTGATTAGATTTGTTATTACTACAGAAGTCACTAAGGGCATGAGTGTTCACCCCTCCAGAGGGCCAAGGCACTGTGTGTGTCCCCGGGGAGATGCTGTTGGGGACACCCCCCTGATGGGCCAGGTGGGCAGGGGGGGTGTGGGCAGCCCTGCAGGGCTCTCTGGGCTGAGGCAGCCCTGGGAGGAGAGGGGAGGGGGCTCTGCCCTGCTCTGCAGCACAGCCCAGGCAGGCTGAGGACACCACACTCCTACGTGCCAGGATGGCAACAGTGCCCGTGTGCTGCTGGTGTTTTGGTGGGTCAGGATTTTCCCACCCTGCCAATCTTTTCTTTCAAGTGTGAAGAATGCCATGAAACTCTGTGCATTGAGCACAAGGCTGATGTCCTTACCACAATAGGGATTATGGTACCTGCATGTCCAACCTGAGAAAATACACCAAAAACCTGAAAAAACTTCAAGTACCTTATGCTTGGTCTTGCAGTCCTTACTTAAGGTGCAGGCTGTAATCAGATTAGTCTCTTTTGTGCATGCTGCTTGTCCCCTGGCAGTTGCAGCTCATCTGGAATTGAGGTCCTTGCAATAGGAATTCTGTTTAGAAACATCCTTGCAATGGCATCTGACAACATCGACTGGCCCAATCAATGAAGGAGCTCAAGAAAAAAACCACCCCAGCTTCAGAAGCAGAAAAAGATTTAAAAACACTTGTAAGTACATTGGAGAAAAGAAAAGAGGAGAGACCCTTCCTTCGGGTGGGCTCAGTTACAGCGGGTCTGTGTCTCCATGTAAAGCAATGGCTCCATCAGGACCTTTCCCAGGGTGTTTCTCGCTGCTGAGGGAGGCAGTGGCTGCAGGTGAGCACAGGGAACTTCAGCAGAGCTTTTACAGACATGACGCAAACACCTCAGGAGACAACACACCTGTAGGCTGACACTGAGCAAGGCACTATGTCAAGCTGCAGCAATTCAAGGGAATCAAATTTTCTCTGTTACAAATAAAAAGCAATAAGTACAAACGATCGTGCTTGTGAAAACCGCTGTGTTTCAATTACAGCAAAACAAAAGGTAGATACCTTTGAAAGGTAGGTTTTTTCCTGTATCTCACTCCCTCAGCAGGATGCTCTAGGCACAGACTGTCACACGTGCATCACAAAACACAGAATCCCCACAAGCAGACTCTGAATTCACTTCTATTTAAAATCCTACAGGAACACTCCTAGAGAAAAGGCAATGATGGCATTTCAACATTTTGTTTTGTGCTGCCAAATCACAGATTTGAAAATGCATCTATAAAAGCTGCTGATTGCCCTCAGGACAGGTGGCAGGGAATAATCCTGAGCACACATTGTTATTCCCAGTGAGCCACGAGTCAGTTCCTCAGAGAACACCAGAACTGGTGCACAAACTGAATGCAGCTTCTTTTTAGCTTTCAGACTTCAAAGGAAATTGGGCTACCAGGCTGCAAAGCAAAGATTCATTCAGTTCTACAAACTACCTTCCATATTGGTGAACTTGAGTTAAAACCTCGATTTTGGGATAACAGCTCTTCCTCAACTAGACTTGCTTTTATTAAAATAAATAAAAGGAAGTCTATATTCTATGTGAGAATGTGTTTTAAATTTTTCTTACAACAGTCAACACCAAGCACTGATAACCTGCAGAATCTGTGATCATTCTTGACAAATGATACAGCAATAAAGACCAGACAGGAACAAACAGCAATTTCTTTGAGTTCAGCCCATTCATCCTTAGCCCATAAAAGTAAATATTTCCTCACTGTACCAAAGGGTTCATAAGATAAAGCATGTAACAAATATTTAAATTAAATAATTTACACATTTTTCTTTAAGCACCTCCATAATTAATTTAGTCAAAGTTTATACCTTGCAATTATATTCTTGTATTTTACAAATCGAAGAAATGGTATCACATTAAATTAAAAAATCCCACAACACGTAACAACATTAATGATCTTAGATCAAACCCACATATAGTTTAAATCTCTAGTAAAATAAGGATAATAAAGCTGATTAAACCTAGATACAAAAATTCTATGCAACTGATTCTCAAGGAAGCACTTGAGACATAAGCAATCACCAGGTACCTGGCTCCACAGATGCAATGCTTCCTAAAGGACGAGGGGGTTCTGGGAAGGACCATTATTTGTAAGACCTTATGCTTGAACAGCATCACAACAGCTGCCAATGCATTTGTTAAATGCAGATTTTCAACTGAGTCACAGGAACTTTTTTTCAGGAGGGACAGAGTTGAGACTGTTCCTGTGCAGCCACAGTGGAATCTTCCTCAGGGGCTCTGCCAGAGGGGGTGCCCAGGTTTGTCCAGGCTTTCCATCAGAAATAAGGAGGAAATTCAAATTCAATCCTATGTGACATGTGATGGATAAATCTCCCCAGGTTTCAGCAGTGTGAACAAACAAACCATGTTTAGATGCTTACTGTAAGCTCTGTGATGTGCAGCCTCATGCCAGCTCTCCTGGGAACGGGCTCAGTGCGGCCGCCGGGATTGCCAAAAGCCGCGCAGGACAGAAATAACGCACGGCTCTGCTCCCTGGCAGCACCTCAGCTTTGAACCAAAGCTCAAAGGCACAGAATGGCAATGAAATACAAAACGGGCTTTCCTTAAATGCTACGAAAGATGCAGTTTCTGTAGGTGGAAACTTTCCTATGAGGTGTCAATTTGTCTTTAAAACAAAAGCAGGATTTGAAATTAAAAAAGGTACAAAGTGAGTTTTTAAAAACAGCACTCGTTGAAGAAAATATTTTAGAAGGAGAGAACGAACATCTGATTTCCCTAATACTTGGCACTAAACCTTCCTTTTTTCCCCCCTCTCCTGTGTCCAAATACCCAGGGCATCCCAATAACTAAGTAAATAACCCCTCAACCCTCAAAAATGAGTAAGCTGTAGGTTTGCTGAAAACTTAAGTCATACCATTGTTTCCCAGGATATTTCTCTATCCATCTGCTCCCTCTTGGCTCAAGCTGTCTGTGGTGTGTGGTTGCTAACACAAGTTCTTCTGTGCTACAACAGTAAAACAAGTTATGTTGGTAAGAATCAGATCCAAACTGTACCTTCTAAGCCAGTAATTCTTTAATACATTTTGAATCCTAGAATCCAATCACTTCATTTCCCTCCACAGGAGGGGCATCTTAAAATACTAGATGACCTGTACATAGGGGAGATGCTGAAGTAATAGATGAGAGATAGATCTCACACTAGTTGAGATTCCAAACTTTAAAGAAATGGACCCAAATTGAGTCATGTTAAAATCTGCTTGACCAAAGCCTGCTGCAAATACCTCCTGAAAGAGAAATTCCTTAAAAGTGTGATGTAGAAATGAAGAACTTCTTTTGCTCATTAATGCTCAGGAAGGGAATTGTCTGCCCTGTGTCACTCTCTAAAATCACAGTGGGAATGTGCCCAGGGCAGCAGTGTGGGCACTGGAATCCACCCAAAATTTATGGCTGTGTTAACATCTTCTTCATATTTCTCTAACTCAGAAACGTGTTTTTTCCTTTGTTTTTCTCATTAAAGGTCTGCAATTTAATTGAAGAGAGAACTCAAACTTCAGTGTCCAAGAAACTAGTCAAAAATTGCTTGCTGGTTTTCAAATAACAAAATAATTATGCACTTTTTCTAATGCTGAGAATAGGACCCTGCCACAAGCAGCTGCTAAGACATCTAAATGATATGTCTTGCACTGAGTTAGTCTGTTCTCAATTCTTTATAGCTTTGCTGAGAATTTAAGCATTCTTAAATTATTTTTATTATTATTATTTAAATTAATAAGTTTTCCAAGTCTTTCACTGAAGTGTTTTAGCCACTTTTGAGAACAAGAGCAGGAAAGATAATTGTTGGCCACACTGCCTGTGTCTGGTTTTCCTGAGAACCTTCAGTACATCCAGACTAATGAACACAACTTTGAAATTTGCCCTTTGCAAAACTCTGAGCTATGTGGGAAAAAAATTTCAAGTTACCCCTTTTTTTAAGAAGACAAACTTAACAGCTGGCTACCTGAGTTTCAGTGTGCCATCCCCAAGTGGCTGATATCTTGGCAGTTTTTTGCATTCCCAATATTGCATCTCAGTTCCATCCCTGCTGGAGGCACAAATGCTCAGCTCTGAGTGCAGTGGGGCTGATGGGGAGGAGGAGGCAGCAGCTTGCTCAGATCTGTCCCTGTGTCTGAGGGCACTGTGCCTGCTGCTCTGGCACACAAAGGGCAGCCCTTTCCTCCTTGGCTGTTCCTGGCACAGCCAGCAATCCCCTCGATGGAAGAGTCCCAGCCTGTTCCTCCTGCTGCAAAGGAAGTTTTGTGCACGTGCATTTACTGTTTCTATCCTGCCCGAGATGGTCACAGAATTTGAGGCTTGTGCTTCAGTATTTTACACTAAATATACCTGACACTGAAACCTCTGCTCATGACCCTCCCCCAGATAAACCCCAGGCTGCTTTTAAACCTGTAATTTATCCAGTATGTGTAGGCCTGGACAGAAACAAGCATTGTCACTGAAACAGGAGTCACAGTGGGATGTTCTCACTTATCTGTCTTACTCAATTCTTGCCATGAAAATTCTGGTGACTCCAAACGTGCTACAATAAAACAGGTACAAAGTGTCCTCCTGTGCCACTGAAAGTTTAACTGTAGTGAAAGTGCCCAGATTGACTCCTGAGACCCTGGTGCTATGAAACAGAAAGAAAAAATTAGAAAATAGTAATGTGAAGTTACCATATCAAAGAAACAAAAAGAGACAGAAATAGCAGTGCCTTGCATGCAGCTGGCACTTCTGGGCAGTAATGTCTGAGGAAGAGACTTGAAAGAAGTCTGGCCATCTCCTTATGGCTTATTTTGCATCAGGAGTAAAGCACAGTTCTATAAAATCAGAGTTTACTCTTAGGAACATGATAGACTTACCCTTAACTGTGCTGTCTTTCATATTATTACACAGTCTGACACCTACAAACACTGTTCTTGGTAATATTGTCACCTTATCCACCAGGACAAAATAATGTAGCAAATACTTCTATCCACAAGGCCTAAGAAGGAATAGAAAGTAATATACCCATGTGGATAATTGGAAAAAATGAAGCAGTCTATTCATCCAAAAAGTAAACAGGTCAAACAACTATACTGCTGAGACACTTGTGAAGGGAGAAGGTGCTTTTCCTATCTCATCATTTCTTCAGAGTCAGCTATCACTGCACTAAAATGCTGTGAAAATGAAATCCTTTTTTTTTTCTGGGATGGGATCAGTTTTCAATCTCTCCAAAACTCTTGCTAATTCAAAAATAGTAGTTTTAATTCAAAACTGCATCTTGAGCTATTACAAGTTCTCCAAAATATACAGGGTATATGATACATTTTACCTGAGGGATATTTTCACATTTCCTTAAAACACTTTTGAAAAAAGGGCTCCATCACTTTATCACATTCACTCTTCAAGAAAAACCTGCTGGAGAATCTCTGCTGTATTTTAGATAACTATTTGGATTTTGTTTCATTTAACCAAAGAACTACCTTTTAAACATCCTAATCCTAAGGTATTCCAATGTAATACTGTGTGAAGCTGCCCATCATCCAATGGAATTAAAGCAGCAGCGGATCAAAGGTCTTTTCCATTTTTTTGAAGTGTATGGACAGAAATATCCAGTCAGTGGCTACACCTGAACTGAGTGCTGTAAGAAAAAGTGTTAGTGGTTCCCAGCAATTACCATTAAACAAAAGTGCATCATTTTTCTGACTGTGCATACACTGGAGGGAAGTTGCTGAATTTGTTATATTAATACTAAAATGACTAAGCCAAGAGGAAATAAAGTTTTGTTCATTTTTGTTACTCAATATTCTCATTTATTACACAAATACGTGTTCCTTACCAATCTTTGAATTTCCAAATAAAAGAACCATTGCTAAGACACTTCATTCAGCATTCTGACCAGTATTTTTTTCCAGAACTCTTTCAAAAGAAGTCAAAAGATCCCAAACCAAAAGAAGTGTAACACTCCAGTTCCCCAGTTTCGGATTTTTCCTGCTCTGGGCTGAGTGAACAGCATGTAACTGTGCAAGTAGCTTTGCTCCCATCTGTATTTCTGTGTCTTTAAATATTGTGGAAAAAATACTAAAAATCCTTAATACATATCCCTGTAGATTTCCTGTAGTAAAGGGTGTAAATGTGCATCAGATTCAGTCTTCTTGATTATCTGAACAAGCTGAGCGTGCTCTGTCACGAGCTGTCGGAGGTCAGCCATTTTTTGGAGAAGTTTTGGGAAGAGGAAGGTGTCATCAGGATGGTTGCTTTGCAAGTGAAGTTTCAGTACGTGCACAATGCTCTCCTGCATTTTTTCAATGTGTCCTACATTTACAAGCCCAGGACGATCTGTTCTCAAAGCAAGCAAAAGAATGTATGTCATCATTTCATAATGATTTGTTAAAGTATAGTTAGAGATAGAACTGAATCTTCAAGAAGCTTTTCAATTAAAATTATTAACTGATGGGAGGAAAATTTTAAAATTTCCTGCCTGAGAGAAGCAATAAAAATGTGCTTACCTCCACAGCAAATGATGGCAGCAACAAAAAGGGATATATCGCTATCATCCAAATCCAGTGCATTGAATTTCATTGCAAAATCAAATTTTGGCTCCATTATATCACAGAATGGCTTCCTCAGGCTTTTCAGGAACTCCCTGGTTATGAAACCGTTCCCATAGGCCACCAGCATCCCGTCCTTGTTCATCACAGAGGCCAACATGGCAAATATGGCTTCGTAAACGCCGTATTTCAACAGTGTCACCTGGTCGTTCAAGTCAAGGTTGGAGAAGCCAGGGATGGACTTGGCAAACTCAGTGAGTTCTGTCACAGTCTCTACAGATGTGCACTGGCAGCAGTGGAAGATTCGAACTTCTGCTTCCTTGTTCTGAATCCCATTGGCCACCAATTTTGCCACCAGGGTCTTTTCTGCCATACACAAGGTATCCATATCGTGGATAACAAATGGCTACAGCGAAAAAAAACAACAGCTAATTCAGTAATAAAATAAAGGCTGTTAATCACTGGCTTCCTAAAGACTAGGAATTTTGATAAACTTTAAATTACACACTAATCAGTCTCCAGCTATCAGTAAGCCCTGAGTTCTTTCATATTTCTGCAGCAAGAGAAACACTATGACAGAACTACAGAGTGCAGTCCTAACGAGTCTGCTCTGCAAACAGTCAAATGGAAAGGTGCATGACCTGTCTTGTTTTGTTTTTCTGCTAAAAAGTTGGAAGAAAATTAAAATGTTTGTTCTCCCAAGAGATGATGAACTAGCTTAAAAACCCTCTCCTCTTCCCTTCATACTGAAAAATCTGGAAGCTGAACATGCCAGGTCTGATTCCTACCTGATTTTCAGGTGTAAATGCCTCCGGTCAGGATGTGGCTGTGACCAGGCACAAGCAAACACAGCACTGGGGTGCAGTGCTCTGGCACCCACCCCTGCACCTGGGACACAGCTTGTTGTTGGTTCTGACAGGTGGGAACAAGCAGGAAAAGGGCCTTTCTGTAGAAACTCACTCAGTGTGTGTTAAAGGTGGTGTTTCTATAGGCTCATGTCACCTTCCATCCCCTAAAATGCTTAAGGCTCTGATTAATTTTACACATCTCTTCAATCCAATGAAAAAGACTAAGATAATTCATGTGTCTGCCCTTTAATGCAGAAAGCTGTAGCTTGGCTAGACTAGACTGCAATATGCCAAATTCCATAATGCACAAGACAGCTTGCTTGGAATTTTTGCAACACTCATCCCCACACTTACATGGTTTTCCTTAAGGCATATGTAAAACCTCTTCTCTGCAAATTTTTACTGAAACTGAAGTTCCTGATAAAACAAGGTTCTTATCTTCAACATATAAATGACAAAAATCACAACTGAACTTAGACAAACACGCATGAAGTGAAACAAGCCAGTCCTTACAAGCATTACACACTTTCCTGTACTACCAAACAAAAATCAGGTGATAGCATTAGGGAGACTTTGGCTAAATTATCCTGAAAGAAAAAGAACTTCTACAGCATACGTGTCTTCACAACCTTGCTTGCTTCTGCCTCTCAAAGTAACCATACAGTAAAGACCAGGAAGGCTGGGTGAAGAAATGGCCAGCACTGCAAACAAAAAATTACAGATGCAAGTTTTCTTTCCCCTCCTGCTATTAATATTGTTCTGATTAAAATAAAAATAATGCAGAGCTCCTGTACACCCTACAAAACTATAGTATTTATTCTGGCTTTTGTGACAGAAAAACATTGTATTTTTTTTCCAATGTTGTAATAGAAAATGAATTTTCAACAATTTTCCCCATATCAAGAGGTATGCACATACAGATGTCAATTCATTTTTTGATTAAGAACTAATTTTCATTCCCTAGTTTGTCTATTACTATTTAACGTTATGAGTTTCCACTTAAAAATTAATTACCTGACTTTCCTAAAGCTTCTTACTATTCTGATAGTGGTTAAAACCAACCATATTAGTACAGGTATTCTCTCTGAATATTTCATGTCTGTATGAGCACAATATTTATTTTACAAAAGATTTGCTGAAGAGTTTATTATAACCACCTTATGAACTTGCCAGCTTTATCTTAAAGTAACAGAAAAGGTACTTACTGGATTGTTATTGGTTTTCCCTGCAAGGATGATTCTGGCTTTCACCTTGTTCATATTGAAGTTTTTCAGGTAAGCATCATGAATTCTTTTGGCAAGTGATTTAAGATCTGCCATTTCTGAATCTTCTACATAATTTTCACCTGTTAGAATTTCTGCTTTCAGCTTGGCCTTCTCAGACCTTGGCATTCTTCCAAACCGTATTGCTGATGGGAAGACAGAATTGAAAAATAAACTGAAATTATTTATACAAGCTTAAGGCTTTTACCATTACTGATTAGAGTAGTAAGACTTTCTGTCTAGAAAAGCTGAGGTAGAGGTGAAGAAATCTCCTCCTTTCCCACACAGTGGTGACTCATAAGCTGAACTGAAGGGAATCAGATGTTTCAGAACACAAACTGATATCTGCAGTGAGACACAACATAGGATTTTTCCTTCTACATTACCCAGGTATCTATTTCGTTTCCTCCTTGTTGTGCTCTATAGCTCCCAATGTGAAAATCCAAGTCCACCTCAGGAACTGTAAAAAAATGAGTGAACTCCTGACAGGAGGTTGGCAGAAGGCACACACACCAGCTGGAAAGCTGCAGCAGAGCCCAGCCCACATTCCATCACTGGCTCAGAACACTCCTGGGTATGGAGCTCTCCTGGTTCTTGGGCAAGTGGTCTTGCCATTTAGCCATAAAGCAGGCATGTCCACATCCTTCTTCAGTTTCAAACTAAACCAGCTCCACGTTAAAAAGGGTCTTCCCAGTGGAAGGTGTGCAAGGGTTTGAGATGGCTCATACAGCAAGTTGCTCGTTCTGCATTCAGCATCCCAGCAGGGACAGCACAGGACCCTCTGCCTCCCTGAGCCACTCAGGGCATGGGCATTATCAGCCTTTACACGTGCCCAAGGGATCTCCTCATGACACAAGGAGGTGACTCTGCACGTAATCTGAAATACAGCTGTGGACTTGAATGCAAGTCCAACATGGAAGGCCTGTTTGCCATCTGGCTTAGGTGCTTCCTTCCCCTTAAGCGTGGATTGTCACCAGCCTATTGAAAAAGTGAAAGAATACCTGCTCTAAACTGAAACTTACAGTTTTAAGGTCATGGCTGTAAATTTAGTTCCAGCTCTTTTCCTGAGAAGTATTGCCAGTGTCTTAGTAGGGCGAATCAGCTTTAAATGGATGCCAATTCCTGCCAAGCAGCACAGCCCCCTGCTCAGCTCCTGCCCCTGAGATGCCACTGACATGCTTTTCCCAAGTCTGCTGCTTCAGGATGGTCATCACAGCCTTGCAGAGACCACCAACCCTCTCCCAATGGGCCTCAGCCTCATCCAAGGCTCATGACAAGGGAGCCAGGCTCCTGCAGAACCAGAAAGTCACCTCTCCCACTGCCTCCTGCTGGCACTCTGGACTACAAAGTCATAAGCAGCTTCCCCAGCCATGTTTCACCCCAGCTATCCTGACTGCATGGTTTCCTCAGGAAGTCTGTCTCCTAACACACAGCTTTTCACCTAGCCCAGCATTTTCATCTACTTCCAAATTGCACCTGCACCCAAGTCCGAGCTCTGGCACTATCTGACCCATGCAGGGAAAGCAAACGACTGTCATATGGCCAACAGAAATGTGCTCTCTCCTGGCTTGGCCTCTCCCTCTTCACCCATATTGCTCAACAAGCTGTGTCCTGCCTCGTGGGTTGAAATTGGTCTGTAAGCCACAGACTTACCAGCCTTATCTTAAATCACTAACACAAACAACAACAGAACTTGTAAACCGGGTATCTAAATGCCCTGAATTTTTACCATTCTATTTAACAAGCAACCTACTGAATTCCTGTAGCACAGCCAGCACAGACCTTTGCCCTCCCCCTACACTTTTTGAACCATCTGCCCAAGAGCTGTTGCACTGTAACCTGAAAAATAACCAACTCTGCTTTCCTACACATCTCTATGCTACGTCATTCCCTCTTACAATGAGCGAGCTGCTCTCCTCTTACTCCTCAACAAAGCCCTTGACCAGAATTCTTCCAGTACTGAATTTTGTTTCAATTGGAGTACTGGTGCCAAAGTTCTGGGTGAAGAAAGCAAATAAATGAACATTCACATGGACAAACTGACATCTAGCACAACGGTGTAAAGCTCATAATGGCACATTTGGCAGCTCTGTACCAAGTACATGGACCCACCAGGGAAACTGCTGTTTCCAGCCACAATCTATCCCGTACAAAATCTGAGGTTCAATCCACATGTATGAGTAAAAATGCTATCCAAATGCCTGCACACAGCAGCAGACTCTGGGTAGGAGCAAACAAATTAAGGGCACTCTTACCTACCATTATGTGACATTCCAACTGAAAGGCACTTTTGAAAACGACAGTACTGGCACTTATTACGATTTTTTTTCTGAATTTTGCAGTTGCGATCACATTTATCATAGATGAGTTTTAAACGAATTGTCCTTCTAAAAAAGCCCTGTAAAAAGTTTGAAAAGACAGTATGGAATGTTAAAGAATGTTGACTACAAAGCTTCAATCATACAGGTAATTCTTTTCCTTCTGTTGTTTGTTGATGTCACTCATGAAACAATTCACACGGTATAACCTGTCCAGAAGTAGGAATAGACACAGTGAAGGGGTCTGAGGGCATCTTCAGAATGGAAAACAGGAGAGGAGGGAGCAGCTCTCAGCCCTCTCTCCTGGGGAAAAGAACCAAGAACCCAGAGTCCCTGAGCAGATTTGCACTTAGGGGTGTAGTAGAACAGTCACATATCGCTCTTGCACGCGCTCTCTTAGCGTCCTCTGCCAGAAAAACCCTTCATCTTCCACAGTGGAAGTCACACACACAGACACACAGAATTAACAGGTTTTCTTCACCCAGAGAATGTGAGGGCTTTGAGGACACAGCACAGTGTCCAGGAGAGCCCAGGACACCATGCTGGGTGTTCCAGAACAGCCTCTCCCCCAGCAGCTCCCACCACGATGTCTGGACGCTGCAGTGTGAGGCTGGTGCTGTGAAACCGCAGGGTCAGCAGACTCAGGCGGCCCAACCTTCTGTGTCACAGGACACAACAAGGGGACACTCAGAGTGGGGAACACACCTAGCTGGGACCTGCTTCCCCATCTCTACAGATACTCCCTAAGACTGATATTCACATCACCATATTCTGACAAGGTGCATGAAACAAACTGTACACAGACACAACTGTTTTTCTCTTCTCATGTTGTAATGCAGAAAAAAATGGAAAATTAAAACACTAGATGAAAAAGAAACGAATCTTATAATTCATGGGCCATATTACTGCAGAAATGATACATTAATGATTAGAATAATTCTCCCCAGAGACATGCCCAAGCCCCAAAACTACGAGAGGCACAATGGCAGGTGATTCAGGCAGAATGTGAGGGAGATGAGAAATGTGGGATCTGTCACTGCTGTAATGGGGATGCAGCAGACTGGCTTGCTCCTCGAAGCCAAAATCCCAACACAAACAAAACACTAGTGGAGCAGGAAGGCTTTGATTTTTGGTCAGTTTGGGTGCTTTAAGCTGTTTTAGTGCTTAAGGAGCTATATCCAGAAAAGCAGTGTTAGAATGATCTTTGCAAATTGCTCTTGCTTGATGAAGGTCTGGTTATGATGTCTGAACAATTTACTTCAGAAAAAGGAGCACAGATATGTTTATATTTAATTAATTGTAATGGCTAGAACTGTAGCAATCAAAAACCTATGTACTAAATATTTACCTTCATATTACCCCATAAATAAAGCAACATGATTTAGGTTCTTAAGAAGAAAATGATGACTGTACCTTACAACCTTCACAAGCATGTACTCCATAATGGTAGCCCGAGGCTTTATCCCCACAAATCCTACATTCAATGTTTAATGCTCCACTGGGTGATTCATCTGTGCTACCTGGAGCTGTGGCAAAATTAATGGATGAAGGGCTGGATGCTGGTGAAAGGGTGTCTAAAAGAAAAAGGAACACTTCATGAATACTATACTATCAAGGTTGATACAATTTCTATACTAAAACCACACAAAAAAATTAGCTTATTCTAAAATATAATCTTGAGTTAATAGTCATTAAATGAACAAATAATCTGACCATAAGTCTTTGAAAAATAAATCATATTACCAGTGCAAATGCACACAAAATATAGGGTGTACCTTGCTAAGTTTGAAGGGACATATGACGCCAATAAGCAAAAAGCTTTACTGAAGTGACTCTGGAAACAAGAACTAGAGGGGTTATAATGGACTCAGTAAATACACACCACACTCAGATATTTTATGTTTTGCTGATAATGGGAAAAGCATCTCTGAATTGTACAATGAAATAAACTCTCCAGAGGTGTTACTAGCAGATGAAGATGTTACAAAACTAACACGTTCCAACCTTAATCGTGCCAATTAATATCTCCACTGTGTTTAAGGAAAATATTTTCTGAGGCCAGAACTTCTTCTATCTTTCATCTTGCAACTTGCACCACAAGACTTCAGCAAATTAATGGGTGTGTTATTTTAACAGACAGATTAAGAAACACTCATGAATGTAGGTCAGCAAGTATTACGTTGGAAAAAACCTTGGCACAGACCTCAGAGTCTGCATTGCCAGTGCTGCCAAGCCCACAGGCATCCAAGTCATCAGGAACAGCCTAAACCCCAGGAGTTTTCTTGATGTGTGATTTCTTATTAACTGCCTTACGGAATTTGAGCCTTAAAAGTTTACATTTTGCATCTTCTTTAACCACAAACCCAGAACATTTTGCAAGGCACACGGAATACTCAAATGGGAAAGTGACTCCAGAAGGTGATTTAATTATTGCAGGCCTTGTACCAACTCACACACAAATGCAAAACCTCCGGGCTGAAGGAGTGTGTTATAAACACATACACACATGCATAAAGCACATCATAACTGTTCCTGTACAAGGCATCTCTCTAATGAGAAGATCTGCAACCAAAAGGAAACCAAATCATGGTCCTACAAACACGCCTTTGGCCA
Organism: Poliocrania exsul; assembly: GCA_035041345.1. Lineage (NCBI taxonomy): Eukaryota > Metazoa > Chordata > Aves > Passeriformes > Thamnophilidae > Poliocrania > Poliocrania exsul. The sequence goes on from JAWWLZ010000042.1 coordinate 65,441,254, forward strand.
GCAGTGCCAAGAGGCAGCTCTTCCTGCTCCCTTCCAAACTGACAGTTCTGTTACTGCAGGCTTTGTGAGGTGAAACAGGGATTGCAGGCTGGGAATTGACTGAAAGTAAGAAATCCCTGAAACAAAACACAACATAAACCAACTAGAAAGTTACTTGTAAAGTACTTCAAGTGGCTGTACAGCTAAAAGGTCCAACAGGAACACTTCACTGACATCACCACAGTGTCCCTTCCTGTGCAGTGACTCCTGTGCTGGTCTCTCCAGCAAAGCCTCTCACAAAGGTTTTTGATGAGGACTGTGGGATGTATGAGCACTGAGACTGCTGCTGGCTGGTAAAAATGGTTTTTAGAAATTATTTTGAAAAAGGTGGTGATAATGAGGATTTAAAACAGAAATTTTATGCTACAGTCATTTTTCAGTGACATTCATCTAACAAGGTACTATTTTAAGACTATTATATTATATTATACATAATATTTAAGAATATTATCATCAGTTTATATATTTCTAGTGTCTCTTCATCATACACAAAAATTTCAAGAAGTTTTTAATTTCCATCACTGTATTTATAAAAGAAAGGTTTGCGATAAACCAAAACTCTCTTACCTGTTATAACTGAGCCATTGGATCCTGGACCATTTCCCAGTGACTGGAACTCTGTTAAACTTAGAGCACCAGAACTATCATCACCTAGAGACTGGGAGAGGTCCTGAATGTTCTCCATGTCTTGTAGGAACTCTCCAGATAAAGGGCTGTCTATGTCCTCCTCCTCCAAGGGAGTAAGGGGATAGAGCTGGTTTTCAGTGTCCACCATTTTGACCAAGTAGAGCAGTCACTTAAACTTCTTTACACTGGTGAAAGAATAATTAAAGAAATGTTAGAATATTTATTTTATTCTAAATATTTGAACCAGCTGCAGCACACTGAATACAAGAATTCTAATGCAATACTGAAATATTATCCAACATTTTGCTGCTCTGGAAGCTTCATGCAATGTAAATCATCAACAGCACAGGGGAGGGGGGAAATTCCCAAAGACACTTCAGCATGAATGAAAGTCACAACAAGAGGATTCTGAAGATTGTTGTTTCCTCTCCACTGCTGAGAAAAGTTACATACTGTATTTCTTGGAAGGCACTTCCCATCAAAATTTATAGAGAAATAACAAATGAATATTCCACTCACTTTTCTTGAGTAGGGGGAAAAAAAAGGAGATGCTGTCTCTAACTTGTCATCTCATACTACAAAGACCTCAGTACTGATCTATCAGCCCAATTTCTCTGAAACAGGATAGTTTTAACTAGAAAAGGAAAACTATTCTTCATCACATAGTGCAGCAAATAAGAGTATCTATGAGACTAAGTCTGGGAATTTATCCATGCTGGAACTGCTGGAGTGAGTCCAGAGAGAGCTGAGGGGGCTCACCAGGAGAAGAGAAGGCTCCAGGGAGACCTGAGAGACCCTTGCAGTGCCCAAAGGGGCTCCAGGAGAGCTGGAGAGGGACTAGGGACAAGGGATGGAGGGACAGGACACAGGGAATGGCTTCCAGAGGGCAGGGTGAGATGGGATACTGGGGAGGAATTCTTCCCTGGGAGGATGGGGAGTCCTTGGCATAGGTTTCCCAGAGAAGCTGCGGCTGCCCCATGCCTGAAGTGTTCAAGGCCAGGTGGGATTCTTTAGGAATGTGTGGTCACACCCCCAAGGAAAATGCCCAGCTGACTGTAGATAATCTGACAAAGAACTCATGGCTAAGCCTTCTGCATGCATTCAGAACAAAGCCTGCAATCTCATGAAGACTCAAGACACACAGAAATTCTGCAGATGAAGAGTCCCTTTCGAAATGTTACTTTCACAAAGAATCACCTGCACACACTTCTGGTTAACATAATCTATTATTCTCTGCCAATACCTTTAATCTCGAACGTGTCTGTACCTTTTCTCTGTCGAGGCAGCATGAACAAGTCCAGGAACACCTGAAACTGGCTGTGCTGTTTGCTCTTAGTTATCTGTCCAAGTCCCTAACACAGCCAGAACACAAACTGAGAACTGGGAAATCACTTGCACGTTCTTGGGAAAACAAAGTTAAACTGCTGTACCTGTGATGTAGCTGTTTTGTGAGGAGGGAAAAGAAACTTGGAGGTACATTGGATTTGTGATGGTAACTGAGAATAACTGTTCCCCAGCAATCCAAACAAGACTAGCACATGTGTCCTCCTAAGGAAGCATGACAAAAAAAAGGAAGGGAAGGCAAGGCTTGGGAACTGAACTCTCAATGTGACAACAACTGCCTGGTATCACCCAAATTGCACCATCCTTTTCCACATTTACAGCCATTGTGTAAAATTCAGCAGCCTTTTGAGCTAAATTTATATAAAAACAACCCAACAGCTGGTGAAACATAAATGAAGTGCTCCTTGTTTTAACATTAAATTACATACCCTTTTGTACTTTCAAACACTACAAGTAAATTACAGCTGCTTAATCATTACAGCT
>JAWWLZ010000042.1:65450022-65460348 GCA_035041345.1 Poliocrania exsul
TAAGGTAACAAATTAAAGACATCTGTGCAACTAAAACTGTCAATTAAAACTATAATCTAATCCATACAGAGGCAGTGGCCATTTTCCATTAAATGTATTGTCTGTGCTGTTACATAAACCTCTCACTCAGAAGTTTCACTTGCTCACATGCTTGATTAAAAAAATTAAAAACAAATAAACCATTAAAAATAAAACTTATGTGACTGTTCCATCAAGAAAGACATCACAACTTTCACACAGCTGTCCAGGAGCTCTTTCTAACAAACGTGACATTTCAGACATACTACATTTAGTATAGAAAAGTCATACAACCCAATTGCCACTAACTGAAGAGTCAAACAAAGCCTTTAATGCACATTCTGAAACTATTCCATCAGTCTTTAGGTTTCATGTGTGTGTATGGATAACTTAAAATGAGTTGGTATAAAGTAGGAAACAAGAATCCCCTTTGTTTTATATCCACAGACCTTGGCATGTGACAGCAATTGCTGTATATTCTTGAAAATCCCCTATTGGCAGTAATACATTTTTCAGAACTCAGCATCCTTGCTGTGTCATAAATAAAAATACCTGTCTACAGTTGAAATTTATAGTTAAATGAAGGATAAGAAATAATTACCTAATGTTTTGTTCTCTGAGCATATTTAATATTCCCATATGGTTTCAACCTTGCTTATTTGAGAGAAGAGCAAAGGGCTGTTCCTGTGACATAAATACTCCAATTAAACATAACTTAATTCAAGGCCACATATTATATTTGGCAGATACCAAGTAGTTTGGGGTTTATTGACCAGCAATCGAGTGTTTGTGACTGTTTAAACAGGATAAAAGCTTGAGAGCATCGAGACAGTACCAAATTTGAAAATTAGCACTCAGGGATGTTTGCTATTACCAGCATTGAAGGACTGGGGAAAGGGCAACTCTGGGGAGAAGAGATTAATAAGCTTTAAATTCTATTATTGGCTCCCAGAGGTGACACTTCTGTGCCATTGTCACTCCTGCTGTCCTAGCACTGTCCCTGCCCTCTGCCCCGTGCTGTGCCCCCCAGGACACCCACCCTGCAGCACCACAAAGCGTTGCAATGGGCTGCCCTGTCCTCCTGTGCTCGTTGGCAGTGACAGACCAAACAGAACAGATAAGTGGTGAATTCTGATTGCATCATTTCCTCAGGAGGGTCAATAATGTGTTTTCCTTTCTTCTTCCAAGCTTCCAACTTCCCCAACAATTAGAGGACTTCAATTCTCTTTGCAGCCATTACTGCCTTCTCTAATTTGGGAAGATTTGCAGGTTCAGAATCTCTGGGTGGAGGGAGAGAACAGGTATATAAACCTGCATGTACCTGACAGGTAACCAGTCTAAAGAGATGAGAAAACAACCCTGAAAACAGCTTTCAGTATAGCAGGTTTGAAACACAACTCCCTTCCAAGACACGTCAGACTTTTGCCACCTTCCTCCCCCATTTTTTTCCCAGTTTGTTTTCAGTATTTCTTTATATTTACTAAGGTTTGTAGAACATCTAAGTGTTCTATGGGTGCCTGAAGTTATGTCTGCACTTGGATTATTCTACACTTTTCCAGGGTTCCTCACTTTGACTCCTAATCACATACTTCATTAAGAAAAAGATAATTGGCTGTCCTTGAAATAATGGTTAAATATTCACTTTGGCTGAAGATTTCTCACCCATGAGCAAAAATACAAGTCCTTACAGACATATTAATAGCAGCATTCTTCCTGAATAAAGAGCTATTGCTTCCAAACAATACTTTTAATCTAAAAAGAGAGGGGAAAAAAGAAAAAGATAATTTAAAATTACTTAATGCAAAAGGTTGAATGTTCTTTTGGTGTGTTTACCATATTGATTTAGGATTGTGAAAAGCTTCACTTGACTCTTACCTGCCTTTTAATGATAACTTAGGCCTTGCAACTCCCCATTTTTAGTCCACCTATTCAGACACAGCTTCTCCACCTGACAAAATCCCAGTTTTGTGACCCTGATTTCATTACACAGCTCCTGCTCAGAAAAACTGAAAGAAAAAAGCCTCAACTTGGCATCTGTAACAGTTCCTGCAACAGCTCTACTACTTAGGACCAGCACTCCTTTAAAAGGGCCATGAAGTCTCTTAGTTTTCTCTTTTTTTTTACAGCTTGAACTTCTACATCTTAGCTTGGGCTCCTGCCTGTTTTAGTTTGGGATTAAAGTCCAGTCACTTTGGTGTTTCACGCTGCAAATTTTGTTTCAAAGATCAATAACAACAACAAACATCTTTCTGCCTCAAGAATGTCTCCTTTCAGCCACCCCATCCCAAGTCTCAGGTTCCAGTCTGGGCTTTGCCCTGGCACCTCCTGCCCAACACTCTGAGCTGTCTCTTCCCTTTCTTTCATCAGCCACATCAGCCCAACCCCAACTCACCTCCTTCCCTCCCTGGGCCCTCCAGTGTCCCATCTCAGCCCCTGCAGCATCTGCACAGCTGCACCATCTGCAAGCCCTGCGTGATTCATCACCCAGCACAACAGACCAGGCTTATTCACTGTTTGAAAAGCTGCAGTGGAATTTACATCTGTTTCTGGAAGAGATTCAAGAAGCCTGAATTCGCCTTCTTAGCAGAGAACACCACCACTGTGTGTTTTCAATGGGTTTATTTCCCTGATAAACTTCATTCCCTTGCCCAGACACAGTAACATGGCTTTTTTTATAAACTAAATTCAGCTTAACAGAAGAATTTATATCCTGTAAAAAGAATGACCCTCAGATTTAGTATTTAGTATTACAGATTTAGGCCCCTTCTGCTTGCAAGTATCTTTTTGCAAATTGAGCAATTCCAATGGGTTGGCTTTAACACTCTTCCACCTAGCACAAAAAAATTGCAAAGTCTTCTATAAACAGCACCTGGAGGTTGTGTAGTTTTACTTATTCTTCATTGTGCTACTCCTTTACCCATTCCTTCAAAGGATTTTTACAGGCTCTTGTTGTTATTACATTTAAATAAATAAACAAATTAAACCTGCTAAAAATAAACTAACTTCAATTTAATGTCATGCCACAACTCAGAGTCCCCAAAGGGGAATGTGAAACAAAATTTACCTTATTTTTTTATTTTTTTTTTTTGTTATGACAAAGGCCTTCAGTTTTATTCTGAAAACCCAGACATCCCTACCTTAAAAAGTTTTCCTCTGTAATAAATGTACAACACAAACCCAAAGTTTACACTGAATTAGCGTTGCTGACAGGAGCCTGGGCAACCACCACCAATGCAATTCATCTACATTTTTTGGCAAATGGACACCAAGTACTTGTACTTGCAAGCTCCTGACATGTCAGCTAGAGGACATTCTTGGGCCACATGACTCCACAGCTCTAAATCAGGTCACTCACTACACTATGGAGATCACAAGCCTCATGCTCCTGTGTGATCCAAAAGTGTCAAAATATAACCAATTATTTTCCTGCCATTATTTTCCCTGCTCATCCTTCACATGCCACGAAGGGTGTCTGGTTACCAGTTTCACTGAAACACCAGCACTGCTGCCCATCTGCACCCCACTCCTCCTCTCCTCTCCTCTCCTTTCAACTCAGGAAGCATCTGAATTGCAGAAAGGTGGAACTAAAATATGAGTCCAGTGAAACAGCCAGGATAAGAAAACCTGTTTAAAAAGCAATAGATGTACTTTCATATTCCAATTTGAATTCACTTTGTAAGGCATTTTAGCTGGCTTGAATCAGACTTTGAAGGAGCAGTTATGGGGACAGAGCACAGAGTTCTCTGAGGAGCCACACTGAGTTGTTGGTTGCACAATAAAGTTACCTTAGACAAGCTTAAGTAACGTAATAGCTCCCTCAAATCAAAAGGATGTCCCTTCCACAGGTCCTTGCACCTTCCCTCTCCCTCCTGACTTCCCAGTCACACCAGCCCCGGTGCCTGGTGTCACAGGGACACTGACAGCACAGCTCAGCTCCTGTGACACCAGCCTGGCCCACTCCAGCCAGGCCCCTGTGACACCAGCCTGGCCCACCCCAGCCAGGCCCCTGTGACACCAGCCTGTCCCACGCCAGTCTGGCCCACCCCAGCCTGGCCCACGCCAGTCTGGCCCACGCCCCAGCTTGGCCCACCCCAGCCTGGCCCACCCCAGGCAAACACCAGCCCAGGGGCACAGCACTGTGCCCAGAGCCAGGGGCAGAGTGAGGAGGAGCACGGCTGTGTCCCAGCACTCTGCACACTCTGCCCCAGCTCCCAGAACAGTTCCTGGCACGGTTTATTCCCCGGTGCAGACACAGCCTCGGTGAGACAATTCTGTTCACCAAGTGTAATGCAGGAAAGCCATAAATAGCCAGAGAGCTGAACACACTCACTGAGGGGCAGCAGAAAGGAAGGACAGAAACACATGGATGGTAGAAGGAAAGAAGGAGCCTAGATCAGATCCATCCAGGCTGGGTAACCACACTTCTTGCTGGAGCCTGTATTTGCAGGGCTGTCAGGACCAACAGAGAGAAAAGACTTCCTACTTTCTTTTTTTTTTCATTCATTCATACACACACATCCCCTCGGCACGTAAAAGAGAAATCAAATGAATGAAAGCTGCAAACAGAACCATTTATATTCTTAAAGGCTAATCACTTCTACATTTCCACAGGATTTATTACAGGATTTATAATCTTGAGAAAATGCAACTCCTTGTAAATTCAGGTAGAATTATGGCAGCTCAGTATGCTGAAAATCAGGTGCCCAAAAGGTACATTTAAGTTGAACACTTGACAGCTGTTTGAAAACATGGGCATGTTTATGTGCAGTTGTCTCTGTGGCAGCACAGACCCAAACCTGTACAGCTGCTGGTTTCTCAAAGGCAGGATCCTGTGCTGCTTGTCTCTTACTTACAGAGACACTAAAGCTGCCACCTGATTTGATCAGACTGGCCTGCTTAACTGCACACAGCAGTCTTTTATCTTGAGGTGGCTAAGAATAAACAAATTTCACTATATATATGTACTTATATCTTGTAATCTTCCCCTGAAACTCACCAGTAAGCCAACAATAGTGCCTATAACTTCTAGGCTGCAATTAATTTTATTTTAACACCAGAGTGAGTAGATTAATGGACAGCTGTACTGGAGCATTCCCCTTGGACAGAAAGCCATCAGGCAGTCTGGGAATGAACACAGGAGTCTCCAAAGAAGTACCTTGACACAACACTCACATTCTCCCTCTTCCTCTCCTCACATCCAAATGGTTCCATGTGATATTCTTCACCCTCATTACTCCAGGGATCGTTTTCCATACTTGTTGAACAGAGTTGTTTGATGGGACCCTGCCCCATGACTGCAGTGTCAGGGACTTTATCCCACTCTTGCTGAAGCAGCAACACCACCAGCAGGTTGGGAAACTTCACCACTAATTAAAGTCTTCACTGTCAGAGAGGTTTTGCAAGTAGACAAATGTTCTTCTTACCTTCAGAACATTCACATTCAGTGGTTTGTTCTGGGACTTGTTATATCAATCATTTCCAGTAAATAATTATTGAAAACAAACCAAAACAAGCATGTAGCACTTACCTGTGCTAAAAAAAAATCAAAGAAAGAATGGCAATACAAGCCTATATGCAGATAACAGAACTTACTCAGCTAACAGTGCTGAAATTCATGGCTATACACAACAAAACAGTAATCCTGTCTCCAAGCATTAATCATAGGCTGAAAAATAATTTTAAATTATTCATTTTTTATAATACATTTTTTAATTAAATGCAAATAACATTAAGTTACTGCAATGCCATTTTTTAAAGTAAAATACATTAAACTATCCATCATGATAAATTGCCTCAGCTCCAGGATATTCTACACTCTCAGATGAGTAAGGACCTCCTCAACCTGGACTTAATTTGCACACTGAACAGCAGCTCTGTTTTCCCTCTATGTACTTATGAACAAACTGAAAACAAACTAAGGAGATATCAAAATATTAAATATGAAAATATTGGACTCACTTGCTTTCACATTTATTTCAGCTGCCTGGAAACATCATCAGGAGCTGCTCACTCCTCTGAGTTCCTCAAGGCAGACAAATTTTTGAACAAGTTTCTCTTACTATTTGGAAAGATGAAGTGACTAATTTCTCAGTTCACACATTTTTTAAAAGCCATGATAGCATTTCTAGAATGGGATAGGTAGTTTGCCAAATGCTTGCCAATCTACTGATAGTGTTTCCACAGGCATGAGACAAATTGAACTTAAACCAATAAATTTGGATGAAGACAGTGCCACAGAAGAAATGGTGCCTCTTTGGTAGTTTCATCTTTCAATCTCCAAAGCAAAACCAATGTCAACACCACGTCCATTTGAAGACACAGCAAAGACCCCCCCAAACTATTCATGCACAAACCATTCATGCAACAACCCAAGCCCCAGTCAGGATGAGAACGCCAGTGAGTTGTATTTTATAATTTGTATTAATCTGTGCATGGGGAGCCCTTCACTGGAAACAGAAATTACACTTCCTAGATATTTAAAGACACATGCAATGCACTTATAAATAAATATTGTTTCATAAGCAGAAACTATGAGAGCTGGTATGAGGAAGTGGAGTCACATTTGGCAACATCTCAATGCCACATGCAATCTGGCCACACAACAACCTCCTCAGATCAATTCAGTGCTTTTAAAACCTGCCAAATATCACACTCTGTGAGATCTTAGTTTTATTTTGAGAATAGTGATGATTTAGAGTCTAATCCTACCAGAGAAGTACTTTTTAATTCAGTGAAAAATTCAGTATTGTACTTCATAAAAAGTTGTTCAATATTAAATTTGACAGACCTGGTCCTGTGAAATGCTGACCACTCTACTCCTAAAATATCAAGAATTTAGAATTCTACTGACTAGGGCCTAAGACAGCAGTAGATACCAGAACACAAGGAAGTTCTACTTCCTCTGTTCCCCTGACTGTGCCACTGCCTTCTGTTCATCAATCACTTACTGGCATTATTTTTTTTTTGCTTTCCTGGTCAGTTGGCTATAAAGCAATCACTCTTTACCCAGATTCTACCCCAAATGTTTGTTCTTTGGCTGTTCCAGAACCATGCCAGGATAGTCCCAGCTCATATTTACTCACCACTTCATGCAGCATCTTGCAAGGCTGAAACAGAAGTTGTTTTCCAGATTCTGTTCCCTTTTCATTCCATATGGACATTGGTGACAACAAGTGATTCTTCATCAATAAAAAGCTGCTGAGATCCCTTTGGAAAAAAATAAAAATAAAGAGTCAGTAAAATTTCCCAAAGCTTACTTTTGATATTTTATATTGATAAGATGTAACTTAAGGCTTTCCAAAACATATTTCTTAATGTTTCTTGAATAAGAAGAAACAGTCATTTCACTTGGGCTAAAATTATATTTTAAAGGACTGAGGCTTTTAACACATACAGCAGGACCACAATGACATCAAGCTAATGAGGGAAAAGGACTGGTATATCCCAGTATCATTCTGATCTTTTTTCTTCATACTAGAAAAATTCACAACCACTCAACCAAGAACATTATAGTGAATGTTCAGTGGTATTTTAATTACCTGCTATAAAGCAAAATAATTCTACTCGTAAGGAGCATTCCCATCAAAGTCCAAGTCTTTCAAAGGACAAACTGTTAGAGTAGTTATGGTTTCCAAGATGTCTTTGCAATTGGCCTTTTAAATACCATTTACACCCCAAAGGTACAGATTTTGCTTTTATGTAGTTTACAAGGCCTGTTAAAACCAAGAAAAAACCCTCCAAAACTACACATATCTATAAAACTCAACAAATTGGGAGAGCTTTTGGAAAAGCAATCAGATTAAAAGAAAAAAAAAAAAGTTAAAATTCCAAAATTCTGTAAGAAAACATGCTTGTACATACAATAAATATGAATTCACTAATTTTCCAAGGCAAGTATGGTGTCCTCTTTTTTTCTCTTTGCAAAAATATGACATGTGGAAGAGAAACAACTCAAATCTCAGCAGGAAAGATACAGCAAAGTAAAAGATATTGCTGATTGCAATTTTGAAGTACAAGTTTTTCTAAAAAAAATACTCCTTGTTCACCTTGGGACAACAGTGAGTGCTATAACCCATTTTCTAGAACAAGATGAACTATCTTAGGCCATATATCCTACTCTCCTTTAGAACATTATTGTCTCTAGTATTTTTATAACACTCCACACATGAAATATAAAAAGCATAATGGTACAAAATCATACCTGAAATGTAACCCTCTCTCCCTGGTTTAAAATTCATGTTCACCTTTATGAAGACTTCAGTATCAACAGAAAATTAAAACCTTAAAGAAAAGTAAATGACAACACCACGAGGTGTTTGGGATGTGCAGGTTTGCAATAGGCAGCCAAAGCTCCCTGAGCACCTGAGTGCAGGGGCTGACAGTCAACACAAGGCAGCAACAGGCTGACAAGAATTTATTTTCTCTGTGACCATGCTAAGAGTTCCCTCCAAAGATGGGAAAAGGGGGGGGCATGGTGTCTGCACAGCTCCACAAACCTCTGGTAACGCCTGCACACCCTCGACCTTCCCAAACACCTTGCTTCAAAGCCCAAAAGCTGCCTCAAACAGTAACTCCGTGCCAGCCAACCAGGGGTGTGCCACTGGGACAGCTCTGAGCAGATGGGTCACCACATCACAGGAACCAAAACTGCCTCAGCCCCAGAGTGAGTCCAGGTACCCTCAGTGCTCAGCCAGTGATTCCAAACTCATGGAGGGAACAGTTTTTATACGTGATCGGGTTTGCTGCCTGCAAAGCAAATATCAACAAGCGATTGGTGCAAGATGCCAATGGAGAAAATCTATCTTTTGTAACACAAGGGCAGTCTGACCACCACTTTTCTTCACAACAATACTTATGCAACACCTCTATTAGTGCAGTAGCACTGAGAGATCCAGTGCCACCAAAGTGCCAGCGTTATCATCCAGACAATCCTACCTGATGAATCCTGTGCTCATCTACTTCCCTCAGAGGGCTTAGAGAGCAACCCATGTCACCGAGTGAGACTGTGCCAATCTTAACGTGAATATGAATACAAGGCAAGGTGTTTTTGCACTCCTTTCCATCTGTACTTCTGGAGGGCTTTCTGTAAAGCACTTGGTGGGCAGCCCTGGAGGCACAGCCAGGGCCCCACCAGGCTCAGAGCCCTGGACGGAGGGTGAGCCCCGGGACCGAGAGAGAGTCCCGGGACAGAGAGTGAGCCCCGGGACCGAGGGTGAGCCCCGGGACAGAGAGTGAGCCCCGGGATCAAGGGTGAGCCCCGGGACCAAGGGTGAGCCCCGGGCTCCAGGATCTGCCCCGGCAGCAGCACCGCCCGCCCGGCCCCGCCGGCGGCACCTCCGGGCACGCACTTTGCTGCCGGTGCCCGAGCTCGCTCCAGGTTAAGGACAACCCCGAAGTGCCGCACTTGGGACACATGACAGCTGCCAAGCAGCACCTCCTGTGCCGGGGCATCGCCCCTCCCGCTGCCCGGGGCTCCCCGGCTGGCCCTTACCTGCGCCCGCCCGGCCGGGCCGCCTCTGCCCGGCTCTGCCCGTCCCGCCGCCCCTCGGCCCGGGCCCCGCGGCCGCTACAGCATCTCCCGGGCCGGGCCCGCCGCTCCACCGAGCGCTTCGCACCGCGGGGCGAGAGAGATAAGGAGCAGCGAATAGCGAGGGAGGGGAGGAGAGGACAGGTCATTAGCAAAGCCGCCGCCGCGTTAGCGAGCCGGGGGCGGCACCCAGCCCCGGGCGGGCGCTCCCGCCTCCTCCCCGCAGCCCCGGCCGGGACTCGGGCAGCGCAGCGGCGGGAGCGGCCCCGGGGCAGCACCGGGCATCGCTGCCGGCGGGGCGGGCACGGCCGCGGCCCCGGCGGGGCGGGACAGGGCGGGAGCGGGACCGGGACGGGAGCAGGACCGGGATCGAAACGGGGCGGGAACGGGGCCGGGATCGGGACAGGGCGGGAGCGGCGGTGACAGGTCCCGGAAGTGAGGTCGGCACACACCTCCCGCCACGGCCGCGCGCCATTGGCGGCCCCGGGGCGGCCCCGCTGCCCTCGCTCCCCTCAGCACCCATCGCTGCCTCACGCGCCTCGCTGCCAGCACAGGCCCCTCATACCCACCCCAGATCCCTCACACCGACCCCTCAGACCCAGCACAGGCCCCTCACACCCACCCCTCACTCCCCTCACACCGACCCCAGACCCCTCACACCGACCCCAGACCCCTCACTCCCCTCAGACCGACTCCAGACTCCTCACACCCACTCCAGACCCCTTAAACCCCTCACACCCACTCCAGGCCACTCACACCCCTCACTCTCCTCACACCCACAC
>JAWWLZ010000042.1:65469696-65483124 GCA_035041345.1 Poliocrania exsul
TGATACTCACACTTGCTGGAGAGAACCATTTTTCTCTCATTTAGAAGTATTCCTTCTTGTATTTGTCTTATGGCATTGCAAGAACACAAATAAGTGGTTTCCCACAAACTGATTTTATTTTTTTTTAATAGTCCTACTAAAATTTTGTGTCCACAATTGAAAAATACCACTCTGGAAATTATTTAAACCTCAAAATAAAGTGTTTTCTCCTTAAATTACCCTCTGGTTGGAAAGAAATGCTGCAGTTCCTCTTCTGAGCAGGCAAAGCTTTAAGGCACAGCAGGATCTGAGCAAAGCCACTAAAGCAATCCAGTTTTAGCAAACCATACAGTACTGTTCTGAAGTACTCTGGGAATAGTTTCATATTACCAGCAGCTGGTTTAAAATAGTAACTGGACCATTGTGCCATCCTCTAAAATAATGGTTCTATCATAACAAAAATATTTGTGTGAAGTAAATGGACATTGAGTAACTGTGGACTTTTGTCCCAACGATTGCACTGTGTGAGGTCAGGTTAAAAACAGGGTGGAGAGAAGAGAAAACACTGACAAAACACTACTTGGACCCCTTTTCCATTCTGCTGCTTAGAAGAGTATCCATTTATTCTCTGAACAGAAAGACTTAGTTCTACTACCAAAAAAAGCTCCCAAACCCACCCTCCCCAACCTAAACATACTTCTCCCTTATTCCTAATGCACATGACTGAGCTTTGAGAAAATGCTTAGTGTGTGATGGAACTCCAGCTGGTCACCCTCTGTCCCCCAGTTCCTTGAGCTCTGTGTCCTGTGTTTCCAGCCCTGTCCTGGACACTTCCCCAGCATCCCTCATTTTGGGGCACAGCAGCTGATCCGTCCCTGCGCTCGCACTGCCTGCCCAGCTGGCACTCCCTTCTGCGGGGCAGGAGACCACAGCACCAGGCAAACACTAACTGGGTTTCTCTTGGCTATTCACTTGCAATTTTCATGGAATTTGTGAGGCCTTAAATTTCTTTGATGCTCATATCCCTCTGGCAGTTGTGGTTTCAGTCAGACTGTGGAGTTGCTGGGTGCACATCATCCCACTGTTCACCTCACGGGGCCCAGCTTCGATGCAAGGGACAGGACTGTCCATCACCACCTGCTTCGACCTGGGTACAAATTACAGCAAACCCCTGCCCTATACAATTCAAAATCTGCACCAACTGCACTTAATTATTGTCATCACCATTACCAACAGCTTTTCTATTGATTTTGGTGCAGCAATAACTGAAGTCACTGTGTTTCCTTGTGTGTTGAGAAATTCCATCTTTATATGTAGCACACCAAAACCCACAGATTTCTCACATGAGATCCTAACCAAGTGTTCTCATTTGTGAAGAACACATAAGCGTGGTATAAATTTGCAATTCATAGAATCAAAGAATCATGGAATGAACTGGGTTGGAAGAGACCTCGAAGAGACCAAAGAGATCATCAAGTCCAACCCTTGATCCAACCCCACTGTGATTCCCAGACCATGGCACTCAGTGCCACATCCAGTCCCATCCTAAAAAAACCTCCAGGGATGGTGAATCCACCCCCTCTCTGGGCAGCACATTCCAATGCCTGATTACTCTCTGTAAAGAATTCCTTTCTAATACCCGACCTAAACCTCTTCTGGTAGAGCTTTGCTCTGATCTCAAATTTGTATTTCTCCCTGCCCATGAATGCACAGCCCAGGCAGTGCAGGGGTTGTTTCCCCACCTGCAGCACCCGAGTGATGTGTCGGTGGCAGGGAGGAGAGCGATAAACACCTGACCTCTAGTGGCAGCTGGGGCGAGAGGGGGAAACACTGGAAAGGCAGGAAGGAGGGGTGATGGATTCGCCTGGAACTGTGAAGTGGAGCCTGAACTTTCAGTAGTTGCTTTGTTAGCTTTTGTTTAATTATGCTTTCTAACAACACCCCAATTCAGAATCCAGAATATATTTGTTTCAGAAACTTTTCTTCAGGTTTATTACTAATTTTAAGGAGTGTGTGCCCCGTCTTCCAAAAGAAACACAGCAATATCCTAACAGGTTTTATCTCATGTAGAAAGCTTTGGTTGTTTCCTCTCCACGCACACACAATTATTCAACAAGCCCATTTGTGTCCTCATTACACTTCATTCCTGCTCCTCACTGACACATAACATTCCCCCAGTGAAAATACACACTTCACTATCAGCACTCTGGACATCAAAGCTTTCATTCCTATTGGGCTAAAAATACAGCAGCTGTTCCATAAACAAAGGTCAAACCCTTCCCAATCAAGTGGTTAACCCAAATATTAAATCCTCTTCATGAGAAACAACAGTCTCATTTTTAGCCCCTGTAGGATTACATTTCAAAGCACTGGTTTACACAAACTTTCTCCCAAGCACAAAACCATTATCTGGAAGCTCCAGTTAAACCTCCTTTTTGTCACAGCTCTGAGAGGCTTTCAGGCCACCAATACAGCCCTTGTAGTGGGCCAGTGGCAAAGCTGCAGGAAACCTGGAGCAGCAGCAGTTTCAAGGGGTCACTATTGAGCAAGTTGGAGTTGGAATAACTTCTGCTTATTTCCTGAGGCCAGAATGGAAATGAAGTTACACACAACTCAGATCATTCAGTACATTAAAGGCAAATCAATAGAGCTATGAGAAGAGATGATTTCTGGGGGAAAAAAAAAGGCAAAAAAAGCTGTAGTGGCCAATTTCTCAGTCCATTTAAATGATTGGATTAATAGGAGTAAATCTGTGTTTTCCTTGTGGCTCCCAAGTGCTGATTTGAGAAGGGCAGAGACGTAGGACTGTACTGTTTAATTTTAATGTTTCTCATTTAAAGAACCCTTTAAATTACCATAGTTGTGTCCAAATATCTTTTTATGTTTGAGCCTTTTTCATATAAAAAATCTGCAATACTTTTCATCCAGTAGCCTCTGAGAATCTGATTTTAATTCTGTCTGTTGTGACTAGTTCAAAATCTCTGTATCTTCAAGGTGCTTTGGCACCCGCCCAAGATACCCAAGGGCTCGTCCTACAGAAGGTGCCAAAGTGAATTAACAAAAAGGGATGTGAATTTAAAGTGAATATAACTCAAGCATATATATAATTTCTCTATGGACACTCATTTAGGAGTCAGCTGGCATAATTACCTTAACTTAATTCATGCTCAAAGTGAATTAAACTCAAGTGAACTGATGGTTTATCAACATGTGAGAGACACTGTACAGTCAGCTCAGTGTAAATTCACAATCCATCAGCTGCTGGGCTCTGACTTCCCTCGTGGAAAGGCACTGTGCCCTCAAGGTGCCTTTGTATGAGGTAACTTAATTTTTTAGGGGGAAAAAACTGCTATATATGGAAGTGTGGGCTGATTGGTGGCAGGTGCAGAAGTGATTGGATTTCAATGGTGCTGTGCCTACAGAAAAAGCTCAGCATTTATCATCTGTGCAGCTGAAGTTCCTCTGCCATTTTGTGACCATAATGGCATTTTCTACACTAAGGGGTGTGTTTTGAACTGGAGAAAGCCAAATAGCATTTTTGGTTGTTCCAGAGCAGGGGAACAGGTCAATTAGTACAAACCTGGTGTACCATTGACTCAGATATTTATTCCCTGTTCAGTAAATCACTCTGGAGGAGTGCAGAGAGCCCTGAACCATTTCTGAATGAAACCATC
Organism: Poliocrania exsul; assembly: GCA_035041345.1. Taxonomy (NCBI): domain Eukaryota; kingdom Metazoa; phylum Chordata; class Aves; order Passeriformes; family Thamnophilidae; genus Poliocrania; species Poliocrania exsul. The sequence continues at coordinate 65,473,350 of JAWWLZ010000042.1, forward strand.
CAAAAGCAGTTACATACTACAAATTTACAGTAACCCAGCCTGGTTTAACTTGACTGAGCTATTGGTACTAATTTTCCTCTAAATGATCTCCCACCTTTCTTTATTCACTAAATTTAACAGCATGCTCTGTTGGCACAGACAAAGCCATGCAGTAAGAAACACAGAGAAATATACCCCCCTTGCAACACTCCTTCCAATTTACCCAGCACCGTCAGGCAGTCTGTGCCATCATTATCCAGTCAGGAAAACATTCAGGGCCTGTTCCCTGAGCCTCTGCTGCTCATTTTTCCAGCCCAGAACACTTGTGCCGTGGCAGTGCCTTGTCAGATCTGGAGCCCTTCCAGTACCTGAGGAGCACATTAACAGAGCTCCCATTCATGGCCAGTCCTGTCTAATTTTAGTGGAACTGCTATTTATAGTTGCATGGCTGTGCTCACTCCTGTGAGAGCCTCACCACTGCTGGGCGTGGGGGAGTGGATATTTCTGTGCTGTTTTAGTTGGCACACGAGAAGCTCATGGTTGTAATTTACCCAAGTCCAAACCACTCTGCCATCCTCCCCGAGGAGCAGCGATGCTCCACCAGGAACACCGTGGCACTGTGGGCTCTGTGGCTCTCGGGCCAGCGAGGTGCTGACTGTGCTCATACACAGGCGAGCAGGAGTCAGAGGACAGCACAACATCACAAAATTGCTGCATTACTGTGAGCAGAAAGGTTTCCAGGTCCAGAGCTCAGAGGGAGGAGGAAACCTGGGGTCAAATCTCCCTGTGCTGTAACACCTGTAAAACAGGTAATTTGAACTGAATCCCTTTTGCCTTGGCTCCCCACAGAGGAGCACATTAATAACAGCAGCAATAACACCGACTTTTACACCACAGCTCCTTGTGAGAATTTATTCACTAACTCTGCAAGTAGCTTTGAATGCCAAAAAAAGTTATGGGGAAGAGATGGTCCAACGTAGACTTGGAGGTCAAATTTACACACCCAGCTGTTGTGACTCGGGCATTTTATTAACTAACACTCCACTATGTACATATGCACCTCTGTGTGTGTGAGAGCGCACAGACACCTGGCAAAAGGAGAGAGCTGAGAGGAAATCACTCTTACAGTTCATTTTGTCTTGCAGCAAAACATGCAGATAAAACCAGGCACTGCAAAACTATTTAGTGTAGAAATACAGTGTTCAAACCACACAGAGTCTGGTGCAGCAAAGTTGTATAATGACCCTTGGGAAAACATAAATTGATCTCTTCAAGTTAAAAAGATACTTTTTGTACTTCGGATGAGTTTTAGTAATTTATAATCAATGTTTTAGTAATTGGTAATTTGCTCCCAGTTTTGTTGGTGTGACAGGGTGGCGGTTGAAAAATTAAATTAATTTTTTTGTACACTGAAGTTGGTGATCAACCCATTTTAGATTTTCAAAACAAATGCTGGTCTTAGTAAAAGAAGGTTTGAGTCACAGAGTTTCAGTAGAGGTTGCAGCATTTTGGCTTCAAAAAACACCTAAAGCTGATGGTGTCTACTCCTGCTTTGTCTCTATATGGGCCTCTGTTATCCACAACACACATCTCCAGATTTCTAAGAGGTACTGGCAGGGGTTGTTCGCTGTCTTTCTCATGTTGGACCTTGCTTCCATAGGATACCTGTTCTGATCATCCCTCACCGTTGCTCCAATAGGCAAGAAGACTTAGAAGTTGGAACAGATACCACTATGAGAGCAAAAAAACAATCGTTGTAGTCATCAATCCTAATTGCATCCTGATTCCTAGTTACTCTGTGTATCACAAAAGGAAAAGGACATTGAACCAGCAGAGATTTTGGTTCAGCTGAAATGCATATTCAGCCTGACTGGGATTCTGCTGAGAACTGGAACTGAACCAGAAAAGCAATTGAAGAAAGAAATAATTGTGTGGCTAATGTGGTTCACAGAACAAAAAGCATTCTCTCTGTTAATTTGCAGCTGACTGCTCCCCATGATAAGGTCCATGCCCCCAGATCAGAGGCCGTGGGCTGGCAGAGGACTGTCCTTTCTCTCATGTTCAGAGCCAGAAGTGTGTTTAGCTGCACAGTTATATCAGTAAGAGTGTTGTTTCCCTCTCTCCTCCTCTGGGTAGCCTGTCTTGGGTTGCTTTGTGGTGTCTATGAAGCAAATAAATTCTACTGTCCACACTGTTTGCATTTAACATGTTTTTGCAGCCCTTCCAGGAAAAGCTGACACACTTCTGAGGCTTCCATAAATTGTACTTTCTTCCACATGTTCTTGTGACCCGTGGATGCATTATGCTACTTTTCATTGTCAGATTAGATTCAGGCCCAATGTGATTTCTCTCCAAAATACCTCCAATTAAACTACTACACCAACACCTGTTGCTCTAAACCAAATAAGGAGAGTAAAAAAAGCTGTTTATGTGACCAGCCCCAGAAGCTTCTCCTGCCACCACCTGGTCTCAAATGAGGCAGTAATTGAAGAGCCAGTAACAATGGGCATGCAAAGCAATGGGAGATTGGTGCCTTTGGGTAATAGAAACTCTTTATGTAGGGCGTGCACAAGCACTGGATACTGTTAGTGAGAGGCTTCTTAAGGGAAATTGAAGTCTAAATCATTTGGTGTCTCCAGGAAGAGGACTGTATATATTTCACATGAACAGTGAGAGATTCTATCACCAGGTTTATAAATATGTATGTGTGTGTGTGTATATATCAGTTTGCTTCTGATTAACCTTTTTGCTTGGCTCTGGAGCCCACAGCATTCACTTCAGCCAGGGAATCAAGGTTTACTACAGCCTTCAGTTGGGACAAAAATAAGCTCTAGAACCAGAGAACTGTTTAGAGGCCTTCAGTACTGATTCAGGGCTCTCTTCTGCTGTAGTTATTAAGTAGAAAACTATAGCTATATTTAGGAACTTTGGGCTGTTTCTGGATCTTGTCCACTAAAGAAGGCAGAACATTTTCAAAGTTTAGAACTGATCAGAAATGTCTGTTATTCCTTTATCAGCAGTAGGGTCTGTCCCTGAGTCTTTGGGCATTTAGGAAAGAGGAGGCACAAAGCCCCAGCTGGGGTAAAAGGTTCAGCCCCCTCAGTTACCCAGGAGCTGACAGCTGGTACAACACATCCTGGCCATGCTAAATAGCTGTGTCTGGTTTTGTGCTCTCAAACTTGCTAAAGCCCTGGCAGAGAAGCACACAGGGTGATCCCTGTCTCACAGATAAAGACATCATGTGCCCCTTTCTATGCTGCTGCATGCTTTGACCTTTATTTAAATATGTATTACACAGCCTGGCAAGAAGTGCAATGCAGTTTAGGCTGCGACTTTATACTTTGATTCTATCATAAAATCTGAGTTGTGTGACCCACTGGAATGATTACAATTGAGCACACAAATCAAGTGCAAGGATCATGACAGGAAAAGCAGAGTCAGAGGAACATCTTCATGACTCTTGCACAAGCCAAATATGTTTCATTATAAAGGCAGGGAAACACAATGCAAAAAAAATTAACTAGCAAACTAATGGATAACCCCAGCAAAGGCTGCTGCCAGCTCAGACTCCTTTCAGCTGGAAGTGTAAGCCCAGCCTAACTGGGGGACTCCCACAAATGCAGCAGCTTTGAGATTTATCTCCACAATGTTCTTCTCAAGCCAAGTCACTCTTGCAAAGAAAACATACCAAAGACAAAACAATCCAAAGGAAAGTGCAGCACTGCAACAGCTGCTTGCCAAAACTCTTTCAAACCAGTGCTCCTGCCATAACAAAAACTGCTTTTCACAACTTCTAACTCAACTGAAAAAGTGCTTTCAGAAAATGAGACTGTCCTTCCAAGGATCCATCCTCACTGAGACAGGAGTGCTAAGGATACTGTGCTCATCCCTGTATGTCCCTCACTCCTCCAGCCCTGGAGCTGCCAAGGGCAGCACAGCACATTCCACGGAAACCATCTCCCCTGGTTAACCACAAGTCTGGGAAAAAGCAGCTCTTTCTGATCACTTTGATTCTGTCCTCCCCTAGGTCTGTTGCCTCATGAGACAGGAGCCAGTTGTGCCTGCTCACTTTGTCCACATCATCAATGGTGAAAGACTAAGCTGAGGACAACTACTCAGCAAAAACACAGATCTCCTGATGAGGCGAGTCAGCAAAGCCACAGTGAGGAACAAAAGGAGGCAGCATGTTCATACTGTACCAGGTCTTGCCATATATCACATTATCAGTGATACAGCTAATTCCAAATACAGGAGAACTGACCAGTTTAGATGCTACACTTAAATTTGAGCTGTAGTGCTGATGTTTCCAGAAGCTATTGGTTTGGATGTCAGGATACACGGCACATACTGTGAGGACATAAGCATGAGAAATTCAGCGTTCAGTTGCCAAGCAGACTGCTGGAGAACACAAGAATCCATGGCTAGTGGGAGGAAAAAGTAAAATCACTCACCCTCCTGTGGATGCCATTTTGGAGGGGACCAGGTATCTCAGAAGACCCAGAGTGGTAACCTTCTTGGGCTAAGGGCAGGCTTCCAGGAACTGCAGCTGGGAAAGAAATGGCAGCAGCACTCAGTGACTGAGCAGGGTAACAAACCTCCTGTATGTTATTTCCAGCAACTGATTTATTTGTCTTTAACCACACTCTGTGTTGAAAACTTAAGGGGTACTGCTTTGTAAAATGAATCACCTCTGAACTTGGTCAAGCAAATCTGTGTGAAGAGGAGGCAGTTCTGTGTTAACTGTCAGTGCTGATGTCTGTCTTACCAGAGCCCAGAATTCCTAAGAAAAGGCACTTCAAACAAGGACTAATGGCCTGGGAAATTCCCAAAGAGCATCTAAGGACTGCTCTGATTAAACTTTCCTTGCTCTAGGAAGGAGTTACAATGTGACCAGCAATAAGCAGCTGTAAAACTGGAGAGGACATGGCTCTGGAAGCTTAGAAGAGCAGGTGAACTATTATTTTATCTGCCATGTGCCTTTCGAAAAGAACATTTCCCCTCCTGAGCCACCAAATAAACTCACTAAAACCCCAGCCCATGGGAGCCTTCCTATAGCTCCAGGCTGCAATCAGAAGAAAGGCAGATTTGTTTCCTCAGCTAGAGAAAAAATAATAATAAATCTGAATGAAAGGGAGCACATCAGACCTCATCTTACTAATGGACAGAATGATACAGCAGCTAGAGGGGATTGCTGCCCTGACCTGGAGGGAAGCAGCTCCTGTTCCTGGCTTCTGGTTCAAGAGCAGGATCTCAGCAGCAGGCACGGGCTCAGAGTCAGTTGTTGGCTACAGTTACAGCTTCCCTCTCTCTTGCCAGCTGTTTGGATTCGCAGCTTCACACAGTGTTTAATGCAGGCCACGGTCCCACAGGTGAGTCCCTGCAGCTCTGCCCTTGTGCTCCAGTCATTGATCCTGTACCTGCTGCAAGGTCTCACATCATTTGTCTGCAGGGTAAGGGTAGGGCTCGTGTTTTTCCTCTGTGCTACAATGCAGGAATAATTAATGGAAATTTGTAAATAATGTTGTGAAGTAGAATTGCTTATGGCATTCCCTTCCTTGTTGCTCAGTCCCATCGATGAAATTGGGCACAGCTTTGGCTCCACGTCTCCATGAAAGGCTATCAAAAGTGATTCTCCTTCAGCACCAAAAGCAGAGGAGCTCTGCTAGGCTGATGGCACAGCAAGAGATGGCAGAAGACAGAAAGCCCACTTGGATCAGTGTGGGGTTCCTACCTACCCCTGCTGCTTTGCTTCTGGCACTCTGCCTAAAATTCATTTAATTCACCAATGGCATTTTGGGATTTCCTACATGTGCTAAATTGTAATAAAAGTCATCCGCTGATGGCAAAGTCTCTCAGTTCAGAGGATTACGGAGGGTAGGGCTGCCTGAGACAGCTGAAATCCACTTGAGATTGAAAAGGTGTGAGCAGTAAATAAAAGGAAATCCTGGATCACCATATAGCATTCAGCTCCCACACTTTGACCCCCTTTGGTCCCTTGTATGTTTTGTTAAGATCATATTTCTTTATGTGCTGCCTGGCTTAACAGCCATCATAAATCTGTGGCGTGCAGCAAGAATAACAGGGAAGGCATCGGGTAATACAAGGGGCTCTAATCCCATCTCAGGCACTCAGAGGGAGCTGTAAATCAGCCTGGAGAGGCTTTAGATGGGAGAAGTGGGGCCAAGGCTGGGAAGGCAGTGGCAGCCTGGCCCCATCCACCCTCGGGCTGAGCCCACCCTCCTCACCAGGGCAGGGCACCACCTTCCCCTCCTCTGCAACCTTGCCCTCCTCTGCTGCTGGGAAGTAGCTCCCCCTGCCACAGAGCCCGTGTTCTCTGCTCTGGCCCCTCCTGGGCTCCCATCCTCTCCTTCCCTCAGCCATCAGAGGACCTAAACTAAGGAGAAATTCTAAGTATCCAGTGAGTAACACATCCTCCGCGTTGCTGCTGCTGAAAAGCATGGCCTGCAGTTAACTCAGAGCACAAGAAACTCCAAAACCCCAGAGTTCTTACAGTTCTTCAGACTTGAATAGTGATAAAAAAACTACTTCAGGCACTTTTTTTGGGAAAAAGTGCTGCCTACTTTTGGGGGATAACCTGTGGGCTGATCCAGGCAGCTGCACGTTGGTGTATCCCAGGCTGGGGCACAGCGCATGCATCGCTCACATCGAGGGGGTGCCTCCCCTGGCAGAGAACACCAGGTCACACCTGCCTTGGCTCACGTGTGGCCAAACCACCTCTTGTCTTCAGCAGCAGCCCCGGCACGAGGAGCCTGGGCAGGCACAGCCCTGTGGGCGCTGCCTGAGCCTCCTGGGAGTGCCAGTGCCCCGCACCGTGTGCTCAGGTACTCACCCAGCTGGGGCAGATGCAGCTCCTCCATGGACAGCTGGGAAGACCTTGAGCTGGGGACAGACTACCACATTCAAGAGAATAATATTTTTTTCTTTGCCCTAGTGTGACAAATCTTTCAACTGTGGAAGCTTTCTCAGGCAGACTTTGCCAATACTCATTTTACTCAAGTTTTAATAAAAAATGTCAATGGTTACTTTTTTCTGCCAGATAGTAGAACACAACAAATGTCTGAAATGTAATGTATTATAAGGTTTCTTTGTGCTACAGCTAAAACATATTAGGCTTTGGAAAAGCTGAATTGCAAAGGACAATGAAATGGAAACTTATCTGTCCATTTGAACTTTCAAACTCAGCCCCTAAGCTTTGGCAAGATGGAGAAATAAAAGGTGAGTCATTGAATCCTGGGCCATCAATCATTTCATTTTACCCATGGTAAATAGGAGAAAAAGGGAGAGACAATGAAAATACAACCCAAGTTGTGGACATGTTGAAACTTTAACCCACCAGGTTGCTCTGTTGTAACCAGATGTCAGCAGAGGTCAGTGGAACAAGCCAGGCCTAAATAATAACAGCACCTCTGGGATTCCCCACCTGATTTTCAGTCACTGCTGCATCACCGTTGTCAAGCTTGCCAGGGTGGTTTTTCACCAGATGTGAGAGGCAGTACCAAACCCAGGCTAAAGCCAGAGGGAAGAGCTTGTGTCCTTACACAGGGGAGTTACCTGCCCAGACGGACTGCAAAGTCAGATGAGATGAAACCTCCCAGCTCCCCGAGTGCTGCACACTGTGTTTTAACAGCTCCACGTCAAAAGTGAGATGTTCAAAGGCCCAGCCTTGCTATGCAAAGGAAGGTTTAAATTGCCTTTTCTCCTATTTTTGGGTATGTTTTGCATGCTGAGGAATAATTTCTATGCCTACAACCAAACCCAGCACCTTGCTGGTGTATTCACTTTCTTGCACAGATTTTTGGTGTAAGTTCACATTTTTGAAATACCTTTAATGGACCCAACATGTTCTGTCCATGGTTTTCCAGGTGCAATTTGTGCCTCTTAGACAGCAGAAAATTCCCTTTCAGGGGCATTAAAAGTCATGGAAGAAGCCTACTTATGGGAAACTGAGGAACCATCTGGTTTTTGGTTTTCTAATTCTCATTCTTGATTTTCATTGTTACAGTTTTTACTTGCAATATAAAGCCTACCTGCTGAAGAATGTCATGTGACTTCATCTGGTACTATTTGTAAACCACTGCAAGATTCCTGAAGGACAGGTAAGTTGAACAAACCCAGTGCATCGCTACTAAAATTTGTTGCACTCAAACTCAGATGTCAAGGAAATACCAACATCCTGAATGCAAGTTCCCAGTATTTCTGGAATAATTTCCCACAGTAAATTCATTCCACTCAAATGAATCAGAAACGAAATAGATTGAGAGCAGACAAACTTTGAAATGCTTAAAACTTCTTTAATTCAAATTTTTGCAATAAAGACTTTTAAAAGAATAATTATTTTGCAGGCAGTTACTAAAAATTTACATTTAAAATCTAAATTTAGGGTCATTAGGGACAGGATAGCAACAACTGTATGTGGACTTACTTTGCTGTCTCAGAAGCATTTCTTAGGAATATATTTCAGCTCTCAATTCTCTCTGAATTAAGACACTGGTGTTGTTATGCTGCTTATCAGGGAAGGCAGTAGGTTGTATAGTTATCTCCTGATTGGGGCAAAATCACTACCCTGAAACCACACAACCTACTACCTCATCCTGTTAGAGCATCAGGCCCATCTTCTGAAGGAAACCAACATTTCACCATTTGCACACCCAAGCACTTTCCAGCCCACACACTGCTGAGCCTTAAAGAGATTGGAATTGTGACCTGCTGACCCTTCCTCACAGTTCTACTGGAAGGCAGACAGAATGGGTGAGGTGACTCCAGAGACATAAGAACTGCAGTTGCAAACACTGTCCTTCCAAATTAGCAACTGGTAATAAAAAAGCAAGTTAAATCAGTGTCCAAAACTGACTGAAGAGACCTCTTACTTAAGGCTCAAGCATTTACCAGTTTCAGGGCAGAATATGAGTGACTGGAAGAGATCCTCTTTGATTTCCATCCAGCTCATCCTTTTGCAGTTTCTCAAACAGCTCCACAAAGTGGATTTAGACAACTGCTGAATGCAAAGTGGCATTTCCTGCTGCCTCTGAACACAAATGCCAGAAAGTAAAGAAGAAGTGGGTCAGCTGTTTCCAAACAGCCACTCTCATGGCAGCCCAGGCACTCTGGGATGAAGCAAGTCCATGCAGACAGGGAAAAGTGCTAAGGTCCTGTCACTCACACCCCACCTTCCTTAAGAAATCCACAGAAAGGAAATGGCTTTTGAGCCTGAGTGGCAAATACAGGAATCCGAACACTGTAAGGACCTTTCTGTACAGGAGCCAAATGCAAAGTGCAGACAGAGCAGGGGAAGGTCACAGCTGGAAAATCTCTGTGTTGTCTTTCCAAGGCACATCCAGCGCTGCCATCACAGCCACTTCAGGAAAGACAGTAGATTGTATAGTTATCAGACAGGCAGGGCACAGCCCTAAAACTATACAACCTACTACCTCACCCCAAAGGACAGTCAGACCCCGAGCAGGTGAGGCACGAGCTGCATTCTCAGACTGCTGCACTGCGTGGTGACAACCTGGAAGACAAAAACCTCTGGAGACAAATATTAACAGTCTGGAATTTGAAACAGTTTGCTATATACCAGACAACATTCTGCTTAATGAGCTCTGGTTTCATGTTTGAAGTGTTTAATAGATTTGCAACTTGTGAAGTCAAGTCAGTGACAAGATACACAAGGGAAAGAGGATACAGCATTCATTTTTAATAACTGCACTTGTGTTCTTCCAGCTCTGACAACTGAATCTTATCAAATCAGTTTGTCACTTCGGGAAAGGCATTGCTA
>JAWWLZ010000042.1:65483224-65498090 GCA_035041345.1 Poliocrania exsul
AACTGCACTTGTGTTCTTCCAGCTCTGACAACTGAATCTTATCAAATCAGTTTGTCACTTCGGGAAAGGCATTGCTATGACTCAGAGAGGATGCTGACTTAGAGGGATTGTATAACATGCTTCTGGATACTCCTCTATTATCCCAACAGGGAAGAGCTGGGGTTCTCCAACTGAATTTCCCGAGTCCTGCATGAGCAAACCCTTAAGAGTGAACACAGAATTTGTTGAGGAACTGTTGTGGCCTGCTCAAACAACAAACTGCTCCTGACTGAGCAGTAACCCAGCTCTGAGGAGGCCCAAACCAGCCCAGCCTGCCATGCCACACACCCCGTGGCCAGTGGGATCAGCACAACTGCCACTGCAGCACCAACCACTGTAACCACAAACTTGTGCTGCAGTTCCAGGGGGTTCTTATTCTCCACCACATGGTTTCATGGACAAACTTCACCTTCAGGGCAGATCTAAAGAAGTGGAAATAACTGAGATATCAGTCAGGATAGTAATATCAATATTGCTTAAATAGATGAGCAAACCTTTAAAGTAAACTCCCTAACTTAATCAGCTAACCTCCCTTTTCCCAAGTTAACTAAAAAACACAACCACCCACCAGCCCCATGCAGATAAAGGAAAGCTCCGTTTCCCCAGGAAGCAGAACTCACCCTGGAGGTCACACTGCAGGGGGACTGCAGCCATCTGCCCTGACCTTCAGCATCAGTGATGTGGGGACCTGAAAAGAGAGGAGCAAGACAAAACACATCTCAATGGCATTTCACTGCACACAAACAATTATCAGGTGGGACAGAGCACATGAAAAAGCAGAGAGCAACTTTCTTGAGGAGATCCATGCACAGCACCAGCTTTCCCATTCACTTGCTACTGCCACAATTACACCACGGCCTTGATCAAGAGAGACAAGCAAGAGAAAAAGAAGTCAAAATATTTTTTTTTAGATTGACTTGAGTGTTAAGAGCATTGCAGAGACAGGCAGAGAGAGGTATCAGCTACTTCACCTTCAAGGAACAAACACTTTTAAATGAAGCAGAGAAGGAAGGACAATGCAGATGTCTGATCCATTTAGGTATCAGTGTGCTAATCTATGAAAGATGTTATAGCACCAATCTCAAAGATCATTGCACTGTAGTGGACTGAGCCCACACGCAGAGGGAGGTCATTGGTTGCTGTGAGCTGCACAGAACAGGACTGGTGCAACTCTGGCCATGCTGACATCTCTGTATTGGAGGAAATACTGTCCAACCCTGTACTTGACATCTTGTAATCTCCATGCCCTTGTAGGCCAAACAGGATATGCATTACAATGTTCTTTGTAGACTATGCTGAGGGAATAACTTGAGAGATTTCAACATCTCATCAATGTAAGATGGTAAAAACTGGTCCCAGAAGCCTCTCCCTGACCCTTTCAAAGAAATCCTATTGGAAAGCCTGAGAGTCTCCTCTATGTACGGAAGGGTTGTAAGGTCAATTACTCTCAGACTAATCCTCTGGAAAAACACCTGTTTTTTTTAGATAAAATATTTAAAATAAACATCATCTTTATGCATATAGTCAGAGATCTCAGTATTTTTTGTAAGAGCCAAGAACTTGCATTTTGGCTAAAATTCTGTGTAATTTCAGCAACCTGAGAGTTGAGCAGTCACCTCTTAGAAAGCACTTTCTGTGTAAAATAAGCCCTATGCTTATAGCAACAGAACCACATTACATAATATAATTGGAGGAAAACTGTGCATTGTGTGATTGACTTCAAGTGAGGCTTTTTGTAAGCATTTACTTTAAAGTGAAAGGATAAAAACAACATCATTTCCCAGAGTAGCAGCTCCTTATGCTGGATGGGACAGTGAAACCAGTTCAAATGACCAGTCTGGCATTACAAAGATGATTCACAGCAGGGAAAAGCCCCACCTACCCCACAGACGCAACCAACTCCAACAACAGGGAATTCTGAATGAAGAACTTACACTTACAGCTGATTCCAGGGACTCTCAGAGACAGAATTACAGATCCAAACAATGGCAACCTTCTGGAGAAGCCAGAGTATGTTCCAGGGAGTTACACTGCCTGACTGTCTGTAATACATCTGGACTTCACTTTCACTTTTAGGTGCAATGCTAGGTGGGATAGTGGAAAATACTCACTCCTGTTGAAAAAGTGGTGAACTTTTTATTAACCATTTCTAAAGGAAGCTCTTATTTGCCATGACAATGATGTTAAAGGTTCTTTTCAGTGCTGAATAATGTTGCCTTAATGTATATTTCCCTACAAAAATAATAGTTTATTAGTTCATAGAAATATTGAGATAATTATTTGTAAAGTACCATAAACTCTGTGTAATACTATTTTCTGTAAGATCTGTTATTATGGGTATTAGTAATACTCATTAGCAGACAAAACCAGAAAAGAATGTGCTTTATCCAACACCTAAAATTAATTAGTCTTCTGCTCTCACATGCTGCCCATACACTTATTCTAATTGACTTAGATCACCAAACAAGGATGAACTTTACAATACTTAATGAAAGAAAAATGCATGTTCATTTTCCTTCTGAGAAGACGACAGGCATAAGGAATAACTATCTGGCAAGAGTTATGTTTCTAGTTTAACAACTGCTTAATACTAGGAAAAATATGACATTTCCATATTCCAACACTCACTGCTCACTGAAAAATATCTTGGAACTGATGTTAATAAGCACCTCAGCAGTCACTTTTAAAAAGGCATGGGGCCAACCAAGGCTGCTATTTCTGCAGTGTTATAGGAAAGCAGACAGTTTTAAAGCAGGGCTGTTATATAATTAAAAGTTTTACTAATGAACTGGCTCTGGGACAGCACAGAACAAGCATTTTGCCATTTCAGAGCACCTTCCAGCCAGATCCTCAGGAGGATTTACACAGGCTGAGTGTCCCTGGGCTCCCCGGTCAGTGCTCCAAGGTGGGACATTCCCCAGGAAGGTGTGGGGCTGGATGCGGGGCAGGGCAGAGCTGTCCAATCCCTCTCCAAGGAACGTCACCTGGTGGCTTCCCAAGAGGTGCAGCCACCACTCTGCTCCTGGAAGACACTGGAAATGTCGCCAATATGTGCTGGCAGGAGTGTCACGGGGTCAGTGGCTGAGGATCTGCAGCCAAGGGGAGCTTGGACCAACTGCAACAGGGCCTGGAGCAGCAGGACACTGAACTGCCACATCCTGTATTCCTGCTGGGCAGGATTGTGCCAGAGCAGCATCAGGACAGGTGGATTTCAGACAGAAATACTCGGTGGGAGAATTTGGGTGGATCTGGTTTTCTTGGATCGGGGTGTGACAAACTTCACACAGAGTATTTTCAAATATATTTTTAGCTGAATATAACAGAAATGACACATGCTGCCTTCATTTAGCTTGCATCTTCAAGAGGTAAAAAATATGCTGCGCAGATGTTGTGACTCCTGTGAAGTACAACACATATTGTGGTCTTACCTGTTGCTTAAACAGCTGCTTCTAAAATGGCAAAGAGGTGTTTGCCCAGTTGTGAAACTTGCCTGTGATTTAGTAACACAGGACAGACTCTGCCAGAACTTCAGGCAGGCACAGTGGGAAGAACTCACAGGCCTGAGCCTCCACAGCCTCCTCCCTCCATCCCATGGAGCTGCACAGCATTTCCTACAAACTGGGTGTACATCAAAGGTGTTCTGCACCCTCACAGACAGTTCTGTACATCTGTGCTGGGCATTCCACAGCCCTGCTCCTGCTGCAAAATGCCCTGAAAGTTAAACTGCTGCTTCCAAACAGAATGCATTAGGGAAAAGATGGGTTGCCATCAAAAATACCCCACATTTCTCTTGGGTGTGGGATCATGTCTTCTGCTTATGCAAACTACAGGACCTTCACTGACAAAACTGTTATTTTTCTATTGCTTTCATTTCCACTATTTTTGCTTATGTACTACTCTGAATGCTAAAAAAAGCCACAAAAGCTGATATTCCAGAGCAGGATGAAACACTCAATGCCTCAGAGCTTCCACAAACACAGAAATGAACTCAGGGCTAAGCACTAAGCAGGGCAGCTCTGTCAGTTGCACTTGTGTTCTTAAGAAAAAAAAATTAAGGAGATACATGGTTAAAAAATAAACTTAAAAAATTTATTACTTATTTCCTCCCCCAGCTCTCCAGGCACAGGCAGGGACCACCACATCCTAATGCCCAGAAACGAGGGTGAGGCCACAGGCCAGGGGAGAGAAATCTGGAGAATCCACATGGTGAGTGAGGTGTGTCCTGTGAAAAACAAGTGTTACAGGTACTCTTAATATCTTGCCAAGTGTAAAAGCAAAACTCCAAGGGCTGCATTACCTGGGAGACAAGCCCAGTAAAAGGAGATTAAGCTGTGACAAGTCAGGGATTATTTTTTGTTAGGGAAAGAGCTAAGAGAATGTGTCAGTTGTGTTTTGTCTTGGCAGTCAGAGACAGGAAGAATAACAGGGGCACAGAACACTTCTCAGAGCAAGCATTTCCTACACATTCATCAGTTACCTCCACGCTCTCAGGAGCATTGAATTCAGGCAGATCATACAAAAATGAAGTATTGTCATGACACCCTCCCCCCCCCCAGATATTCAGCCATTTTTAGGATGCTGAACAACGGACCTGATTTTTCAGAGTTGGACTAACTCAGCTGACTTTACCCAGATCTGCCCAACATCTCTGAACACAAAGCTGGGCACTTAAATGGTGCACCCTGATCTGTGATTTGGTATGTGATGTCCAGGCCTTCAGAACTGCACCTTCCCCAGACCCCCTCGAGCCCCATGAAAACAAAAAGCTGGGCACAGTCAGTGATGCAGAGAACAGGCAGGATCACAGTCATCCAGGTAAATAACTCAGCCATCTCCAAGCTAATACTTGAGTAATGTTTGTATTTAGTTTTGGATGGAAAACCCCTTTACTACACAGAGAATCTTAAATAAGCCATCTGAATTTTATGTCAACCAGACTTTCAACATGTGCAATCCATACAGTGTCACACCTGACCCTACGTGACACCACTGAGGAGATGTTATTTATTTCAGTCCTTATAGAAGCCAGTAACACCAGAGTCACAGTTTAAAAAACACCATTCCCCAGTCTCAACCCACTAATCTGTTTTGGGGAAAACTGGATTTTCTCCCTGAAATGGATTTAAGTCTGTGAAAATTGTTTTTCTTTAAAAAGACATGCAATAAACCAGTATGTGCAAGTTCTAACTTAATTGAGCAGCAGGAAAGAATGCCTGTCAGGGTAAGCCTCAACAAGAAACTAAAATTCATTTTGTAGAATGCAGCTGTGCCAATAATTACAGCTGGTAGGAAAATGTCTTGTGGCCTTTCCTCCATAAGGCTTTCATTTTAGATTTCAGCCTTGAGTGAGATCAACCACCTGACAAGCAGGAGCGAGTGAACTGGTGGTCTTGGAGCCAGGATTAGACCAAAGCCTGAATGAACCTTGCTTTACACAGATTCTGCCCAAAAATCTGTATTTACATTAAGGCACACTTACATTCGCCATCACCACAAACAGGATTAAGTTACTAGAGTGCTAATGAAGAATAAGCTTTGGGTGATGGCAGACAAGCAGAATCCATCCTTTACTACTGCTCCTTTTGTCCTCATCACTGTAGACCCATAGTAGGTGAATTTTTATTTCCATTCTATGGAAAGCTGGCATGATGTCACCAATCTGTGTCATAAGATTGTCTTAAAATATTGTTACAAGCTTAAAGTTCATTTCCACTGCAGGACAACATTCTGGGCTTTGGGCTCAAGCCAGTGGGTTTGGTTCAATCTGGCCATCCATTACAGAGGCCTGAATTCACGTACATTAACACAGGGAAAGCATTTGTACAGGCACTGCAAGCCCAACCTGCAGCAGCCTATTTATGTCTGGTGACTTTTGGGTGGGCAGGGAGGGTGTGAGGCCACAGACCTGATCAGTGAAGCCTGTGTGCAAGGGCAAGCATCGTCCTGGTAGACATTTTCATGTCCCAGCAGCCAAGGGACACTCTGTCCCTGCCTCTGGAGCTGCAGGACCTCCCCAGCTCACACCCTGCCTGGAACCCCCTGCTCTGCCCCAGAGCTGGGGCCCTGCCTCCTGCACACCTCCAAGTGCCAGGGACCTCCAGGAATTTGCTGCCATCAAGTTGCCTTTGCCCTTTCGTTACCAGCACCAATCTCTGTGCATGGCAACAGCTTTGCTACCACTCTTTGATGTCATCCCAAGCTGTGTTATGATTTAAGGAGTACACACAAGTGCTTTTGTCACACTGACTCTGCCTCTGCTCAGTGATTCTCCCTCTGGAGCCCCCCATGGACACAGACAAGGCTCCTTCAGCCTCCCCCATGGGCTAAGGAGCTCCCCAGCCCACACAGAGCCCACCCCTCGAGCCACAGCAGCTTCACACACCCCTAAAGCAAGGGGGAACCACTGACAATGGGCATTTCCAGTGCGAGGGCCTGGTGTGACCACGGGCACCCACGCGGGGCAGTGATGGTGACACCGACACAGCTGGCACAGCTCCCCGGGATCACAGGGGGTACTCAGGGGCCCAGCACACAGCACTGCCTGTGTCAGCTCCCCCCACACCACCTGCTGCCCCTCGGGGTGCCAGGGCTCTCCCCACACCGACCCCAGCGCCAGGCTCGGGACCTGGGGCTGGAGCTTTCCCTGGCTGAGCCTTCACCAGCACACAGAGCGGTGGCAGACACCGAGCACATCTTTGCAGGGTGGGAACATCTCTGTGTCCATTATTCATGATGCTGTTGCTACAGGCCCTAACTTTACATAAGTGAAACCCACAAGAGAACTGTTAGGAGGAGAGCACAGGGAAGGAGTGCCTTGTCAGGCAGCATTACAGACACAGCTCAGTATTACACTTTCTGTTTGTGAAGCCTCTCGGGAGTCCAAATATGCAACACGGTTTCTCTAAACAGTGACAAGCTGAAACCCACAAGCTTGAAGATGGTCTTTAGAATCAGTTTCTTCATGTCCTCTGCACAATTCCATTCCAATTCCCCACATATGAAAAATACATAATCTCTCATCTCCAAATTCATCTGCCTTACGGTTCCCTTTAACTCCTATTTAAAAACTCCTAAAATCCTATCTTAGCCATTCCTCTGTGCCTGCTCTGGGATGCAGAACATTGCAAAATTTACAATCTGTCTGGCAGTGAGCAGATTGTATTTTCTCTGAAGACAGAAATGTGCACACTGGGAGTATCAACTCAGCAATACAGCAAGAAGACTTGGTGAAACTGAAATAATTGATTTCACTCCCCTTATCAACATAAAAAACAGTCATATAAACCCACCTGCTTTTCTATCATGCAGTGTTTATAGCAAACATACTGGACAGTATTCCAATATTTTCCTGTTGGAGAAAGAAGCTTCATGCACAGAATCCATGACATGTAAATTAAGATATACTTCACAAGATGCATCTTAGTTGTGAAAGTAGGTCATGCATTTAAGGCATTTCTAGACTCTGTCTCTTGATGCAAACATTCAGAAAACAATCTTCTGTGTATGGAATAATATTTTAATTATTTATCAGATTTTATTCCCTAAGGATATTACAGAACAGGTATGTTTAAGAGTCCTCACAGGGTAGTAAGTACAAGTACTCCTTTGCAACCTCTTATAACTCTACGTAGCACGTAATTAGCTCCTAATGGAACTGCTTGAAGCACACCACAAAAAAAGTGGATGCAGTAGAAAAAGTTGGTGTGTTAAGATCCCAGGCTGCACCCAGGGGGATCCTGACTAAGCAGTATCATGACATTTTCAAACATTTACAAATCTGGGGACTCTTGGAATTTCCTCAAGACTGATGTTGGGTATTTGTACCCCTGGCTATGAGCAAGTTATTGCATGAGCGGAGTTAAAGAGAGAAAAAAAAAAGAAAGTAAAGAAAGCAAGAGAGCCTATGTGTTTGAGATGGGAATTGAGTTTCCAACCCAGAACATCTATCAAGAGAACCTAAAAAAACCCAGAGGCAATCGAAATTGGCACCACTATCAATTTATCCACTAGGTGTCACAAAACATTCATGCAACCAGATGAAGAGCAATTATATGTAAAATGTGTCAGTGTCCTACATCAGTGAAGTGCTGCTTTGAAACAGACTCTGTGATCAGAGCAGATGCAGGAAAATGTCACGGATCTCATGAATATGCAGCCTGTCAGAGTGTGTGGAACCTGAGCCACGACACACAAACGCTGCTGCCAACCAAGTGCGTGTCATGGACAGACTCACAGGCAGGCAGGGGAGTGTTCCAGGAACAGGAGTGTCCCCAAACCCTCAAAGCAGCATCACCAGAGCTCAGAACTGCAAGGCTTACGTTGCTTGCTTTTTAATGCTCCGCTACTGGACTGATGTATTATGTCAGATTCTCTACAAACATGTAAAAATCCATCATGCCCACAGGGAAAACACTGCAAAGAAAACAAGTTCTGAGGGCTAAAATGTTTGAGGAAGAGAAAAAAAATATATTATTAATATTAGTATAAAATCATCAGAAATACCAAACACTGAAATGGGCAGTATAGCCTGTGACAGACACTTCTTAGATGCAGATTGTTCATTTGGAAGGCAGGGTTGGAAATTACCAAATGGTTCTGCAGCCATTATTTTCCAGAAATCAACCTCTACTACATTGGCAGTATTTTTGTTCTTAAATATTCCTGGACCATTTAAAATTCATAGTTACACGTACACCTGCACTCATCCAAAATACTGAGTGCATTAAGGGATTAAAGCTGGGCTGTGGAAACAGGCCCCTCAGTTTCCAGAACAGCTCTTTAACAACAGCAACTTTTCCTCAGAGGTGCATAAACATTTTACAGGCCAAGTGGACTCCAGTGAGAATCCATCATTATCTGCACTCACACGTAATTCACACAATTAAAAACATTGTAACCAATAGCATATGCAACATTCTGAGGTAGCACAGCCTGGTGACTTAAGAAGAGGAAACATTTCCTGGCCATTTTTTATCTCACAATCATAACTGTAACTGCCTTTGCACCCAGCCAGTCTGGCTGTGCCAGAACCCCCTTCCCTCGGAGCAGCAAAGGGCCATGTGCCCCAACCACAGCTCTTCATGGGGACACTGCAGGTTGTGTGTTTTATCTTGGCAAGCTTTTCCAGGCTGTGGGCTAGCTCATATGATAAAGCTTGGATTTTTTACATAGTGTCTTTCTCCCTGAGATGTGCTTTCTAATGTCAGACCTGGCCAACAGTTTCCAACTTTCTTAATTGGTGATCACAGGAAGGAAGCTTTTCTTCCCTGCAATTTCCCATCCGTTTTTGGAGCAACTCAGTTAAATACTTGTGCTTACAGGAACACAGGTACAGAGCTGAGAGAAAAATACTGTGGGTTCTTGTTTCCAATATCAGCATAACTTCAATGTGTATATGCTAAAGTAACCTGATCTTGTGAAATGCACTTTCAGAAAAACTCAGACATTCTCTGAACATTAAAACCATTTTTATAACTTTAAAGACCCCTCCAGCAATCCCTGTTTAAGCTGACAGAATGTGGAGCCTGTGAGGTCAGTCACAATTTTGCTATCATGTAGTGAAGCTGTGATTCCCCTTTAGGCACAGCCACACAGAAAAGTGCTGAGGTAACTGTGCATTACTTGTGCACAGGACCCCCAGAGCCTTTACTACAGAGCTGCTGCCCAGAGAGCTGCCCCCAGCCTGTTTCTGTGTGATCTTGCTGAGGGCAGTATATACACCATTTCTCAAATTATCAATATTAAAACCTTTTTTTAAATTTTATTTGAAAGCTCATCTATCCTAGGCCTCACTTGGCCTTGAAGTCAAACAGCTTAGGAATGCGAATGTACAGCAAATGTGCTTCCCATTAGCTCTTAATGCCATAAATCTAAAATCCTTGATACTACTGTTAGAGCAGGGCTCCCACTCAAATCTTAAAGCAGCTTTAGACAAGACAGTGAGTCTCAGCAGCCACACACAAGACACTTATTTCTGCACAGGTCAGGCTGCAAATGCATGTGGGTCAGAGGTGCTGCCCTTGTGCATCAGTATTTCACTTACAATGGAATAATTCTAAATTACATTAAGAACTATAATCATAGTCTACTATCATTTACTTTTTCACATCCTCTGCCACTAGAAATAAGCTTGAAGAGATCCATCCAGCCCAAGTGCACTATTCTGGGAAAGTTTCCATTTAGATGAGAACATTTATGCTCATAACAACATGATTTTTTTTTAAGCTTAATTCAATATGAGTAACTGGTTCAACTTGATGTCTGCTCATTAGTGAGCAGTTGGAAGGAACTGGTTAATCATTGTTTGCCATCTGCTTTGGAGAATCGACACTGTACAGAACCTTCTCTGCAGCCAATAAACCCACAATGCACAAAGAGCACTAAAGGAGACCCTTGTCTTGCACTGTGGGGTTTTCTTCTGTGCACACTGGAAGGATAAACCCCTTGTGGCTGCCCCCCTGCCCCTCTGTGCCCCTCTGTGTTCTGTGGGACACACCCCCTGCACAGGCACAGCAGGGCTGCTGGGGGACCATCAGGGCTCTGCTCAGGGAACAGGGACAGCAAACCTGGCCCACCCAAAGCCACCTGTCAGGGGTGCTCGGGAGGCTGCAGGACACACAGACACACACAGGGTGCCACCTGTGGATTTACTGTAATTTACACTGTTAGAGCACAAACCTGGAGAAACATCAGCAACACCAATGGTTGAGCTCCACACCCCTCAGCTTTCCTCACATGGGATCAGTGAATGCTCCTGTGCTTCCCCCCTCGGGTTTCTGGCCAAAAATGGAGGCAACTACTTTCAGGTATCTGCTGTTCTCTTAGAAAGGCCTCAAAGTCTCTCATGTCTCCAGGCTGCTTTATTAAAACCAACTCCAGCTTCTTCCAAAGAGACAAGCCAGAACTTAAAATGCTGTATTGACTGAAAAGAAGCATTTGCTTCTTCACAGAAAAAAATCAAAAAGAAAGAATAAAATTGGGTGACTACTGACGCTACTTTCTTGGCTCATCTTCCCCATCTGGTGGGACTGACAAATGCTGTGTCACAATTGGAGAGAGAAGGAAGTTTCCATTTTTAGGTTAGTTCTGGAACCCAGGATCTTCCTCAAAAAATTCATTTTCTTCAAAATGAGAAAAAATAAGTGTGAATGATGCAAAACCATTCCACTTAAATGTGGAGAAATTGCTGGGAAAAGGCACTTAAACCGAGGTTTTGTTAAAATACACATTGCTAACAAGTGGCAAAAAATACCAGGAGAAATGCTGAGCTTGAGAAAATCAATACTGCTAGACTCCCTCTCCTTTCAAAGATCTAGCACTGGGGGCCATAATTCAGGTTATTAAAGCTTTTTTTTCAAGATTGATTAAAGTTCATTTTAGTAACATCAGCAGGGAACTCAGGCTCCAGTGAGCTCAGTATTGAGAGTGCTAAAAACTCTCTTCCAGAATATCCAAGGGTGCTCCTCTAGGCCTTCCTGCAAATGAGAACTCTCAGTGTATTCAATCATAACAAAAGCCTGACAGTGAAAAATATCTTGCCTTTAACAAACCTCATAAAACAAACAATGGGAGATGTTCCCTCTAACTTCTTCTTGCTCAAGCCATAAACTTCACTCGTTCTCCTTTTCTTTGCAGATCTCCTGAGGTACAGAATCATGGAATCACAGAATGGCCTGGGTGGGAGGGACCCCAAAGCCCATCCAGTGTCACCCCTGCCATGGGTAGGGACGCCTTCAACTGTCCTAGGGTGCTCCAAGCCCTGTCCAACCTGGCCTTGGACACTCCCAGGGATGGGGCAGCCACAGCTGATCTGGGCACCTGTGCCAGGGCCTGCCCACCCTCACAGGGCAGAACTTCCACCCAATATCCCATCTGACCCTGCTCTCTGGCAGTGGGAAGCCATTCCCTGTGTCCTGTCCCTCCATGGCCTCGTACAAAGCCCCTCTCCAGCTCCCCTCAGGTTCTGGAAGGGTCTCCCTGGAGCCTTCTCTTTAAGTTGTTTTATCTACTAACTGGGGAGATCCACTCTTGTAGATTCTTGAGATCTGCCAGTGGTCTGTAATCTGAGATAACTGGGACCAATGAAGGCCTTAAAAAAGAAATCACCCAGTGATCCTTTGGAGCCTTTGGGGTTCAGGCCTCAGTGTGGTGCAATGGGCACTGCTGGACTCCTGCAGTCCTGGGGGGAGTCCCCCTCTATTACAGCTGACAGCAAGATTAGAAAAGATTGAATGAGCAAAAAACCAGCTGCATTGTCTTCCACAAACTTGGCAAAAGAAGTCTTTGGAACAGAGAAGTGAGCAAGGGGGGAGAAAGGAAGATCCTTTGGGGACGTAGAAATCTAACCAGGCTGGATTAATTTCCAACTGTACCACATATTTCTGTAAATCTTGGGCAAACACTTGGGTCGAGTTTTCAGAAAAATAAGTTCAGTTCTCTTGGCTTCTTCAGATGCTAAAATAGCTCATTAGACTTTCCAAGGGCAAACTGCAACTAGGCTGTTGGTCTGCCAGAAAACATTACAGGTTGAGCTGACCATGCTGAACAGTTTTAGAGATCCACCCCCACCTTTAGAGGCTACACATCTTAAAGTATTCACATCTGTGCTCCACTTCCACACCTGTAAAATATTATGTTCCTGCCTCTGTGAGCTGAGGAGAAGAAATCTGCCATGTCCATGAACCAGCTTTGAGACTCTTCAGTGCTAAGATCATTTAACAGGGGCATCTGACACAGGGCATCCTTTTCATGGGGACCATCTCCTACCTTTGGCTTTGACAAGAAGGGAACTGAGATCCCACAAACCCCAAACTCATGATCATGAGATGCCAGAGATGCCAAGGTAGGTTGCTCTAAACTCTGTGGGGAGTCTGGCCTTCTTTTATGGGAATGAGGAGGGCACTTTTCTCTCCTTTTTTTAACTGAGACAAGTGCCCCTTCTGGCATGTGTCTGTGTGGAGCTCAACTGTTTGCTGTGCAGGTTATCAGACAGTACCTCATTACTAAAAGCAGAGATACTTAGATCAAGATTTGACTGCTTTTTCTAGACTCAGTAATGTTCTCTGACAGCCACAGGATACTTAACCAAACAATTCAGATCCTGGTTTTGAGAGATTAAAACTATGTCAATACAGACATCTTAATGTATCTTCGGACTCCTGAAGGTGTCTTAGAACACCCTGAATTCACCATAACAGTCTCTAGGTGGCTTAAAATTTAACTAAACCATCAGACTTGGATGCCATAGGATTAACAGACCCACACAAGACCAAAGTCCTGGCATTCCAGACCACCCCTGTAGCATTCCCTTAGAAGGAACTCAAGTGTTTCCTGAACTTATTTTTCCAGAACAATCTACTTCTTACTAAAGTGAGATTAGCACAGGTGAAGACCTGAAATACCTGCAAGAGTTCTCTCCTCCATCACTCAGCTGGATCCAGCAGAAGCCAAAAGTCAAAGGTCTTGCTTGCAGGAATTTCACACCAACTAATTCCACAACTTGCAGCCACTTCTTCTAAGACAGCCCCATCAGGAGGGCACATCCAACGTTTTCTGCAGGCATGGAAGAACAGGGGAAAGCAGATTATTGATGCTTGAGTGTCCCCCTGAAGCTGGGCAGCAAACAGGCACGACAAAACGTCTGGTGTGAGCAAGAACTGTATTCTTGTATTCAATTCTGTATTCAGGCTGTATTTATGCCAAGACACAGCTTTATGGGGCTGCTTTCTTGCAGACAAGCCGAGACCGACATGAGAAGTCTAAACTGATTTTTTCCAATAGATATATTCAATAGATATAACTACAGGAACATTTTTTGGATGAGGACCATGTAATTTTTATATATGTTTTTCATAAAAATCAACAGCCTTTCTCTAGTATTCAACTCATTATCAACACTCCCTTCATTGCCACATCAACATTTTATTTGAAGTATCAGTCACAGCATCCCATCAAGATTTAATAGCCACTTTCTATAATTGAAGCATATTAACTCTTGGTTTCACCTATGCTAAGGTTTACCCTTCTCCTTCTTTTAAAATTCTAATTATATTAAAAATAAAATACCTTTCCACAGCATGACTCAGAGATGCATAATATTCCTTTCTTCAGCTCCTGGGAAAGGAAAGGCAAAAGAATTCTCTATCCCAGCCTATAGCTTTGTACTGAATGCTGAGTGTCAAACCAACAGGGCTTTTAAGAAGAATGTCAACAACTGTAACAGTTACATAAGATACAGTTAGAAAAATATTTTGCAAGGGAAAATGACAGTTTCTGTCACTTGAGAAGATGATTTATACTTCAGTTTTAGAATGCAAGCAGTCAACATGTGACCTGACATTTACCAAAGGAAATCAAAGAGACATTCAGCAGGATTACAAAAGGCAAAGCACTGATGGCCCTACACCAGCAGCTCCTCTCAGTACTACAGAAAGATCTGCACAGTCTGCCTATCAGTGTTACCCCAAAAAAATAGAAAGGGAGGTCACAACAGCAGCTCTCCCTGCTGTCACTTTGTGCTGACTTGTTCCCTTTACACAGGTCACCTGATGCTGCCTGTGCTGGCCTGTTTGTGTTGTGTCTCCTGGACAAGGATGAGCCCCAGGGCACATGAGTTGTGTCTGCAGTCACTTTGCACGAGAGTGTGATGGTTAGAAAGGATGCCACATGCAGGGGTGGCCACGCAGGAAGGGTGGCAGGAGAGGAGGGCTGAGCTGCCCTGCTGGCTCCTCCAGGCACTAGGGGAGCTGGGCTGGAGTGCCCTGCTGGCTCCTCCAGGCACCAGGGGAGCTGGGCTGGGCTGCCCTGCTGGCTCCTCCAGGCACCAGGG
>JAWWLZ010000042.1:65507251-65519568 GCA_035041345.1 Poliocrania exsul
CAGCACAGACCCTTCCCTGCCTGTCCCTTCACACTCCTCACCCCCCAGCACAGACCCTTCCCTGCCTGCCCCTTCACACTCCTCACCCTCTGAGCAGACCCTTCCCTGCCTGTCCCCTGTGGCCCACAGGCACTCACAGCCACCCCTGACAAGGACTCAGGCACTGTGATTTTACCACATTCCTCCCTTGAAGTCCAGACACCAACATTTTCCATTCCAGCTCCAGGGACCTCCCAGCCTCCAGCACAGCTTTAAAGGCATGGCAATGGAATCAGCAAAGGAACACTCAAGGAACGGAGCCTCCATCTCTGCAGATGGCTCCTCACTCACACTGAACTGTCTCCTGCAATGAGCCAGGGACAGCTAAAGCAGAGCAAAGTAACACCACAGCTGAGAAAAGCAAAAAGCACCAAGAATTAATAAGCACATTCTTCTTTTGAATTGTGTGCCCACCAGCCTCCTCATAGAAGTATTAGCCACTGATGGATCCTAAGAAGCAAATATGCAAATCTTTAGGAAAAAAACTGCGAAGCACATGCTGTTCATTAAAGATTTAGGTACCTGCCAAATTACAGGCTTAGAGTTTCAGATAATTTTACACTCTTCCCTGAGGGAAAAAAAATAAAATACAAACCCTAAACCCTACAACTTTCTAACACAGAATAACTATGCTTTTGTCACCCTCCTATAAATAAAATATGGCTGAGGGGATTTTGCTTTCAGGTTTTTTTTAATGACACAAAATAAGCAAAGTCACTGAGCTAATGATATATTTGAAAAAGGTGATAGATGTAAAAAAATCCCAAACCACCCTGGACTTATATAATGAGAGAAGATAATCATTATTAACTTTTAATGCAGTTCTGACTTTGAGGGACTCATGATACAGAAATGAAACCCAACAAAGCAGGTAAGGACTAACAACACGGGCATGCAGCAAACACAGGCCTGACGTGGGCACACTGAGGCCAGAGGAGATGAGGCCAAAGCTTTTTTGTTCCCACAAAGATTCCAGTGGGATGCTGCTGTTTGATATCCAATGAACCAGGTCACAGAACAGACAACCCAATGGGCACAAAGGGCTGGCCCCTAAACCACAACCTTGGGCAGCCCTTCCCGGCGTGCAGGTGGCAGAGGAACCAGTACCTGGAAAAACAGCCTGAAGAAGATTATTTTGAAACTTTATCTCTTTAAAGAAAGCCTGTGTGTCTGGCAGTTGAGGGAAAACTACCCTGAGGCACCAGGGAGAGCAGAGTAAAAATGTTCTCAGGAAAAAGGACTGAGGCATTTGCCAGTAACTCTGTGCTTTTACCTGAGAGACATTTCCAAGCTACGCACTGACCCTTCCCTTAGAGGAAACAGAGACACAGCAAGTGAAAGGGGCTTTGTCTGGGACACCCAGACCTGTTCCAATGTTACCACCCAGCTCTAAACCCACCGATTTTAAGGCAACCTTGACTGCAGTTGTCCTTTGGTTCTGTTACAAATCCCCAGAATGGAAAGAATTCTGAGTTTTGTTACAAACATAAAAGCAGGCCAAGGTTTGTGAGGAACTCAATGGGTCATCATCCTTCAGAGTTCAGCTAACTGGAATCTGAGCTGGGAGGAAAAAAAATCCTTTAGTTAAGGCAAGGTTTCACACTGGAAGTGTGGGAAACTCATGGTTTGACAAGATTCCCTTGCAAAACCAGGTGAAGCTCAGTGATGTCTCACAAAGACTGTCTGGATATTTTTGAACCTGAAACTCAAAGTTAAATCCAGCAGCTGCAAAGTTAAACACAGCGAGATGAAGATTAAGAAAAAAAACAACAAACACTCGCAAGAGGTCCTGGAAGAACACACCAAGTTTCACCTGCTGACACTGGAGAAAGAGGAAGCCCACACAGCCTACAGCTCCATTTCAACACAAACCCCAGGCAGGGAGGGCAGAGGTTCAGCTGTCCCAGCCCTGCCGGACCCAGGCGAGGTGTGTGCTCTGCAGGGTCCCTGTGCAGAGGCTGCTCCTGCAGCTCCTCACACCAACCCCAGCAGCTCTGCCCCTTCCCACAGCCACCAAAAACAGCTTTCAGCACTCAGGAGAGAACAAAAGGGATCCTGCCCCCAGACCTGGAGAACTGGAATTTAAAACAAAACTTGTAAGGAAGAGAGGGAAGTGGAAGAATCCATGGACACCACCGGCCTCAGCGATGCATCTTACCAGCTTGGGTTTGCTGTATGTTAGAACAGGAATAATCATATCCTATAGGGAATTTATAATATTTTGTATTTTCAAAGTTTTTCTTAATAGCACTGCAAACAGGAGAATTCATGTGCAGCACATACAGTTTAAGGGGAAAAAGTGACAATGAACCAAGAAACAAGTGGGAAACAAAACAAGAGTAAAGGACTGTAAGCAGCAGAGAGGGGTAAAGCAGGAAAGGAAAAGCAACATGATCACAGATAGATGAGTATAAGGATAAAAAAACAACCAGCAAGTACCGGGAAAAAGATTGAGAATTCAGGGAATAGGAATAAAAAGCCTAAGGGTGTTAATTATGGCACATTTCTTTGACATGTTTTTTTTCCTTAAGTGCAGCAAACTTTTTGAGCAGTGAAGAATTTTGATTTTACTGTTAAATCCCTAGAGAAGAGAGAAACATCCTAAATTTTGTCAGCACACTTCTGTTCTTTGGGATTCCACTTTCTTTGGTGAACTGTTCCCAAGCCACTTGTAAACACAGGAAATCACACATGCTGATCCCAGAATAACATCCCCTGCCCCTTCACATCTCCAACTGTCCTTGAACAGAGCAAAGCCCTAAGAAAAGTAGCTATTTGTATTAAACAGATCCCCTTGGGTGCACAGGAACATTACTCTCCCTCAGGCTGCCATTTCTGCCTGTCTGACTCAGGGAAGAGCAGAGAAATATTTTGGGGAGAATCACAAAGTATCACACCTGGGTTTTTATGATACAGTTCTGTGTCTGTTTCTGACAAATAGATATCCTAATGGAGGAATTCAATACTTACATAGACAAGAGAAATTTGATTGATACAGCTGTGACCATGTAAGGGCTGCAGTTCTTGACTGAGAACCTGGAGAAAAGTACAGTTGTAAAAATAACCTGGATAAAACAAACTACAGCAACAACAAACCCCAGAGTGCTTCTTTGTTAGTTTAACAAGTACTGGATTCCCCATTATGACCTAATGTGTCTCTTAACATCCACTAATCCTCCCTTCATCAGTTATGCAAGACTAGTTGCCATGACAACTGGAGGAATTGTTTTAATACAGCAGTGTCCCCCTGTATTTTAAATACTGCTGGTTCCTGAGACAAAGAAATCCACCCCACAACTCCAAAGATATAAAATAATACAACACCAAAAGAAGCCCAAGGAGGACAAAAGATAACCCTGCACACCAAATGAATTTTGCAGGGAAGTGGTGTTTCTGGCTCACAACTCCAGGCACAACTTTACTGCCTTTTTCTAAGCTTTATTACCCATGCCTGTGCCACATCTCCCACCTTCCCCTGTGTCCCTGTGGCAAATCAGTGCAACCCATCTCTGAATTGGGCACCAATAAATAAGTGTAACGATGCACAGGGCAAGTATTGCAAGGACACTGTTAAATCTGAGAGCTCTGCCCCTCCTGGGGCACCTGAGCCCAGGGAGACCTGCTGGGAGGGACTGGCAGAGCTGCTCCTCGGGGCACACAGCCTTCCCTGCCAGCAGGGCTGGCTCTGCAGGGTCAGGGGAGGAACAATCCTAAAGGTCACTGTGATGGAGGCACAGTGGGCAGCAGATCTGGGCAGAGCCTGGCTGGAAATCCTGAGAAGCAAAGCAGGAGCACTGTGTCTCCCCCTGCAGTGAAATGCTCACTCTCTGCCCTGCTCATTCCCCAGGCAGGGATTTCTGAGCGTGACCTGCAGGGACTTCCACCTGCACCGAAACCTAACTGAAATAGGGGAAATAACTACCTCTGAGAGAAGGTGGAAGTTGCATAGATAGGGACAGCACTGTGTTACAGCTGACCAAAACCAAAAACCATGCTGAGAGACTGTGGGATTCCCCACAAGTTTGGGCTGTGGCAGGATGTTCTAACCGAGCATACCCTAACGGGAGGCAGTGGGTTTGGTCTGCTGGCCTTAATGAATAAACACTTCCCAAAATGTGAACAGCCTCCTGTGGTTCCAGCAATGGTTAGAAGTCCATTTTAACTACAAAAAGCAGGGAAAAAAATCTGTAATCACTTTCTCAACTTGCACATTCAGTGACTTACCAAAATGCCCGATTTTCTGAGTCTCCCTGCTGGCTTTGACATCATGTCTGGAAGAGCCAATGGTTACCAGACTCTGGTTTGCACGTTATCAGTGAATCTGAAATAAAGAACAGAAATTTGTTCAGAATTCCTTTTCTTCTCCATGCAACAGGAGCACTGTCAAATTTGAGGTTTTATTACTCTGTGCTTTGTTATCTGGGAACAATCCCAAACTGCCACTCAGGGCCCTTCAAAGCTGTACCAAGTTGTTTAATGCATTTAATGTTACATCACTGAGCTGCAAAACCTCACTGTGGATGCAATAATGTTTGCTGTATCTGTAATTACTACAAGCATCCCAGGAAGAAAAGCAAATTTACACCACTTTCCTCTGCTAGACAAATGTTGAGAAGGCAGTTTTAGCATCAAGAATCTAGGACTGCCCTTATTAAGCAGGACACATTAGAACAATGGCCTTTTCTGTCACCCCAGGTCTGGTATCACAAGTATCCAACACCTGAAAAAGGCTGCAAATTGTCACTGGCAAAATATTTTCTAATTCAGAAGGAAAATCCACCCACAGCAGAATCTGAATTGTGCTTTACTGCTTTTAAAACTTCATGAATTACTGATTCTGAGTAGAGATGGGCCTGCCCTGTCAGCAAGGAAGCAGCAGCTTTGGAACATATCCCAGCCAGCAGCAGCTGCATTGGGTGTGCATATGTTTGTGTAAATCTGTATTCCAAACCTCAGTCTATTATTTTAAATAACTTATACTAGTTTTAAAAGGTAAGGTAAAATACGATAAATAACAACTTAAATTATAAATTAAAAAAGAAAATACTCATCTTCCACCATCAAACCTATCACTTCAAACTGCTCTGCTTCTACAAGGAAATTAATGGCATAAAATATGCCACCAGTGCTGAGAATCCAATAGGAGCCTGATCCTTTGCACGTGAAACCCCTCCCTTTTCCTCAAATCTCAGAGTCAGCTCCATCCTGGTTCTCTCCTTCCCATCTGTGCACTAAGGATTCCTTTCCCTTTTCCTTGGCCTATTATAACTGACACACACTTAACTATGCACATGCATATCCATAAAACAAATAACATGTTCTATGTTTTCATCCTCTGAAATATGAATTAAGGGATTGTTTTGGTGACAGTCTGCTCTTTTGTCTGTGCATTACCAGGGAAAGAATAACAATGTTCAATGGATTTCAATCAAGAATTAACAAGAGGAATGAAAAATATTCTATGCAGTTCCCTCTCTTCATGTGCACAACTAAACCAGGCGTGTCTTCTCATACTCAGGCAGACAAAGTTTTCATACAGTTATAAATAATCCCTGAGCAGAGCAGCACACTAAAAAGTTAGTGGGGAACAAGCACATGAAAAGCCTCTCTGGTTTGTTTATTTATCACTGTTTCCTAGCAGAAGTCAACCAGTTTGACATTGCTGAAACAAACCCTGTCCAACAACTGCAGGAAAAGCAGAAGCAGCCTTGGAACTCTTTTCTTCAATAAACTAAAAGCAGACCAAAAGAGGGCTCAATATTCAAGTGACACTAGAAATGATACACCAGATTTTACTGTGGGGAAATGGCAAGCAGAGCATATCCCTTTGCCTCTCCCATTTTGTTAATTCTTCACTAGTGCATGTACCTACAAGGGACTGGAGCTGAATTCCAGTTCAGTCTCTCCCTTGACTATCCTGAACAGATTCCATTTAAACATGTTCTCATTTCCTTCATGTCCTGTTATGTGTTTCTTCCCTGGAAGTGCAGAGTGTTGGCCTGAGAGGGTAATACAGTAACATTTAAAATCTGATTGTAGAGTAACAGTAGCATTTATCAACCCTGAGTTCCACTGGCACTGCTAATCCTCACAACAAACCCCCACATAAGTGAGGTCACAAGCTCTGGGACTCCAAAAACCATTTTTACCTCCAGCAGCAGGAAAGGAGCAAAGACAAGAGAAGCCCCTTTGCATGGAGAGCAGTGACCGAATCAAAGCTGTCCTGGCTCTGACAGTTGCTCTCAGAACCTTCTCTCACTCTCCCCAAAAAACAGTTTGTGCAATCACAGGGAAACGAGAAAAGCAAACGATCCACAAAACGTACCTGAATTTCCCTTTCAATGGCAGCTCATTTTCCATTTGCAGTTTTGCACTGAGCATTCATTAACTCATCAGCAAAACAGCAGATGAACCACAGAGTCTAGGAGGAAGTCTCGAGTTTCAATTTCCTTTGTGTAATCATTGATAAAAATACCCTCAGAGTAGACACTCTCTGGACACTGACAGACCTGAATTGAGCTACCAGGATGTAGGTGAGATATGCAAACTAAATGAGGTACTAACACACACCACTAATGCAGAGATAACCCTAAAAATCACGGGTTCTGTCTAAAATTCAAGGGATTTCTTTTGACAAAAAGATCATCAAAAAGATTCCACTTTGCTAGTGGAATACACCATTTTCACCTGAAGCATCACTGCATTTTCCACACTCCTTGAATCAAGTGGCTCCTCTACCATGTGCACTCTAACAAATATTATTTCAGCAAGTGTCACTGGAGGAGTTCTCCTGTTGTACCCCTGGGATAGACAGCTGACTGCAGCCCTGCCACATAAAGAAAAGACTTAAAGCCTTCCTATAGCTGAATGTGTATTTGCTTCAGTCATTAATACCACAGTCCAGAACAGCGTGACATGTCAGAACAACTGAAAATGTTCTGGTGTGGAAACACCACGCCTGCATTTTACACTTTTTAATTTGATTTTGCTTTTCATTTTAATTATCAAAACATATAGACGTTTAAGTATTGAAGGTAATAAGCATAAATTCATTACAATTGTAAGGTTATTTATCTAAGCAGAGAAAAATCAGAAAACTGAAAAAAACAACTGCAAAATATTTTCAGTAATTAAATTGAAGTCACTGACATTAAGTAGGGACGGGAAACTTGTATTTTGTTTTAATAGAACACCTGCTTAGGGCAGCATTTGAGAGCTCACATAAATATTTAACATTCTAAATTGCATCTTTACTGAACTGTGCATAATCACATTTATTGTTATCATTTCCACTGAAACACAAACCTGGTAAACACACGTTTAATCTCAGTACCTTAAAGCCAAGCAGTGCCTGTCCCTTGGCCAGCTCCCTGTCCATCTGCACCGTGCCAGGACTGTGTGCAGCTGGAAATGCTTCCCTGGGCTATAAATGCCCCTCCCTGGCTGTGGGACTGCCAAGGTTCCGGAGGAGGCGGCACAGCTGACCTGGCACTGGCACTGTCCCCCCGCTCGGTGTCCCAGTGCCACCCAGGCAGGCCCCACAGGGGCTGGGCAGTGACACTGGGGGGCTGTGTGTGCTGCCAGGGCCTGTACTGGGCTGCCAGGGCACAGAGGGCACTACACTGGGTGTTTATGGAGAAGGAGGATACTGTACAAACCATGAGGGTTTAGGAGCCTGTGCTTGTAACCCAAACGATTCTGAGACACAATGCAAAGCACATCCCATTCTGGGAAATGGCATCAAGTGACAAGTGTCCTTTTTAGCTAATGTAAGGTCTTGATTCAAGAAGAAAATCAAGACATGTGACCATAACTTGCTCAGCTGGGGCAGAGCTTACCTTGCTTTATGTTTTTATAGAAATTTACAGAATTCCTTCTCTCTTAGACTGAGCAGGGCAGTGATGAGAATGCCTCTTCTTATGCCATTGAGGAGCATTCAGTACAGCTGTATCTTTTGTCTTGATACATAAATTACTTTCTCTCTGCATTTGACAGCTGGATATGATGGTCCTAGAGGTCCTCTCCACTCTAAAGGAACCCAAGGCTTGTATAGCAGCTGTTTCAGGTGTTCCCAGTATAACCCCACAGTCCATCCTGCCCAGACACAACGTCCCTCACTCCGCCCATGACGGGCTTTGAATCTCACCTCAGTCCTGCTCCTGCCAGTCTTGGGCACATCCCTCCTGCCCTGCCCCTGCTCTCCTGGGACCAGGCAGTGGAGTGCTAATGTTTGCCAGACAGCTGCTGTGTGGCTTAATTACCTCCACAACAATTACTGCAAATTCTCATCCAAGGATGTCAGTAACAGCAGCCAATCAATCAGTATTTTGAGTACATACAAATACAGGCTGTTCCCTAACAAATAAACACTTTTTTTCCCCTTTTCAGTTAGAGGGGACTAAAGCAGCCTCCAGTCCCTCCCCTCCCACTCTTCAGTCAGTACCAGGCTGGAAAACCAAAGCACATTGTGCCTCTCTCTCCAGACACTGTTTTCATTTGAACATTTCTGATTTTCAAACCTGACAGAGCCTTTCATAAGACGTAATAAGCAACCCAAATGTCAGTCCCAAGAGTCAAAGAAACACTTCATTTTAACCTGTCTGAAATGCAGCAAACAGCTCCAACAGTGAAAATGAGCAGACAGAATTACTCCAATGTTCTGCGCTGAGACACTTGTACTGTATCAGTCCAAACCCTGGGGATACTCTCAACACAAATACTCTCTGGAAGATGGTTTTAGAAGTTTGTATTTGCAGGAACAATCTTATCAGTCTACAAAACTTGGTGTATAAAGAGTCACTTTAATACTTTTCTTTTTCCATTGTTTTCCATTTGAAGCTCTTACCGTGTTTTTATTTCACAGGAGATGCTACAAAGAGGCACCCACAGCTGAGGACAAAGGGCAGCTCGGGCCATTGCCAGTTACTCATTCCCAGCTCTGTGCTGTTCCCCTTCTGCAGCACAGACACATCTGCTCACTCCTTTCACCCCAGGACAGGCAGAGGGGACGGGGGATCTCCAGTGCAAGTTCCATGTCCTACTCTCATGCCCAAAACAGTTTAAGAACAGCATTCAGCACATGTGGCAGTGGCCCAGCTCCTTAGCCACAAAGGTGTTTATACAATATCAGTTTTACCAGGAAATAAAAGGCACCATCAAAGTCTTGGGAGGTTTAAAATTTGACAATTTAACTCCTAAAATCTTTTCCATTTCCTCTGTCTATTTAAGCAGCACTTAAGCATTTATTAGTCCATCCTAAGGAGATCAATATGGTGTCTCAGTATTTGACAGACTATTTATGGTCTTCCTATCTTCTTTAAGTGTCAGGGTTCTTCATGCACCTTTACTCTCTGTGTTCTCCTCTCTCATCACTGGAAAGCTGAGCAGCCCCAGAACACACTGATCTCAATAAGCTCCCAATTAGAATCAGTGCTCTACACAAAATGAAGGAGATCCAACACAGAGCAGCAAAGTCAGAAGTGTACAGTGCTTATCAGGCAAATAAAAACCCTCCACCATAAACAGTCCAGCAGCTTTAAATTTTAGAAATAGAGTTACTTCCAGAGTCACACCCAGGCTCAGTACCCAGCACAATTCACTCTGAGATGCACAGTGGAGTTCAACACATCCCTAAATGCTCCAGGAACTGGAGCCCACCTGGAGCTTCCCGCTGGTACCAAACATGCCCACACCTGTAACTGATGTGACTGCTAAGACTTCATTTCTCTTGATTGAAGCAAAGAGCTTTTAGATCAGCAGTTATGTCACTTACAAGGTGGCAGCCTGGTCCTGGATTACTAAACTGTGCTCTACCTACCATACTAACATAAAAAAATGAGTTATATTTCAAAAATACAAGCTCATGAATCCTTTTCCAGCTTAGCTGTCAGATTCCATCCTGCCATCTCTGAGTAGCACGAGGCAGTTTCCAAACAAACAGCAGGGAAGTGCTGGGGCTCCTTGGGAGGGAGAGGCTCAGGACAGACCCTGAGCCAGCACATGCACCCCACACACTCTGGCTGAGCAGCAACAGCCACATCAAATGTCCAGAGCTACAGACTGAGCCCTGGCCAAGCCCTGTTTTACATCAAAGATGTTTCAGCATTTTTTAATTTTACTGTTTTTAAGGAAAAAAAAACCCATTTTTTTCAGCTCCAGCCGAAATTAAATATCTCCAGACACAGATAAAAATAACGGAAGTTTTGTGAATTTCCAGTGTGGTTCACTTTTACATTCAAAATAAAATGTCAAACAAAAAGTTACTGACTTCCAACCAAATCCAAACTGCTCTATTGATCACCTCAAGTTCTACCAATTGCTTATCAAGTTTAATGACTTTTAATTCAATCTGACCACCCACACAGATGATCCCCTAATATTCTCAGTTAAGTCATAGAGCAAAAATGATTGAATTTGTGAGCAGCACTCACAAGCTTCTTCCCAATTCCTATCTATTCCTGCCAGAATCAGATGCAAGAAGAATTCCACCAGACAAGTTTTTCTCATGATGCTGCCAATGATTCTGCAGATTCAGGGTACCCACAGACTCCTGTGCAGATCCTCCTCCTAAACTCTCCGTACAGGACACGAGAACCAACCCACAGAAGGAGCACAGAAACTTCACAGACCTGTCTGGGCGACTTCAAGCTCTGTGAGCAGCAAAGGCCTTATTTTCATCATTCAGGTAGGGATTTTAAGATACTGAATCTTGAAATGGATCATAATTCTGCCAACTGAAATTTCATCCAAATAGACCTGGCAATCAACTCCACCACTTACAATCCACAGGAAATGCCTTGGTGCAGTGTGGCACAAAGGGTGCAGTTCCTTGGAAATGTGCTTTCAGTTTCAGGGGTGAAAGGTAAATTTTAACATTTTAACAAAACTGCTGCATTGTTTAGATTGAATGTGAAAATTCTGCTCCCTGTCTTTATTCTAAGCAATGCAGCAATTTCCTTGAACTGCTGAAAACTGCCTTGCATTACCAAGATGGAAAGCATGTTGATGTGCTGGTGGGATTTCCATCCCAGAGCAAGGTCTCCATGCACTGCTGCAGGCTCAGGGTCATCCTAACTGGTGTTTCTTTGTTTTTTGAAGTGCAGGGGGTGAAAAATCAGGCCCCTCTGAGGGTTGGGATTTAACCCATCTTTACATCATTTTTAGTACTGGTTTTCCTGTGGCTTAAATCAATCCTCCCACTCTCCAAAGAGGCTACTGAGATGTGTCCTGTGAGCCCCCTCCTTTCCCCCAGCACAGCTCTGAGTGGTGATCTCATTCTCCACTCTTACATCTCCTCATTCCATCTGTAGGCTGATAACTCATAAATCTGTCCCTTCTTTCATGGCTTGTCTCATTTTGTCTCATCCCGTCTCCTGCCTCCTTGGGTGTTTTGTTGTCAGTTATGAGTCATCACAACTCAGAGTTAATTCTCATCTGAAACTCTGTTCTCTCCCCACCTCACTGTACAGTAGATGCTCTTAGGGCCCAGGAATGCCTTGCCTCCAGAAAAAACAAGGAAAACAAAACCCCAATTCATATTTTTGAACATTATTAAGGAAACCAAACCTACAGACCGCAAGTTCAGGAACTTCCAAAATGAAGGCTGTCATTACCTTTTTAAATTCCTTCTCAGTGTCTTCGTGGCATTTAGATTTTACAGCTGACACTCAAACAACCCCCAGTGCTCATTCTGCACCAGGCACTGCTCTTGCCTGGGCTATGTAACAGGTACAAAGCTGGAGCTGTGAAACAAAGGCAGCCAAATTTCACCATCAGCATGAGCAGACACCCAGCCCAGTCACCACCAGTGCAGGATCAGTGTTCAAACCAAGGCACTGACACCCCTGCACATTCTGCAGCCACTGCCTTGGTTACCAAAGCCAGACAACAGCACACTATTAGTTTTTGACACTAATTCTTCCTATTTCTTCCAAATTCTGCTCAGTGCAGAGTGTTTTGGAATGAGAAGCACCAGGGCTTGAGAGTTTTGCAAATTTTTCCCATTAGGAAAAGTTCCTTTTAAAACACCATCATTGTCTAAAATACTGACTGTGATAATATGCTGATTTCAAGATTTTCAAGTCCCCAAATTAAACAGAATCAGTGAAATGGAAGTACTCCTCCTGTGAAAACCAAACCAAATTAAAATCTGCATCTCAAATGCAGCAACGC
Source organism: Poliocrania exsul (assembly GCA_035041345.1). Lineage (NCBI taxonomy): Eukaryota > Metazoa > Chordata > Aves > Passeriformes > Thamnophilidae > Poliocrania > Poliocrania exsul. Next base: position 65,519,462 of record JAWWLZ010000042.1, read on the forward strand.
TTTTAAGTAGCTTTGTTATACTACACTTGTAATTTATTTAGAAAATAGGGTATCAGAGTAGTGTTAGAAACATGAAAGGTTTGCAACAAGCATTAAGTGCAATTTTT
>JAWWLZ010000042.1:65536821-65603888 GCA_035041345.1 Poliocrania exsul
AGGTGTGGGCAGTGCTCTCCCCTGGACCTGTGGGTTGGCAGGGACACAGCTCAGGTGTGGGCAGTGCTCTCCCCTGGACCTGTGGGTTGGCAGGGACACAGCTCAGGTGTGGGCAGTGCTCTCCCCTGGACCTGTGGGTTGGCAGGGACACAGCTCAGGTGTGGGCAGTGCTCTCCCCTGGACCTGTGGGTTGGCAGGGACACAGCTCAGGTGTGGGCAGTGCTCTCCCCTGGACCTGTGGGTTGGCAGGGACACAGCTCAGGTGTGGGCAGTGCTCTCCCCTGGCAGGCACTGCTGAGGCAGCACCAATCCCCTGGGACAGGGTGGAGCAGGGAGGCTGGGGCGGCAGCAGCTCCAGCCACTTCCAGGAGGTTTGCCAGAGGCTCTGTCAGTGCTCCAGCCCCACTCCAGCACGGAGCACTCTCCCAGTCCGCAGCACCCACACCCTCACTGCAGCCTGAGTGAATCAGCCCTTTCCAAATGGGCACGAGGACATCACTTGCACTTGGCTCAAGCACTGCAAAGACTGAGAGAAACAGTGCAAGATTATTGTGCTTAAAATGGCCTATTTATTTAAGATTTAATCATTTCTGCATACATGCATCAATATGTGTAGAAAACTTACTGACTGTACCCCTACAACTCCACGTGGCTCTGTGCTCACCAGCATAAATGTGGACAAGCCCTTGCTGAAAGAATGTCTTTTATCCACGTATCTGGGAACATGGCTATGCCCAGGCAGGGAATTTTAAGTTGTTTCCCAGACTGTTCCCGTATCCAACTGCAACCTGTTTATTTTGACCTCAGTTCTTAGAAACTGTTGATGCCACGGCAGAAATATGCTGTGTGTTCCAAGAGGCAACAAACAGCCCTAATGACAGCACACTCCATCTGTGCTGCCAGAGCAGGCAGGCCCAGCCTGGAGCTCAGCTCTGCTCCGGGGGCTGCAGCACCAACCTGTGCCATGTGGCACAGGCTGGCACCGAGAGCCCATCCTGGGAGCTCAGGGCAGCCAGGACACACCACAGGGGTCTGCCCAGCCTGGAGCTCAGCTCCGCTCCCGGGACTGTGGCACCAACACGCACCGAGCCCGTGCCACGCGGCACTGCCTGGCACAGACAGCCTGTCCTGGGAGCCCAGGGCAGCCAGGACACACCATGGGGGTCTGCCCAGCCTGGAGCTCAGCTCCGCTCCGGGGCTGTGGCACCAACCTGCGGCACTGCCTGGCACCGAGAGCCCATCCTGGGAGCCCAGGGCAGGCAGGACACACCAGCACCACGGGGGGCTGCCCTCCCTGAGCTGGGAAACACAGGTTTTTTGGGTTTTTCAATGTTCCAAACTACCAAGCAAAGCAAGCCACCTCACGAACTGCCCCTTGCCCTGCCAAGGCAGGAGTTCCAGCGTGCAGGACACATGGCACCACTTACAGCCCCCAACATGCTGCACTCAAGGGAATTTTCCATCAGCCTCGGACTCTGCAAAAGGGACATTACACAAAAATGCATGTGGGGATCCTTTAATTTCTCTTGCATCTTCTCTTCTTATACGATGCAGCTGTGGAGCAACACCCACTGGTATTGGTAGCATGAAACTGCAATCCTTTCCTGTTACTGAGGTCTGGGACCAATTACCATGGATTTAGAGGCACTATATAAAAGACAGTGCTGATTTGTTTCTAAATTTGTATCTTGATTAAACTGTCAGGCTATAGCACAAATGCAGAGCTTACCTGACTTTGAAATCTGACTACAATAAATTATCCAAGAAGCACAGTACAATTTAAAAATTCTTATAAATGGATCAATACTGTATATTAGGTTTACATTTTACATTTTGGTCATGCCGAATCAAATAGGATAGAAGCAGCATTTTATATTAAAACTGTAAACTCTGAATAAAAACTGCATGTGAGGAGCGACTGTGAAGCAGGATTTAAAAAAAAAAAAATCAAGTTGCCCAACAGAACAACAACTGTAGTATTATTTTCAATATTATGTATTTTGCTACACAAAAAGCAAATATGAAAGGCCTAAACTCTATTCTCAGGAACACACATGCAAGTCTTCATAGGTCAGATTAGTCTTTTTCAGCATTGACCCCTGTAAACAGCAGAATTTTGTCTCACCCCATTAAAGCAGAGTCACTTCCCCCAGAATAGCTTCAATGACAGGGGAGGTACTTTAACCATCCATAATTCCAACATCAAGAATTAGTGCTGTAAACATACACAGACGTTGTGGTCTAATGAAAAAAAAAGTCAACATAAATATGGTGCAGCAAAAGTGAGATCAGCTGTGCAGGACTTCCAAAAAGCAGTTTAGGAATTAAATGGCTGTTATCAAAGTTACTGTAGTTATTGAACTATGGCTCTTACAACTTTTGCAATATTCTGAACCATTCCACGTAATGCAAATGTTATTAAAAAAAAAAGATCAGTTTTTTATTGTGATTGTGAGCCATTACTGTTCCTGAAGCTTCTGCTGTTAAAAGTAATGTTCTTGTATGTTCTAATGCAAACTTTCCAGCTTGCTTTTTACATGGTATCCATGTATGAAAATGGCTAATCTAAATCAATTAATCAGCATGCACCCTTCCAGACAGCCAATATATGATACAAGTATTACATAGTGAAGCTCAGGCCTATTTTTATACCCTCAGAAGAGGGTAATTGATCTTTCCCTCTCCCCAGTTTCAAATGTGCAACTTGGCTGCTATGGGTTCTTTCCCACACAAATCAAGCCTTAGTTCTTTTCAATTGAAACAATATGGGATGATTATTGTGGGAAATTTTTTACTGTTACTGTAATTTAAAGTTTCTGTACCCAATTTTGCATTTTCTATAAATCAAAAACCCATTTCACTCAGGGCTACAATTAAACGGAGCAAATCAAAGACGAACTTCTAAGCAAGTCTTGCTATTAATCATGGCTTGAACGAGCAGTGCAACTACTTTTACTGCAGTTCCTTTCTGCCCGAGAACTGCAGTTTCATCTAAAGCTCGGGCTCTTTACAGGAGGCTGTGCCACAGATGAGACAAATTAAATGAAGGTACAGGACACAGGACAGCACTGTGTGTGTGGAGAGGGAAGGGGGAAGCAGCGCCCTGCCCTGCATGGGCTGCACAGCAATGCCCGGCTGTGGCCCTCGGGTTGGGACAAGGACAATCCACCGCGGGTGTTTACAGTGCCCTGTCACTCTGTGCCACACCAGCACCCCTGTCACCCTCTGCCACACCAGCACCCCTCTGTGCCACACCAGCACCCCTCTCTGTGCCACATCAGGATCTGCTCAGCATCCCTGTCACCCCTCTCTGTGCCACATCAGGATCTGTTCAGCACCCCTGTCACCCTGTGCCACACCAGCACCCCTGTCACTCTGTGCCACACACCCCTGGTCACCCTCTGCCCCATCAGCACCCCTCTGTACCACACCAGGACCTGCTCAGCACCCCTGTCACCCTGTGCCACACCCCTGTCACCCTGTGCCACACCAGCCCCTGCTCAGCACCCTCTCTGTGGCACACAGAGCCTGCTCAGCACCCTCTCTGTGCCACACAGCCCCTGCTCAGCACCCTCTCTGTGCCACACAGCCCCTGCTCAGCACCCTCTCTGTGCCCCACAGCCCCTGCTCAGCACCAGCACCATGGCAGGCCTCCCACAGGCACAGCCACTCCTATCGGATGCCACTCCAGAGGTCCCCCTGCCTCTCCCTGCCCAGGAGTACCAGGGAGTCACGGCTGCTGCTTCACATCTCTGAACTTATATTGGAATTCTTCTCCTTTTAAAACAAAGAATTACAAAAGCAGTGGATTCCAACACCAAAATTTAAATTTAAAGTATGACATACAAACTCAAAAATTAAAAGAGGAGTGCAAAATGAAACTGTGTGGAATGTGTAAATGTGAGGCTTCAGTTTTTTCAAATTGGAAGTCAAAACGATGTATTTTTATTTTCTAGAAAGAAGAAAAATGCATCTTGATTGCTAGACAAAATAAAATATGAACTCCCAAATCAAAAGAAACATGTTTCACCCAGCTGTCTTTACTTTTTGGCTCTGTCATAGTTTCTCAAAGAAGATTTTTTTATGTAACTTCATTTTTTCCTATCTTTAGGGAGAGGTTTAATGCCTCACAGTGTTCGTCTTTGTAAAAATCCTACAGAGGTATAAGTCACTGCATTATTTGCAGCAGTACATCTACAGTAAGAACAAGGGATAAGATTAACTTGCTCATGAAATATACATGCTCAAAATAAAAACTGTTTCCCAGTCAAAACACAGTACTCAATGTGTATATTCCATGTTAAACAGGAACATTTTACTGATTGTGAAGTCAAATTAAAATGTATCTTATAAAAATTTCCATTTTTTAAAAAATCCACTGTTTTTTAAAAAGAGAACAGCTGTGAGGGATTTGGGGAGTTACTGAAAGGGCTCCTTACAAAAATAAAACAAAAACCTTCCCAACACTGACTTACTACTCAAACACCATGACTCAATAAAACACAAATGGCAAAGTTTCACCTCTGAGAAGAACTAGATTTAAGAATTAAACTATTGACTAAGACTACAGATTGAAACATTGTTTTGCTATTGCTTTTCTGTCTAACAAAGATTTCTCACATACTTGCAACTCTGGTTACCTCTGCCAATGAGCTCCTGGAGCAATGGACAGCTCAGCTCCTCAGGAGTGCCCTGAAACCGTGTGGGTCCAGCTGTGGCACGAGGAGCTCCAGGTCTTTGCCTCAGGAACCTGCTCGTGTTTCTGAGCAGCCCTTTCCCCGAGGGGCCACAGCCCCTCCGACCTGCCCAGCAGTCAAAGCAGGCTCTGACTTCGCAGAAGGGGGCACAAGCAAGGAATGCCTCCAACCACTGCTCTGCCTGCGAGGAATTTGGGGAAGACTGGATGTGAACTGACCTGAAGAGTAAGGAAAAAAAAAGCAAGGAAGCCCCAAAAATCAAATACAGAAGTTTGGAAGTCTTGTGCAAACAGCATGAGAGAAACTGGAGCACTCACTTCATGCAGACAGGTACAAACCTGGCCCCAGCCACCGTCCAAACTAGAGCTGTGTCCCTCCTCTTCCTCTGCTCAGGGTTGCCTCATTCATTTCTCCCATCTGATCTCAGCCAGCTCTGCACAGGGGGACAGGAACTGCTGCCCTGCCCAGCTCACACTCCCTGCTGGTGCCTGGGACATCCATGCGCAGCTGAGCCTGGAAGTGGGAAAGGGCAGTGCAGGACCCCTGGTTACCCAAAGCACTCCTGAGCCAGCAAATAAACACAGGCACCAGAACTGACTCGGGCCCAGCAGCATTCACCCCGAAAGTTCCAGAACCATCAATAATCAGACTAAAAAGCTGCCAAATTGGGCAGAGGATCACCAGGAAACATATCAGAAAACTGTCTGCAGGAGTGCTTATTTCCACTTTTGGCTCAAAGCAGCGGTTTCCCCCCCCAGTCCTGAGCAGCTGTGGAGCAGGAGAGAGGATGCAGTGATAGGAAGGGGAGAGGACATGGAAGCAACACAGTTTGTGACTGCCAGTGGGTACAGAAGTCAGTCCTATGCACAAGCATCTGCCAGATTTGATTGTCACAGGAATACTTATTAAAAATGTAAGGCAAACTAAAGCTTTTGCAGTATTCCTTAAGCACCCTGGGCTGCTGAAGCGTCCCCATGGTGGAACCCGTGTGGCTCCACGTGCTCAGCCCCATGGTCAGGAGAGGGAACACTGCACACAGGGGGACTGAGAACACTTCCCACCTGAGCCACTGCTAAGTGCCACAGTGCCAGTGTGTACAAGCCTGCCTGGCTCCTGTAAACCAAGCTCCAAGTACAAAAGAAATAAATCCTAAACTCAACTACATCCAAGCAAACAATAGAGTAAGAAGAATGGAATTGTCAGAGAGGATGAAAAAAACTAAAAGAGCCAACAAACAAAAGATGTAAAATATGCTTCTGTGTTCATTTTTAAAAGTTCCCTCCCAGCTTTCTATTCTACAGGGAGCACATAAAACATTAAGAGTTTTAGTTTTCATGGTCATTGTTTAGTATTCAGTAAAGGTTCAGGGCAGTTTCGGCTTTTGGGCTTTTTTTTCAGTCAGCGATCTAACTTCCCCATATAATCTTAACATGTTATCAACATACTGGATTTTAATCACTTGCACAGCACTGTTCAACAGACCAGTTTCACAGTATCTTTGTCTTCTGTGGTTCTGATCAGACCTGGACTTTGATTTGGGGGACACCCGTGCAGATGCTGAGTGTGTTGCTATCTCCCCTATTCCTTATGAATGCAGAAAATAGAGTGACTAATTTACAAGATGGTGGTGATTAAAGAAACCTCTCAGCAAGTAAGAAAGCAAGCACATACCTTTCACTTAGGTAAAGATTACTACCGAATTTTGGGTGGCCAGGAGTCACCTCCTAAAGCTCCGAGCGAAGGCCTCTGTTCCAAGGCAGTCACGGACCAGAACAGCAGCTGCAACTCAGACCCGCACTACGAGATGCCCCTTGTGCAAAGCAGAGCTGAACCCCCCAGTTCTGTGGGCACTGAACTCCAGAGCAGCCCACACCTCTGCCCTCCCAGCCCGTGTGCTCTGCTGGGTGTGGGTTATCCTCACAGCCATTGCTTGCAGAGGAATCCCATGGGCAACACCAGTTACCTCCAACTCCCAAGGGCAGGTGTTGAGGCACCGAAGGAGGAGGAAACCTGAAGAGGCTCTTACTGTTACACCCTCAGCTGAGTGTAAAAGAATCTCCCAACTTCTCACTCCCTTTTCCAGACAGGGGCACCACACCTCCTACATACAGATACTGCACCAAGGCCTAACTCCTGAACAATAGCATGTCTAGATGAGTATTTTACAAATTAAAGGATATTATACTAAAGAACAGAAAAATTACTAGAAAAACTCTTCAATCAAAAAAATCTGCAGTCTCCAAAGTGTTACTCCCATCAATTTTGAGGGCACAGTAGAAATTACTCTTTGTACTGATGTTTTTTTCTCCCAGTGGCTTCTACAGTAGCAGCTCCTGGGCCACGAAGGACAGAAAAAAGCTGGGGGCCATGTGAAGTGGTTTGAGTGGGACAAACTCTATGCAGGCCTTGAACTGGTCATCTGCAAAGACATGAAGTTCACTCCATGAAGAAAGGCTTTACTTTCATTAATTGCCATTAGAAGCAATACCCCCTGACAGCCACTGGAGAAACCTTTTAGTCCCGAGTGCTTCGCCCAAGTGCTCAGACAGAGCTGGAACAGAGCCTGCAATCACACTGGCAAAGGGAGTTTCCACTTTCAAGCTTAATAGTTATTGATTTGTGAGACTTTTCTGGTTCTTCCTCTACTTTCAACATGAGAACGAATACACACAGCTAAGGCAGGCCTGGATTTTCACAGATGAATCTTGAGGGGAGCTTTTAGCACTTCGCTCCGAAACCTCAATTACTCTTCAAGGTGATATTTCAGGTTAAATTGCATCTCAGGAGGAACTGGCCCGTGTCAAGAAAAGTTACAAAACGGAGGGACTGGCTACAGGTGCCCTCACAGGCTCCCCAGGTAAGTCCAGCCCCCAGCAGGGCTGTGCCAGCCCTTCTGCCCACTCAGCTCAGCAGGCACAGAACTTCAGATTATTCAGCAATTATTTCCCTAATAATGGGATTTTAGTGCTTCTGTGTCCAGCCCAGAACCTTTTATGGGTACAAAACAGCCATGCCCAACTGACAGTGCAAAGAAATCTATTTTGGGAAGAGAATGATGGTCATACCTGAAGTTCCTTCGAACTTGGTAAAACTAATGGCAGGATGTGGCCCTGGGTGCCCCAGCAGGGACACACAGGGATGTCCAGGACCTTCCTGCTGCCTCTCCCAGACCAGCTCCCTCCTCCCTGGCCTCCAGGACACCTTGTTCCCAGCTGGCTGCACCTGCAGGCAGGTGCTGTTCCTCTTCTGCTTCCCTCAAGCAACACAGTTTTGATTACTGAAAGCATTTTGGGGGAAAAATACAAGCACCTGATGATACCATTTTTATCCTGTTAAATACCATCCCCAAAAGCAATTTGTGTTAGAGAGAAGAAAATGATTGCTACTCTAAGTGAAGTGCTAAACAGCATCTTAAATGTCTACATGTGAATAATATTATATACTGAACTTCATTTTTATTTACATCCAATAGGAGTGCGCCCATAAAAAAATTCAGATCTCATATATTAAACATATATATATAGTACAGTGGGTTATACTTTAAATGAAATAATTTTATAGAGACATTCAGAAGGCACCAAGAAGACAGTAGAAATAATTGTTTTAGTATAATTTAAAATGTAAATGTCACATAATATGTAATTTAAATGTAAATCTGCACCTTAAACCTTCAATCCATCAACGTAAATCTCCATTTAAGAAACAAAATTTCCATGTGATCATGTTAATTCCTCCTTCTATAATAATTATAGAATGAGAAATGAATAACCTTCAATTAAAAACTGGTAACTATCTATGTAACAGACTGAGCAGGAAAACTTTTTAGAAAACAATTACTAATGAAAATAATTTTTAAACGTTAATTATTTACTCACATGACTAGGCAATCAAAAGAACCCTGTATTTCACACTGCATTAAAAGCAAAACTAAAGCCCATGATGAACCCTGCAGCAAAATTTTTACGTGCAAGGCCTTTGGGTCTGTAACAGTTCCCATGAATTTTGGAATAAGGGAATCGATCCTCCCGTGCCCCCTGCAATCCCTGAGGGGACACTGCAGGAGGGAGAACACTGATGCCATGTCCCTCAAAAACAGAAAGGAACTGGAAAGAAACTCTGACACTCCCTGGGTTACCCTGGACAAAGCAAGAAGGTACAAGACTCCCTGCCCGGCCCAAGGTCATGCAGAATGCAGCGTTCTCTGAATGTGCTTTGAGAGCCATTCGAGTTCAGGCTTCCTGCACCATGTCTTTAAATTGGTGTTACTTTGGTTTGAGAGTACAAGCCAAAACTCTGATACCTGTGGGAGACTTTCCACTGACTCAGGACTGGATGTACTATTTTGTCTCCTACAGATAGACAAGACAATACATCTCATCTGCCAAAGGTAACAAAAGTATCATGAGGACTATCCTTTCTTAAAAAAAAAACAAGAAACTAACAAAACAACAAAAAACACCCCCAAAACCCCCCCAACCTACAACCAGAGAGAAAATAAATATGACTAAAAAAAACCATTTATCAAAGAAGAAAATCATTAGAAAATAATACTTGCTGTAAATATAAACATAGAAGTAAATTTACCAGAGCTCTTTGTGAATGGGCGACAAAACAAATGCAGCAATCAAAATCCCTTGGATGCAACAAAACAGCTTTCCTACCCTTTTGCACACTGCATTCCAACAAAAAGCAAGAGCAGCTCTGAAAGGATTGCCAATGCATTTAGAAGTCCAAGTCAAAGCTTTGTGTCCACCAAGTCAGAACAGCCTGAATCGAAACAGGTGTCCACCTCACACACTGTCAGGATTTGTAGCTGCTTTGTGACTGTGACATCCTGCAGATGACAATGCAAAGGAACTCTGCACAGAGCAGCCCCTCCTCGCTCCCCACCTGTCCTGCAGCGGGTCCCAGGGCAGCGTGATGGGCACTGTGGTGGGCTGTGGGATGGGCAGAGTGTGATGGGCAATGGGATGGGCAGTGGGGCACAAGGACACTCACGTATTTCTCTAAGCCACTCAGAGCCTCCTCCTGACCCCCCAGCATTAAAATAAACAGACTTGAAGGTGCTGCTTCTTGCTTTATAGCTCCTGAGATAATCTGCTTGCAACATATTTTCCTATTTCTGAAATTATCTAAAACAAGCAAAAAAATAGAGAAAAAGAAAGAAAACAAGACTAATTTCAAATAGTGCTATTTTTTTCTGATTTGACACGCTAAAAATATTTGCATCTGTAATTATAAAACCATGTGAACTCTTTTATTATTAAAATTGAAGCTACTTTCTTCTTCTGGAAATGTCTGCTTACATTGACAAAAGAACTTGAGGAGCTGAATGAATGCCACAGCAAACAAATCTGTATGCAGGTATCCAGTACATGGGCAACATCCTAAGTGTCCCTCAGACTTAAAGTGTGGCAAAATATCAGTCAGCAATTCAAATTCAATCAATCAAAGGCTGTAGAAAATGATGACTTAATTAATATTTGATAAAGGTATATTGGTTATTATAATAATAAATTCATTCTTCCTTAGCTCCTCTTCCTTCCCCTTTGCAAAACGTTCTACGGGTATCTAAAGCAATTTACTTTTCTATTTATGCCTTAATAAGTTGGGAAAGAGCAAATCACTTTGAAACTCCAGAGAGATTGGACAGGAGGTAAATGTTTTCCTTGGCAGATAACAGGATAGGACAGTTGAGGTTAATTTAAACTTATGTGTGTAAAAATAAATAGGCAGTCCATTGCCATCTCAAATCTATAGACTCCTTCCCCAAAGCCTCCCCTAATTTAAATAAAGAATGCATAAGCTAATGCATCGGCCACATACCAAATATTGACCCAGCTTTCCCTTTTTTATTCACAGAGCTCACATTTGGAGCACCAGTGAGATGAAGCTTTTTGCAGCCTCCTCCTCCCCACCAGCTTTTTTCTTAAAGCAAAACAACCAAACACGACCCACACTCAGACATATTTCGGAGCATCCTGCCTGGACAATTCCTATGAGTTTTGGCAAAGTTTGGTGGGAGACCCTGAAAATCACCAGAGCGGTCAGATCGTTATTGCAAACTATTACAATTATAGGCTTAATCCAAATCCCATTTGAAGTCGGTAGAGAAACCCCCATCACCTTCAGAGGCCTTTGGATCAGATCCTTTGTTTCCAGAGGTACAGAATAACAAATTTCAAATCTATGTGAGAGCAAACACTACACAAATACTAAATAAATGGTAACACTAATCTGGGAAAAAAGGACAGTTTTCACCAAGGGCAACTCAGAATTATGAGATCTTATATTGGATGGTATTTTTTTTTTTTAAAGAGAGGCTGCAAAGAGCCTCATCTTGGGCATTTCATTCTTACATATCCATCTGCAAATGAAGGCACCTTGAACTGAGCTATGCACTATTTTAGAAAACATAAGTCATTTTTTAATGAAATCGTACTGGTACTGGAGATTTAAAATACCCTGTTTGAGTGCAGAGGACAAATTCTTGCACCATTGCTATGAAAAGCACAAGCTGGTTTTCCCACCAGTTACAGGGCACATCTACTGGTGACTCCCTAAACGTGCACAGAGCGTGCCAGTGTCTGGTAAAGGAGGATTGCTCCAAAGCCCACCAGACTCAACAGAACTCAGTCTGTTGTGGATCAGGTACAGAGTCAAACACACAAACATCTGCACAGCCAGTACAGTTTACAGCAACACAAACCCAGGACTTGCCAGAAGTGCATCTGCACTTAGTAAAATCTCCCCATCCCTGTTGCATGTACTGGGATCGCTGTGCTGAGGAATGTCCACTGTGCTGGCTACAGGGATTCCAACTCTTTGTCTCCTGCTGTAGCGCTGAGTCCGGCAAGCTGCTGAATAAACAGGCACCCATCTCTGCCAAAACCAGACCCACCTGGGGCACACAGGCTGCACCCACACCCACGGAGAGACACGCTCCACAGCGGGTCCTACTGCAGGCACAAAGACAGGCAGGCACCTCTCTAAGTTCATTTTCCCCCCTCAGACAAGTACAGGTGCCACACACCCACCTGAGAGCTGCGTGGCTCTGCTGTGCCCCCAGGGCCTGCCCAAGCAGCGCGGAGGGGACAGGAGGTACAGGTGCCACACACCCACCTGAGAGCTGCGTGGCTCTGCTGTGCCCCCAGGGCCTGCCCAAGCAGCGCGGAGGGGACAGGAGGTACAGGTGCCACACACCCACCTGAGAGCTGCGTGGCTCTGCTGTGCCCCCTGGGCCTGCTTGAGCAGCGCAGAGGGGAAAAGAGGGCAGGCTGGGCACCGCACCTGCTCCGAGCTGGGCACACTGGGGCAGCTGGGAGGGAAAATGCCTAATTAGAGGCATTTCCCTTTTGCTGAGGGAAGGTGCCGGGTCATGGGCCTGCCCTTAGCACCCATGTGCACGGCACACTCCGATGCCGGGCGCCGTCAAGGGTCCTGGAGCCCAGGGCAGCACAGAACCCTCCTGCTTGCAGGGCAGCTCAAGTACTGAGTGGATGGGAATTACACTTCCCACCCGAAAAAAAGATTTTTTTTTTCCCCCCCGCAACAAAACTGGATGAAACAAGGCATTCCTTCCACCCTGCTTTCATCTCTCCTTAAGTGCGAACCACCATTCCATTCCCTTTCTCCTCTCCTCTCTCCTTCACCCACAACAAAAACTCTTACCCTGCTCCAAACCTGGCACTGTTCATCTGGGCAGAATTCTGGCTGATGTTAAGCAGTTTGGGCAATGCCCCAGTGCCCCCTGCACCACCAGCGATGCCATGGCAGCCTCTGTGCCCCAGTCCCGCTGCCCCGTGCCCAGCGCGGTGCCCCACGGAGCCCGGCACTGCTGCCAGGCCTGCAGCACAGGGACTCGCCCTCGTGCTCCCCACGCCAACACCACCCGGGAAAACACAGATTTTCAGGCAAGAGAGGTGGGAGGTTAGGAATCTAACTGTTCACTTATCAGCAGCACCTAAAATATCCTTTTGGAGGACAAAAATCCATTTGGAGGACGAGGGAGAAAGATGGAGCTGGAAGCAAAACCAGTACAGCTTAGATTTTTTTTCACTATGTTTCTCTCAAAAATTTTCTGAAAATATGCAAAACTTCATCCTAGTCAGCTCTTTAAGAAAAAATCTAAAAAATCTTTTAATGAATACGAGTATCGTCTATGCTTTTAATTTTTCATTCCATGCACTAAACACTTTGAACGAGGATCTTGGCAGTCCAACACAAAACACTTTCAAAATGTAAATGCTCCAACTCACATGCATAATTCCTGAAGGCATTCATCTGAGGGGCTGAATAGTTCTATCAGCAGTTCTATTTCAAGTTACAGACTAAAAATAATTTTAAATTTAAAACCTGGAAAACACCGATTTAATGAACAGATTTTAATCCCTCTTCAATTAATGTGCACATGGGTCGCTCTGCACTACAATGTTAATTTTCAGCATGCTCACAGAAATCCTCACTGCAAAATAAACCAGGCAACTCTGCTTATTTCACATTCACTCAGATAATTTCTAGCAAGCCACCACAAAATAATGAACTAATACACCAGAAGCAATTTTATATTTCTTTAAGGGCTAGCAACAAACTTGCCCCCCAGTGTAACAATCTAAGGATAAAAAAAAAAAAAATAAAAAAAATCCTCTTTTCATAAACAGCATCATGAGGAGCAATATCACAAAGTACTCTGAAATTTCTTAGTGAGGGACGTTCAGCAGTTTGTGATTTTTTTAACGACTGCAAGGTAAAACCCTCAACTAATATTTTACTTGCATTGTATTGTGTAGCTACTACAGGCCTCTAAAAAGTACTTTGAAGAAATTAATTTTAGCTATCACCAAGCCATATGCTCCTAAATTCCTTTCTTAATCTACACAGTTCACCAAAACGTTCTCCAGTTACTTTGAGAGTGATCGGCCAATAAATACTGCTTTACTGCTTACAGTTATGAGTTGTATTTCAGTTTATGTTGCCATAAAACACTTCTAATGCAATGCCAATACCGAGATGATTTTGATACCATACCGTCAATAGTCTGAATTTAAAAATATTTTTGCCTAAGCATTAGCTATCTTCCAATTATTTTGTGTTTTATTTTGGAGGGGTTTTTGTGGGCAAACCCCCCAAACTTATTTGCATTTGTTTTGTTAGTTTATACTCTAGATATAAGTAAAATTAAATGGAAAAGATTAAAGTATTTTACACAAGTGTTGCATTTTTTCCACTGTAAAAAAAGCATTTTATTCTAGAAATGTATATGAGAGGACTAGTTTCCTCATGAAGTATCTTTAAAATTATTTATTTCCAGATACTTGCACTTGTAAGTATCAAAGTAAGTATTATCATAGGTACAGCAATTTCATAGTAGCAATAAATCTCAAGCGTTCAGCCATCTGTCAAATCGCGCCTAACATCTATGTCCACATGCTACTTTGGTCTATAAGTGGCATTTTTCTAATATTTAAGTATTCTACTTATAATAAATTCCTTCATTAACACCCGAAGAGAAAGACAGTGGGAGTGTGCACGAGCATGTGCCCCCACACATGTAAGAGAAAAGCAAACACACTTACGGACCTTTAAAGGCCTTGAAAAACATATTTTTAAATATATTATAAAAATGGCACTTATAAACTAATCCTGACCAATTCCAGGTGGTATAAAATTTAAATATGAACCCCACAAATACTTCTGTTGCAATTCACGTGGCTGAGCAGGGCAGGAAACACGAGTGTGCTGAGATACAGTGGCTGAGGCTCAGCACAGTTACCTGCAGCGCCGGAGCGAGCGATGCGGCCGCGTCTCCTCGCTGTGTCCCCTACACACCAACCACGCGCTGCCCGACGATGCTCAATAATGCTCCACACGGGCTCAAATACTAAATAAAGGGAAAAACTTGCACCGCCCAACTTTGTTTCTCCTCTGCAGCTCCCTTCTATCTTTATTTTTCTCGCAGGGAAGGGGGAAGCGCCATTCAGGAAAGCAGCTATATTGTGCTCAATGAAGGCAGGACTGGCACAAGTCCTAGAACATTTGCATTCAGAAATAAAAGCTGTGATCGACCTTTGTCTGCTAAGAAAATGAAGCTCGCCGGTTTTAAACAGGCTAGCGAAGGGAGGGGCAGGCTCGATAGGCAAGGAGAAGAGAACCTAAAAAACAGCGACAATAGCAAATATTAGTCTATCACATCCCCAATGGCCAGCAAAGCGATCCTGCCGAACGCGCCTGGCCCTGGCCGGGCTGATCCCGCACTCCTGGGTACCCGTGAATCCGCAGGCAGACGCGAGCCCATGTGCCGATCCCCACGTAGTTCCCGAAGTTGGCGCTCCCGGCTGGCACCCCCGGCCATCCCCGGCGGACCCTTCTTACCCGCAGCGCTGGATGCGGCTCCGCAGCCCCGCGGGCGCTCCGGGCGCGGCCTCGCCCAGCCCCGCACCGGCCCCGCGGCAACAATGGGCGGCCCGAGGGTGGCACGGGCGGCGAGGGAAGGGAAGGGAAGCGAAGGGAGCGAGCAGGGCAGGCAGCAGGGAAGGTGGGAGCGAGGGGAGGGAGGGAGCGAGGAGAGGGGGGGGGGGAAGAGAGACGGAGCGAGAGAGGAGGGGAGGGGAAAAAGAGAAGCGTGTTAAGCTTGTCTGGTAGTTAACTAGTCTTGAATGAAGAATGTTAGCAAACAGACAAACAGCATGTCTGATGCATGCTAATAGTCCTGGCTTCACCACTGACACTATGAATAATTCAGTAGAAAGGAGGGAAAAGAAGGGAGGAAAAAAAGAAAAAAAAAAAGGGAAAAAAAAGGCGCCCTCCACCCTCCCTTCACGCTCCCAAACGTCTGCAGAGGAGACGGGAATAAAAAGTGTGCCGCAACTTTCTCCTTCCCACCCATCGCACAGCAAATATTCAGCAAAAAGGCCAGTCGGGCACCAGCCCTTTCACCAGCGCTGCACTCGGAGATTTTCGATTCCTATTTTTGTTGCCTATTAATCTCCCCACCACCACCCACCCCCCCGCCTCTTTACCGCCTATTTCACTTCTTTTGTCTGGGAGCTGGCACCTGTCCCAGAGACGGCATTTTACTGCACATCCCCTTTTCCCTCCTCGGCAGAGAAGGGAGGGGGCAGGTCTGCAAGGACGAAACAGCCTGTGCACCCCCTAACTCCCCCCCCCATATTTCCATTTCAGCCATGGTCCAATTACATGGGGTTTGGAGGGATATCACCCGCCCTATTTCACATGGCGCAGATACCTACAGCCATTAAAAATGTATTTCTGTAAAAGAGAAAGAGAAAGGCAGAGGGAGCGAGAGGCTCATTCCCTGAGCAGCACTGGGAGTCGGAGGAGGAAAATCACAAGTAAAAGCCTTCATCCTCAGAGCACATAGACCAGCAAAGCCCGGGTCATTGCTCAGGCAAAGGAATCCATTTCCTCAGCGAAGGAAAAAGGGAGAGAGGGAAAGGGATGAGCGGAGGGGCGAGCCCTGGGCGCGCTGCCCTCCGCATGGGGATGCACAGCGCAGGAGAAGCGAGCGGCAGCCCGGCTCGGGAACGCTGGGAGCGGAGAGCAGGGCTCGGGTAAGCAGGGGAAAAAGAAGATCCTATTTGGAGCATTTTTAAAAGTTCTGCTTTGGCAAAGGCCGTCTGAAGGGGAGGCCCTTGCAGCAGGAATGCGAGCAGCAGCCGCCTTTCCAGGGTCCGGCCTCCCCCTTGTGAGCGACTGGAGCAGCCTGGCGGAGGAGGAGGAGGAGGACGTGAGGCAGCGAAACGCAGCGGGCTGGAGCTGATGATGAAAGCGGCACGGCCCTGCGCGGGCAGGCTGCGGCTCCTGCTCCTGCTCCTCCAGCCCCCGCAGGCTCCTCCAGCCCCCGGGGCCGGGCAGAGGCTACTCCAGCCCCCGCACCGCGGGCAGCACCGCCGCGGTCCCCCCGGGTACCCCCGCGGGCTGCGATGGGCACCCGGGCACCAAAGGCTGCGCTGGAATGTAAATGCACCCAGGCTGGGCACTGTGTTTGACCGGGTAGAGCGACTGATGAAGCTTTTAACTGGGGCGGGGGGGAAGCGGGGAGGTTTGTACGGAAATACCTGCCGGGATTCACACGGAGAGAAGCGGCTCCCTGCACACCCACGCGTCCCACACGGCTCTGGGTGGCACAGCAGCCCCAAGGACGCAAAACCAACCCCAACCCACCGAGCTGAAAATGACTATTGGAAAAAGTAAATACTGTATGTGACAAAAAAACTTTGTGATTTTGTTTTCTCATGCCCTTACTTCCAAACCAGCTGCACAGCCAAGCTCAGGCTGCTTGGCCCTTATAACTCCCTTGGCACCGAGTCAAAAGCTGATAAGCATTTGGGCGAGACAGCTCAACTGCTGTGCTGGAAGAAAAACAGCTGCCATGATTGCTGTTTGATTGAGAGCGCTCGCACACACTCACAAAAAACATACCGAGCTGCAAGGACGGGCCACAAATGCCTGAGGATTCGGCTTCAGAGGATCAACACACATTTCCTTTAAAAAAAAAGTTTTATATAGTTTCACCTCCATTCTCCTCCCCGCTTTTTTTAAAGAAAACCTACTGCATCGACTTGCTTTTCTTCTTCCCATCCCCCTCCATAACCTCAAGCAAACTCAAGGAATTGTGCCAAAAGTCCCGTTGCTAGTTACCAAGTGCATTTTTTTTAAACGTCCCTTTGATACTTCTTTCCCTCGTGCTTGCCATGGAATATGCAAGTAAGATAATCTTTCCATTACTTAAAAGCAGTAATTAAAAAAGGAAAAGAACTTCTGGCTCAGCCTTCTTTTCCCTGTTTCTCTCTTAAGGGGCAAGAGGAGGCAAAGAGGGGGAAGAAGGATGTTTTTTCTCTTTGCCGAGTCCAACATTTGGCTTTTTCCATTTGTGGCAGATCACTGTAACGCTATTGTAAAACAACTTCCTGCCCCTTTTGGCTCACGTTCCAGAAACTGCTAGGCTAAGTTCATAGCACAAACTTTTTTCCCCTTTGCCGAAGAAGAGAGACAAAAAAAAAATTCCTGCAAATCATTTTCCCCCTTTTCTGGCTAATGGACTCACAAGGTGAATTTATTGCAGCTCTTTAAGAATGTTACACAAGAGACGCCGGTATCCCAGCTGGATAATTCATAAACTGAAAAGGTGGGGTCATTATAAATACATGTCTGTGTGTGTGTCTATGTGTGTCTGCATTTTAATTTTGCCATTTTGAATTGTACGTCTCAGCACCATCAGGTGGATAATGAGCTAAGCTGCTTCATCTGCCGTACTAATTTGTGTATCTATCATAGCACAGATCATTGGCTCAGTACATACAGCCTCCTACTTTCCAATTGCTTTTGTACTCTAAGGTGACCTGTATCTCTCTTGTCTCCCTCCCTTCCTCTAAACGTTCAGCCTGATGAAAATACCCACTGGAAGCTCCTAAATCCTCTCTGCTGCAAATGAGAGACATTGCAGTCTCCCTGCTACAAGGCAAAAAGGAAAACTAAGGCCTGCACAAGTTGCTCTCTCACGGTCTGTCCCTCCCTCCCTCCCTCTCCCTCTGTTCCTCTCATAGCAACAGCATTTCTTGGTGCGCCTGCTTTGGCATACATCAGCATTTCCACCGTCCAAGTGTCCTTCTGCGTCACATCTCGCCATTCCGCTCAGCCAATGAGATCTCCTTCTTGCAAGAAAAATATAGAGACTTTTGCTGGTATTGGTATATTCAAAATTGTTTTTCATGTGCTTTCCTAACAAAAAATGTTGTCGAGCATTTGATTTGCCCTGCACTGGAGGGGGGGAAGGAAGGGGGAGGGAGGAGACTGTACTGGATTCAACCTTGAAGAGTCGTCTTTGTGGAAAATATGTTATCGTAAGAAAAAAAGGATTACATAGTTACTTAAGGAAAGTCATAGTTGTCCCTCTCACTTCCTATTGATTTTACTTGTGCTATCATTGCTTTCCTAATGTACTTTTAAAGCATCTAAGCAGCATCAACTGAACAGAAAAGTCAATACCACGTGTTTCTAAGAGTTTGTAAAATATTCTTCATGAAAAAGAATATATTGGTTGATATTTTCTTCCATTAAATACTGATCATGAGGTGACAGAAAAAACTGCAATGGAAGGCATAGACATGAGTTTCTATCCCATCCAGAGAGGCTGCTCTCCAGCACAGAATCCTGCAGAATGGAACAGAGAGCTCCAGAGTCAGAGACCCTTTCCAAGATGCATTTCCTTCTCCCACAGACTCACATGGTTGCTATAAGTGCAGCATGTAAGTGCCCAGCTGTGGCAAGGCTGGTGCCAGAGGCTCCATCCCGTGCCCAGGTGTGCCAGGCGGTGCTGCAGCCGTTGGAGCCACAGGCACAACTCCAGCAGGACGAGCCCTGCCCGGGTGGGACCGGCACAGCTCCTCAGCCCAGTGCCCTGTGCCCAGCCCCAACTCCCATCCCTTTGCCCTCAAACTCACATCAGCAGCCACATCCAGAGGGCACAGCGGGGCACGGGTGGCTCTCCTGGAGCGGGCTGACCCTGCTGCAGCTCCAGCAACTCCCTCATTTAGGGCATCTTTGTTATACCCTTCGATCCAGCCTCGGATCTCCAGAAAATGCTCAGCCACCGGCGTTCTGAGGAGAATAAACATTTCTTTTGTAAGCCAAATATATGTTTTATGGTTTACCATCACCAACTTTTTTTTTTTTTAAATGGTGTGAAACCACAAAATGTTTTTAATATTTATTTTTAGGGAATTACAGTAAAAGCATAACTAGAGATTATCAGGACATAGTTGACGAGATATTTAAACGGGTACTTTCCCACAAATTTTTACTTCAGTAAAATGACACCTAGTAATTCTGACCTCTTCTAATAACTTTGGTCTCTATTGCATACAGACTGTGGATGCAGAGGATGTGTGTGCAAAAATTCTGGGTGGTTAAAGAGTGAAAGCAAGCAAAATTTCTGGCTAACAGCCTTAGCAGCAGCCAGTCAAAGTCCAGCTAAAACTCTTATCATTTTTGTTTAAAAATAATGGCACACCATTCCTGATTCCAGAACATGAACTAACAAGAAAGTTAACCCTGCACAGAAAAAAAAAAGATTACATGTGATAGTGCAGTCAACAACTTTTAATGCCAATGTAAAATAAAAGGTAGACCTGTTTTTTAGGGAAGGATCAGACTTAAGAATACGAGGGGCTTAGTTCACAGTATTTTACTTGTATTTAATCAGCTTTCGGAAAGACTTTCCAACCTCTTTATCAGGCACAATTTTTAGCTCCTTATTTATTTGTATACTTTCTATATCAAATATAGATGTTCTTTATCCTCTACCCCTACCCCTTAATTTCTCACTTTTTGTATAAATGTGGAAACAACCGAGGTTCATCCCTGCTTTTGCCCACCACTAACACGGATAGTTCTGGTGCCTTTGGAGGGTTAAAAGCACCTCGCCTTTACACAATTACAGCTCGTATTCCTGCACTCAGAGCTCCCCTTCCTCCAGCAGATACTTCAACACATTCGATCTGTTCCCACAGTGAGGAGATCACACTGAAAGGTGTCTAACTCTATGTTACTGCAGTATTAAGAGATAAGGATTCAGGAAAGAGGAAGACAACTACACAAAGTCCAACTTCTAAGTTTCACTTAAGAGAAATGGAATTCCAAAAAGGGAAGTGAAGGAATTATTTTAACATTGAGCATGCCTGAATAAATTCAAATTGTGTACACAGTAGTAAGCCAGTATTTCCACACTGCAGTTTATAATATTATATAATTCTATAACCTCTCTCTTTATCGCAGGTTCTGTCTATTGGAAACTCACTATAAATACCTCTGCTGAACAGCAATTCATTTGCTTCTATTTTAACCCACAGTGGCATCTCTTGTTCTTTGGTCTCAGTTCGGTGTGATACCCACACTGAGGTCATCTCCAAGTATTTTTTTTTTATTTGCTTTCCAGACAATATAGCTTATTTTCAATATGGGGCAGGTTCTAATCTAGCAGCCTCCAGAAATATTTAATAAAACATGATCCAGTACATTTTCTAAAAAATAATCCAAGCTAACATGTCTTTTTTTCAGGTTTAAGTTACCCATAAAAGTACAAATTCCACCCCCCCCATTTTTCTTTTTAATTGTATCATTAAAATAATTCCAGTGCATATTACAAGAAACCTCACCAAGAATTGCTCTGCTTAACATTTAGAGAGTTTTTCTTTTTAAAGGCAGTCTCCAGGAATTAAAAATAATAATTAAAATGCATCTCTGAAAGCGAAGCAGGCTGGTCTGTGGCTCCCAGAGGTAGCACAGCCACTCTGTAGGATTGCAGCCGGTGTATTCCAGAGAAAGGACAGCAATCACACAGTGTGCAGGTTACTGGGGAAAGTTCTGGCCACTGCTGCACAACTTGCATTAATTCCACTGGATTAGTGGCCTATTAAATTATGGGGGAAACACACTGAGATCCCAAATATAGACAATTCTGAAAAGTTCCAAACTGTAAAGGCAAGCTGAACAAGGATCTAACTCCACACCCTTCCCTTCAGAACGTAATGAAGCATTTCCAGAAACACTTCCTCCAGGACTGTATTTTAACAATAATGTTTCATAGAAAACTTGGCATTCAATTGGTACCAATGTAAAGTGAAAGTCAGGCCGGAGGACAAGCAGAGTTTTGGGGGGGTTTCTTTAAGAAAGGCGTCCTTAAGTGGGGCGTTGCACCAGCAGATTTTTAAGGTGCTACCGACACAGTTTGGTTTATTTTCCAACCCTTCCGCCTCCTTTCTTTGGGCGTACAGACCTTCTACCCGAGGGCGATGTGTCCTTTGTGTCTGTGCCACTGATGGGAAGGTGGCGCAGCAGCCGCAGCAGAGTCCCGGCCCGAGCAGGGCCGTGTGGACGAGCTGGCCCCGCTGAGGCTGTGGCTCTGCCGGCTCCGGGTGTGCCCAGCCCTGTCCCCGGGCCCGGCCCATGCCCTGCCCGGCCGTCCTGCCTGTCCCGGCACTCCCGGGAGCACGGCCCTGCAGCACAGGCTGTGCGGCTCCAAACCCTCCCCTGCCCTCCTCTGATGGGCATCCCTGCTCACAATCCTCTGCCCAGTGCCTCGCAGAAAGAGCAAGAGATTAAAAAAAAAAATTATATACACATATAAAATAAAAAAGGAAGAAAAAGTGAACTAACATCGTGGGGGAAAAAAAAAAAGGAAAAATGTTGATTTTACAGAATAATAAGCCACAAAAAGTAAACAAATATATATTGTGAAATCTATCATGGAAACTTACGATTTCTCGAGTCTAAAAGGGGGTTAAAATACCTTTATATTGTAAATTTCTTAAAGGTTTTTAAAGTAATCAAGAGCCGCCCAGTGATGGAGTTCTCTGATATCAAATACAAAAGAGTGCAACAATCCCTAACAAAGTGAATTGCAGCACAAACAAAAATTACATAAAACACAAATTCCTCCGTGGTTTTTTTGGTAGTGAAATCTTACCAAAGAAGAAAAATTTGCATGAACTGTAAGAAAATCAAAAGGGCCGTCCATTACAGCATCCCACTCACAGCAATCAGTGAGTACAAGAGACAGCCCAAAATGGGTGTAGGTGAAGAATCCACAGGGGCACGATCTGGTTTTGATCTGACATCAGTCTCAGATCTAATTTTTACGTGGCCAACTCAGCTCTCCAGGTCAAGTTACCACGTCTCCTTCGTGCATTAAAGCACTAACATGTCCCACAATACATGAAGGGCACCTCAGACTGCTCAGTCCAGCTGGAATATCTGAGGATTGCTGGACTCTCACATGGGAACATACACTGGCACAGCTAAATTTAAATACCTCTCCTTGAAAAAAAAAAACCTCACATGAACAGTAATGATACATTATTGTTATAATAAAATATGATGTCAAGAGAATAATGAACCTACTGAAAGTATTCACATATTTATCTGGCAGATAAATACAGCCTTCTACATTCTTTCTATCAGCTGCAGGTATAATTTGTATTTGGAGAAAAAAAAAGGACAATACTTCATAGAATTTTTGTCCCATGAATTGTCTTCCAGGGAATCATCTGAGTCTTTTTTCTTCCTGTCTGTCTCGCTACACTCACTGCAGTTGTCCCACATGCATTATTAAGTTTCATGCATTTTTGTGTTTCGAAGGGATGCCTCAATTTACAAACTCAGCTGTAACGGGGCTGTGCTGAGTTTGGGTTGCAGCAAACCAGGAGTCCCCCCAGAAGTGGCAACGGATTTATTTCCTGTGCCCAGACAGGTGCCCTCCCAGGGAGAGGGAAACTGACGCACTCCATGCCCTGCCCGTGCTCTGCCATCTGACAGCAAGAACAGAGGGAGAGGAGACACCCTTTTTATCTCACCATTGCATTGCATGGCGTGAAAAAAGAGGTTTAAAAAGGAAGGGTACTTGGGGGTTGCCAACAAACCAGAAGCTTAATGAAGAAAATATTTTTTTTTCCCAATTTCCAGCCACATTTCTCAAAAGATGAATCTGCATCTCCACAGATTGTGTGCTGTAATTTAGTAAATTTTAGTAAAATTTAGCAAATTTTAGTTATTACAACCTGACAAAACCAGCACAAATGTCTTAAAAACATCCAGTGAGGTTTTTGCTACTTTTTCCACACTAATAAAGTGCAATATAAATGCTAACACTGGCATCCCAAAAAAAGAAAAAAAAGCAAGGGGGTTAATTGTGAAAAGCTGCTTCCAGACTTATTCAGTGAACCACGTTTTCCAGTTTTTTAAGAACACTTCCTTTTCAGAATACTAAAAATTCCCAGGGGATATCAGTGACTAATCTGTGGAAGTTTCAAGTCTCAAATTTAACCATTTTTTCTTAGGGCCCAAAAAGCATTTTACTGGAGATGTAATATGGTTATCAAAACACCAAAACATTAAAAGGTCAACTCTTAAATTTATATCCCCAGAAAAAGCTACCAGCAGAAATGAGTGCACAAAATTATTCCTGGTCCAATAAAAATTTCAAGAAAACTGTACAGTGTTTTTCCTAATGCCAACAAGGAACTTAATAAGAAAACTGTGCAGGACTTTTTGCCTTTTGGCAAGAGGACAGTGACTGGGTTCAACACAGAGAGTGTCCCTGAGTCTGTCAGAAATGCAGCTGCTTTTCCAAAAATTTGAAGCCAAGTATTCAAGTCAGTGTCTAAAGTCTGTATTACTTCCATCATTTATTTGTAATAAAATTAACCGGCTCCAACTTGCCCCCAGAAGCTTCTTAACCAACTCAGCTCCTCTGCCCACCCTCACACTGCCACAGCCCAGAGAGTGTGACCACAGTCAGAGCAGGACTCCAAACTAATATCCAGTTTACATACTCAGCAGAAATATTCAGTTTTCTGCTCGGTAGAAATCACACTATTTTTATAATGCAGCCTAAAGATTACTGACAAAGGGTTACATGTGAATTGCAACAGGAAAATGTGACAGTTTTGCTTTCAAACAGCACTTACCCGTTCGCCACACAGAAAGAGTCGTGTGTTCCACACATCCAGGGGAATATTTTTATAGGAATGTCAGGTTTCCTGTATTACTGGGGGGGTTTCACTGGTCAGTGAGTGGCCGAAGCCTCAGGCAGTCCAAGGCAATTACTGGCAATCTCCTGGAAAAGGCCCTTTTGTGCCTGAGCCCCCCCCAGTCCCAGCCCTGCCTTTGCTCACCCGAGAGGGCCTTTGAGGCTGCCCTGCATTTTCCCTTCCCGAGGGCTGAGGCCGGTGCCAAACACAGGGATGGATCCTCTTACCACAGGAAAACAGAGCGGGGCAGTTCCCCAGAGCAGCAGCCCTTTATTTTTACAGGTGCAACCGACGCCTGGCTCGTATTTTCTGCTCCCCAGAATATTCATTCCAAAACCACACACACCAATGGATGACACGCAGATATCTCTACCCAAGTAGCTTTTTTAAACTTTCACATTGTTCTTTTTACTCAAGTATTCAACGAAAAGAGGCAGAAGGAGAGATTTTGATGCCAGACAAATCAGACAGATTAAGCCTTCACTTCAAATGGATTTTGCCGAGTTACACTGGGCCTGAATGGATATCCAGCAGCCCAACGTTTAGAAAAATGTTTATCTTCAAAATGTGAAGAACAGACTCCCCAATTTCCTTAACAAACCTGAAGCCTGACCAAACCCATGTTCCATAGGACTAATTTTTTTTAATTTTTCATGGTTTTCTCGACTTAAATATTGCAATCATTGTCCAAAGGATCAAGGAAATCAACAGGGTAGAAATGGTTTAGTATTAAAAGCAGAATATTCAGGTGTACACTAATTGTTTAAGAGACAAGGCTGTTAAATGTGAATGGTTCCTATTTCATTTTCACCGCAGGGGCCACATTTGGAAATAATTTTGATATCAAATTTAGCAGCTAATATTTCTAACTTCAGTGACATCTTCGTCTAGGAAATGAGAGAAAATCTTACCTACCATGAAGCTTTACCAGCTCCATTGGCTGGAGAAATCAGTGCCAGAAACAGAAATACTGAGGAATAACGTTCACGCAGTAAAATAAATAGACTGTTCTCTACCTATTCTATTAATCTAAATCTTACCAGAGAGAAAACTATTTTTTTAAACAGTAAAACAGAAAAAGAAAAAAACATCCTGAGGCTTGAGTGAGGAACATTCAAAGCAAAAAAACAATCCAAAAGGCTCTCCTCACTAAGCAGCTTTCAGAAGAGGCACTTGTACAACAGCATCCCACATTATCACACTGAATGCTGAAATATTCCACACACACTGAGAAAAATTAGTTTTCCCGTCCATCAGGCATTGCTACAGTTTTTGTAAGGTTTCTGTACCTTCCTGAGGAAAAATAAGTATTTTAAAACTTGAGTATTGACTGAACTTTTTTCTTTTAAACTCCAAGCTGCCATTCACATTTTAAAATTCTCCTACAGCTCATCACCTCCAAAGAAAGCACAACCATATCAATGCTCTAAAGCAAAAATAACAGCTCCCAAAATAATGCAACTGACAGTGCCCTGACTCTCCCTAGTCTCTAAATTCCCACAGGTAACAGCAAAGCAGTGGTAGTGCTGAAGGACACGTGGTGAAGGGGGGTGGACTTTGTATTTTTGTTAGTAAATGTATTAACTATAACTAAGCAACACCCAGGAGGAACAGATGTGTCTAAACTGTCAATATTATTTTTATTGGAAAATAGGTGCATACACCTCTCCCCTCTGGCTTCCATCGACACCCAAAGCTGGTGGGCTCTGGAGCCCCCAGTAACAATAAAGGACACAGAAGGGCTGTTGCAGTATCCTGCCCTCAGCATCACTTGTCTGGCTCAGCTCTGGTGCCGCTGCTCACTCAGAGGGCATGGGGGCCCAGTTGCTGGGCCACATCTCGTGTTGCAAGAGCTCATTCTGCTGTATTACAGAACTCACATTTTAATCTAAGAGTAGGTAATTAGAAGTGTTTGTTTCAATAATACACCTGCAAGAAAACTGAGGACAATGGTTTACTTGAAATGACTGGAATTCAAAGACATATTTTTACCTTAAACCTGTTGCTGTCGATGCCAGAAGCCCCAGAGTTTGCTGTTGTAGTGTTACTTATTTCTGTGATGGCAACAGTATAGGTGCCCCCCCAACACTCTGACACCTCTTGTGCTCAGTTCCAACCCTGATGTGTTTTACACAACTTGGCTGTCACCAGCAATTAGGGGGCTCTGGGTTTGGGTTTTTTAATAGCACAAAGAAATGTGGAAAAGCAGCATGTTGACTGAAGGTATGTGTCTACAATTATTGATTATAAAATAAATCACACTGTATGTCACAGATTTCACTGCTGAGCAAAGAAGAGTATATAGATAAAAAATAACACATCTTTCGGTGAAAGGGGATGGTTTTCTATAAGCAAGTCTTCTGGATAATTTCTCTCAGCTTCCATGTTCATATATGTTTCCTGGTCACAGCAGCTAAAAACGGGATGTGTCGCATTCTGCCACCAGCTACTTTGGAAGACAAAAAAATTGCACAAAATCAGTGATAAAGAGGAGCAAGTCCTGGTTCTGCTGGGCTCAGTGCCCTGTGCTCAGCCTCGGAGGGCCCTGCGTGTGTGCAGTGATGCAGCACGGAGCAAGTGATGGAAAAGGTGCTGGATAAAACCTGCTGGGACACAGCATCGTGTTCCCCACGGCCGAGGAACGAGCCCCTCACAGGGCCCAAGCTCGGGCTGCAATTGCACTTTCTCACTCACTTTAAAGAGAGAAAAAAAAATCGCTAATTTTCACTAATCTGTGCTTCTTCCTTCGGCAAAAAATCCGGTGGGGGGTAAAAAAAACCAACCCTGTTTAAGGCCAAAAACAGAGCAAGTGAATGACGGGGCCGGGGGGGGGCTGGGGGGCAGCCCCAAGCAGTACATGCAGTTCAAGGAGGGATTCAGTGCCACGGCCATTGGCAATTAAGGAGCAGTGGTCGGACTTTCCCTCTCGCCGTGTCTGTGGCACACTCCGCTCCAGGCAAACCTGATACTCTGCCATTCTCTGCCAGCACGTGCCGAAATTAGTTCTCCATTTGGTGGTGGCCCTCGGAGAGCAATTCCCATTGAGCAGGGAACAAAGGCCGCGACCCCGGGGTCAGAGTGTAATGCAGGAAGCATGACCTCCCCTTTGTTCACACAGCACTGTTTACTCTGCCTAAGTAAAGATCACCAATACATTAACTAAAGAGGATTAAAAAGGTCATATCCCCGGGGATGGAGCTCACGCAAGTGGCAACTCTCTTCAGTCACTAAATCATTTGACTTCCCCCACCTCTCTTAAGAAAGAGACACCTTAAGCTGCCACAACTCAACGTCACATTATTTCCAGAGCCAAAGGCTGTACAAATTCATGCTTCAAACCCAGGTTATTCTCCACCAGCCAGCTGTTTTGAAGTTATTTTTTAAGTTATCAAAATATTTTAAGTGAGAGCTATTGCCTCAATACGATTCTTCCTTTTATATCTCCTTCTGAAAAATTCCGAGCTTATTTATAAAATTATTTGGCTCTTAAAATGGTTCTTAAAAACTGATTTTTTTTGTAGCTAGTATTAAAGAGATTCTTAAAATATTCTGTAGATGTGCAGAAAAGTGGCCTGTTACAGTAGACAATTGCTAAGTCCGTGATGGTTCACTTGCAAAGAGGAGAACAAGGGAAATAAACTGAAAATATGCTGCCAATACAAATTCACATATGCTGATAGCTGAGTTTCATCAGGCTAAATAAGCACTTCCTCTGGTTATTAAGCTCTCTCTTACCAACTTTTTTATAATATCTTCCAACATCATTATTAATATGAATATTAACAGAAGCATCTCTTGAAACAGCTCAATTAATGCTGCCTTGGTAACACACGGTATGCAACGTGGCCAGTCACGAGTGCTCCTTTCCATTCTCACCTCCCATCCCCTGGCTGCTGGGTGATCCCAGCCTGTGCTCTGCCCCCTGTTCCCTGCCCTCTGCTGAGGGGGCTCCCTTTGCTCTGCCCCTGGTTGGTTCCCTGCCCTCTGCTGAGGGGGCTCCCTTTGCTCTGGTTCCCTGCCCTCTGCTGAGGGGGCTCCCTTTGCTCTGGTTCCCTGCCCTCTGCTGAGGGGGCTCCCTGGGATGCAGGTTCTGCCATGTGTTCCTCGCCCAGGTTGGGAGGAACAGAGCATGAGGAAGGAAGAGGTCCAGACTAAGGCATTTTCCCTTCTCCACCCTCAGGCAGAAGCTCCTCTGATGAAGGTGAATTTTATGTCAGAGGTTCCACAAGAAAGTAACAGGAATAATGCAAGGCAGGCAGGCAGGGCAAGCCCTGATCTGGGTCTCTGGCCCTGGAGCTCAGCACCAGCCAAACCCTGCAGGGGTCACACAGCTGAGCTCAGCACCAGCTCACCAGCAGCTTGGAAAGGAGCACAGGAGTGCCAGGCTCCAAGGAACAAGGGCCTGGAGCACCACAGGAGGCAAGGATGGGCAGGGCTGGGGGTGAACAGGTGGGCAAGGGCCACCTGAGCACTGGGCAAAGCTCTATCACAGGCTGAGGCAAAGAGGTACCCCTTCCAAAAAGCAAAACACTGGATTGAAACAACCAGAGCAAAGAATATATTTAGAAATTAATATTTTAAAATGGAGATTGGGAGCATAAGGACTGAACCAGTGACATAAGGACAATTTTTTGACAATACATTAGAAGCAGGAAGACTGCACAACAGTTGTCTGGCAAATCTGGGAAACAAAGGGGAGTGAAGGAGGACAAAAAACACTGCAGAAAAGATAATGGCTGATTATGACCTTGAGCTATTTAGTCATCCAAAAGAGGAATCTCACCCTTTCTCACCCTTTATGACCATATTAACATTTCTTGTTAGGTGGGTTCCTGATCTGGGGTATTCATTAAAGAATATAATATATCCGCTGCTTCTTCCAGTGGAACTCCTAGTATTTCTTTTCCAGTTCTTGCTCACCTGCTCACCAGCCAACAGCACACTCTCCGTCCAAGATGAGAAGCAAAAACAACACTACAAAGTTATAGAACGAGATGTCCCTTCTCTTGAACAGAAAAACAGAGAAAACATGATTTTGTGACACAAAATTCTTGCATAGCCTGTTTTTTTGGGGGGAGGGTGGAGCAATTTTAACCCTACCTCATATTCTGAGATACACCCTTTATCTCCTGATGCCCATAAATCCAGACAGACCCAAAGGTACCTTTTAGGTTAAAAAGAAGTTATCAGGCTTAATACAGATGGAAAATTCTATGAAATTTGAGTCATCAAATTGTCCCCTCTGGTCCCTTCAAAGAGCAAATCCCATTAATCAATTCTTTTGCAAGTAAAGGGTGAAAGAGCAGCAGACAGCAAAGCAGAGTTCTGCAGTAAGTGGATAAATTGAAGGCAAAGCTACGCCAAGGACAGGGCAGGCTTTCGGGAGCAGCCCAAGGCTGGAGGCAGAGCTTCCAAACACCCTCTGTGCTCTCCTGTCAGGAATGAGGGGGAGCAGCACTCAAAACGGTCACCACTGATGGGCCAGAGTACAGGCCAATGAATTCTGTGATTTAGCAAACCCTCTGCAAGGCACTGTAAGAGATTATAATTTTAATGCCTGAGCAGGGATTACATAACAAAGAGAGAAAACCAGCATTGCCAACATAATGAAAATATGTTTTTTTTCACTTGGAGTGCCTCTGCAGAAGAAATTACTATTTATTGGACTTTCAAAAGGGCTTAGACCATGTGACTCATGGAGACCATAAAGAGAATGCAGTAATAACTGAAAGCTGGAGTGACAATTAAAAATGAGCTAAGCAGCCAAAAGCAAACTGTAGGAACGAAAATACATTTGCAAGAGAAGGGTTAACAGTTGCTGCATGCAGAGGTCATGCTGGAATCAACTTTTAAATTTTAGTGGCCTAGAAAGATCAGTTGCAAAATAAGAGTAGCAAAATCGACAAGCAAGGGGAGGGTATTTGGGTTTAAGAAAGTTAAGCAAATGTCGAATATAACAATTTTTTTTATATAATTGCTAAGGAAATCATACTGCAACATTCTCAAAGGGGAGAGACCTGAGTGCCACTATCACAAGGTGACCAAAGCTTTCAGGGATACACAGCAATATCAGACAAGCCAAGCAGGAAGACAGACTCCAGTATTGAAAACATTATCCTTCTAATACCCAGTGCCGGGGAAACCCCTTCCTGGAGAGTGCTGTGTGCAGTCCTTGCCTTACCTCACCAAAGGTACAGAAGGAACAGGAATGCAAGGGAACGGGACTCAAGTGATGTAACTTATAAGAGACTGCCACATATGAAGGACAAAGGAATCAAACTATTTATGATGGTGAGCACATGAGCAACAGGGAGGACAACAGAGAGAGACAGTTTTAAAACCTGGAATTATAGTCTGACTCACCTATTTCAAGTCCTGAACGGGAAATTATTCAGTTAAATTAAAAAAGCAGCAAATATAAACTATGGGAATATATTATTTTACAACATGCAGACTGAGCATTCAAAAATCAGTGCTACAGTCCATCGTTAAGGGACATCCGTGGGAATCTGACAGAACACAGTTCTATTCACAGCCCACAAAAATACAGCATTTAATGGGATTGCTGGGTGGAAAGACCATAAAGACCTTTGCACAAAGCCACGATGGAACCACTGGCCAAGGGACCCACCTGGCCCGCGTTCTGACAAGGACAGGCTATTCCAGAAGGATCCAATGTCTGTTATCTTCACCCTCCACTCTCCTACCAATCAACCTTTTGTAAGAAATGTCAGAGTAGACTTGGCATTAATCAGACTGTGGATCTGATCCAATGCAGTAATCTACACTTTTGTTTTCTATGGCCAAAGGAAATGGCAAAAACCAGACAAGTTCACTTTAACCAGTGCAAGCCCATTTGCCCTCTGAGTTAGCAATGGTGCCTGACACAGCACTGCCCATGCATTGCTTGAATTCACAAAAACAGTTAAACCCAAGCCTGTTTACTTTGCTACCTGCTCTTCTGCCACCCCCACCAATAATTAGCACGAGCCTCAGCTGTAAGACATTGTTTTACTACATAACTCCATTTCCTTCTTTATCTTGCTGTCTTTTCCCCATCCGCGCAGCAGTGGTGGCTGAACCCATTTAATAATGCTGAGGGGTTCCAAGCTGTGTGGCACCCCTGGGCCAGTGCCACTCCCGGGGGGGGGGTTGCTGCTCTCAGCCCCTGGTCCTGCAGCTCCCAATCCCCAGCACTGAGAACACCTCACCACAGCCCACACGTGCTGCTCCTCAGAGCTACACAAGGGCACATAATTAGGAGATGATGAGCTCAAATATGAGACAGGAGATGTGGGAGCAGATTCTGTAACCACACTGGTGAGTGGTTTCAAGAAGAAGTTGCTTCATCTTCACTTATGGTATTAGGAGAACTCACACGTTTTCAAAATACATTTGCAGCAGCAGAGAGATTAAAAAAAAAAAAGAGTGTTTAAACCATGCCACTGCAGAAACAGAGTTTTAACATCAATTGTATGGAACTGAGATTGTAAATCAGCTT
Source organism: Poliocrania exsul (assembly GCA_035041345.1). NCBI lineage: Eukaryota > Metazoa > Chordata > Aves > Passeriformes > Thamnophilidae > Poliocrania > Poliocrania exsul. The sequence goes on from JAWWLZ010000042.1 coordinate 65,568,567, forward strand.
TATCACCAAACTGCCCAGGTAACAAGTGTCAGCGATATCTTAAAAAAAATAAAATATATAGTTTAACTAAAAATACCATCAAAATCTCATCCCACAAGAGTTGTGCCCTGAAAATATTCTCCAAGTCTCACTTCAAGACTTTATGATCCTGTAATTGTGGCCATAATATAAAGCACTATGGACAGAAGTATCTGTGTGTCGTGTGCCAGCTCAGGGATTAACAGCATGGAAATGAAAATCCAGGAGTGGGCACAGACCCACTCTGGAGGGTACAGGACCAGTCCTTAGCTGGCTCCTCAGAATAAACAAAAACCCAAACCACTTTTCTTATTATTCTGCAGAGCCGACACTCGTTTTTGTTGTTCTTTTTGTGACTGATTAGTGAGAGAGTTGAAAAGTCTGGAGCAAACCCAGGTGAGAACATAGTGATCAAACTTGAGTGAGGACCTCTGAGCAACTCTCAGAAACAGGCTAAGAAATAACAGGGTTACATGCTCACTTGTTCTGCAAATTAAAAAAAAAATTAGTTTTACCTAAAAAAAAAGGCTTCATTTTGCCCCAGTGAAGGGCCACATCTCCACACGGCAGGGACCCTCTGCAGGGCCAGAGCCCCCCAGCACAGCCACACCCTCCTCTGCCTCATTTTTTTATACTGACCATAATATACTTTCCAAGCCAGGCCCTAAAAAAAAACAACTAACAAACCAAACCAAACCCCACATTTTTACTGGACATTTTTACTGGACACCAGATAACACAGTGCTGATTTATTTAGGCAGATTGAAAGCAAATAATTAAAAAATATTTCAAACATAAATTTTTATTTTCTGTTTCATTTCAAACAGATTCAGTAGGCCTAATTTGGCTCTCTATTCAACCCAAAGGGAAAAAAAAATCCTGCAAAGGTGTTGTATGCTACGAGCAGAACTGAGCCCTCCAGCTACAGCTTTTTAGAGTTTTATGGAACATCTTATCCATTGGTACTGGAAAAATTCCCAAGTCAGGGGCTTTTCAGAGCACCCCATATATTTTGTAGCAGTAACAGATGCTACGCAAGACAAGCTGAGAGAAACATCTCAGAGGTTTTCTCTTCAGTCCGTGGGGTTCTATGGATTCGTCACTCAGGCAGGTCTGACTCTGACTTCACCAAAAAAAAAAAAAAAAAACAACAACCAAAACGAAACAAAACAAAACCCCCAAAACCAAAACCAGAACACAACTAAAACTCTCCCAGCCTGTGTAACACACACACTCTCCCAGGTTATCAGATCATTCAGATCTCAGTTCCTGCAGCACAGCAATAATGATACTGCATAACAAGTATCACACAACATGTCCTTACTCTTATTATAAATATTTCATACAATTTATTTGACTGATAATTTGGCAGTACATAGAACTATCTGGAAATTGATTGTTGCTATAAACTGTTTTGCATATTGTGTCATCTGCTGGCTTTAATTCATTAGCTAAACAACACACTAATTATGCTACATTTCATATTCTATTTAACCAGAAAATGTTCAATACCAATACAAAGTATTAAAACAAATTTCCTCTCATATCTCAAAAACCACCCAATTATTTTCAAATAACCAGCTCCAGCATTCAACAACACAAATATACAATATTTAGGGTTCAGCAACTTAAGCTCACTTTTTTTTACAAATAACTGCACAAAGATATTATTTTTCTGCTTTCATTAGGTCAGTGAAATTAACAAAAAAAAATAAGCTGCTTGTTTATTTAAATTTAGAAGTAAATATGCACCCTGAAACCACAATTTCTTACTATTATCCTTGCTGAAAGAATAAATTAATAGTAAACTAAAAATACTGAGGTTGTGCCGAGATGTGTGTTAGGGGATGTCAACATGTATTACAGGTAGCACACTAATCATGCCAAATCCAAATTCATTTTGTAAGCCCAGCACCTTCTGTGCATTTATTCATGTACAATTTCATACCCACAAACCCCAACACTGTTACAAGTGCTGCACTTCACACTCGGCAAGGTGTTCCCAGCCTGTTCTGTCCTGAGTCCTAGCGGGGTTCCAGTGAGCAATTCTGGAATCTCAGAGCCTGCACAGGGCTGGATTTGTACACAGTAAACCACAATTAACTTACAGAGCGTATCAATACTTCAGTATTTGTAGGTCTGGTTATTCCCACAGAAATCTTTGTTCTCTGAGCAGCAGAATATCAGGTGAGACATTTACTTCCCACCAGGCTGGAGTGCTCCAGTCCACCACTGACTTTTAAATCCAAACACCCAGGAAGGGCAAACGGCAGCATTTGGGATTTACTGCTCTCCCAGACTCACCCCTGGGAGCCCTCCCAGCCCTATATTCCGTCTGGGAACGGCTCACTTACTCCAGGCTGCATTCCTGTTTACGGAGATGCTCTGCAATAACCGGAGCCGACAGGAATCCAAGGGTTAACCGAAGGAAAAACCCCAAAACAACAACCCCCCCCACCAGCAGAATGCCCAGCCGTGCTGCAGAGCTGCAAGGAAAGGAAAACGCTCAGCAGACAACAGGCTAACAAAAAGCAAACAGAATTTAGTGCCGCTATTGCCTGGATACCAGCTTGGGATTTAGGCAGCCTTGGATTACAAGGACTGTTCCCCTGCAAACCCAGCCCACAGTTCCTGCACTGTTTTCCACCAATACCACATCCAAACTGTGACTAAACACCTCATTATGCTCCTCTGGCACTGCCTGAAAGCACACATATTGTACAGTTTCTGGGGCACCTAAAGGAGAGGGAAAAAAGCAGCTGTTTTTTCCCAATTGGTAGTGAAACAACGAACAACACGACCCCTGCAAAACCTTGCACCACCCGTGCATTTTCTGTTCCCCCCTTCTCTTTCTGTGCAGGCAACAGGTGACAAAAACAGCTTTAAAAACAAACAAACAAAAGAGTATGGGGTCTACAGGACATCTACCCTGCAACACAACCCTTTTTATAAATTAAAGTTGAATGAAGAGCTTTAACTGGGCCTCTACACTGGCTTCAGAAAGTCAATGCTTTGCTTAATACTCATTTGTAGATGTTTCATTTAAAGAAAACACAGCCCTCACAGTTACAAATACTAACCAGTGACTTGAGGTAATAATCTGATCTTGACAGATCTTTAAAGAGAAAACCCAAACTGCATTTTCAAAGGAACTGCATGCCTCAAATATTTCACTCCAATCTCCTTTTCCAATAACCCGCTAATTGATCTTAAATACGTAGATGAATTATGAGGCAATAACCTCCAATTTTCTTAGCTCTTACTCCAGACAAACATTACATTCTGATTTATGAATATCTGAAATATTTAATTTGTTGTTCATGGCACTTAAAAGTTTATCTAATTTACGAGAAGTAAGGCTTTCACATTAAAGATTGCTTTTATTTTCTCCTTTAAGCTTCACCACTTCAAGAGCGTTTTTCCTGTCTGTTATTATTTAGAAATAGCCTCCCTTTGTGCACTGGACATGCTGCTGTAGCTCAGGAGGCCGTGGCTGTGACACGATTCTCTTGCCAGTCCCCACACTGCTCATTAAATAATTTTACTCCCATATGTACACATGCAGCTGGTCAAGAACTGACTTTGCTGCATTCAGCTACATCTGGGGCACTTCCACAGCAAGCCTCGAAATAAAACCCCAAATGGCTACAAACCCTCACTGTGCATTTCTGAGCAAAGCTGGGCAGTGTCGTAGCACTACACCTGTGTCTGAGCAAACCCCCAGCACAACAGGCCAAAACAGTTCTCTTCTGCTAACACCCGTTTCTGAACCCACAATGAAACAGAATCATTCTTTAAAGACAGGTTCTCCTGAAATTTTTACATGCTTAAAAAACAGCTTTCTGTTTTGGAAAGCTTTGCCATTTCTTCCTTTTGCAAAAAAATTCAGCTTTGCAGCCCCAGCGAAGAGCTCCGGGTACAGCAGATGGTTAAAATTCTGCATCATTTTTAAGAGCCTCAGAGAAAGCACTGTCTTTTTTCGGGGGAGGGCGGGGGTGGAGGAGAGGAGAGGAGAGAGAAAAAGCTGAGAACAGCAATTTGCAGCCCTTTTTTTTCCTTGACAGCAGCAAAGCCCCGCCTCAGTCTGGCCCTTCCTCCAGCCTCTGCTAACCTAAAAACCAGCGCCAGCCTGGCAGCGGGCCAGGGATTCAAAAGTAAACATTATCCTCCTGCCATTTTTTCGTGCTGTTTATCGTATCCCGAGCCCTATTTTTATTACCCGCCCTCGCCACGGCCGAAGTGCCCGGCTTGGCCCGGCTCGCTCCCTCCGCAGCCGCACCCCGAGCCCGGTGCGGCAAACCCGAGGGCGCCCGGCCGGGCTGTGCCGGCACACCCGGCCCTGGGCATGTCCCATGGGATGGGGCACGTCCCTCCATCCCCGCCGCGCTCCCGCACAACGCGCTCGCCTCGCCCAGCGCCGCAGCTGCCGCAGCGAACGCGGCTCTGCCTCCGCGGTTTCCCCGTTTGTTCAATTTTACCAGGGGTGCTCCAAACCCAAACCCGTGCGCCCTGCACCTGACTGCGTTATCCCCACCGCTCAGCCCAGTCCCGGTCCCTGCCGCTGGCGCTGCCGCCTCCCGTCCTGGGCTGCTCCTCAGCGAGGAAGCTCCGCAGCATCCCCGGCCCGTGGGACCGGCTGCCGGAGCCGCTGCGGGATGCGGGCACGGCGGCGGGGGAGGAAAGGAGGCTAAAAAATAAATTTAAAAAGCGGGGAGGGAAGTAAAAACAAATAAGCCCCAATCCCTCAGGAGAGCGGGATGTGCGGGAGGAGCGCCCTGGGAGGGGCGGGCGAGCACGGCCATGTTTGTGCGCGGGGTCAGCGCGGGGCACGGCGCGGGATCCGGGGGGATTTGCGCTATTTCCCTGGAAAATCCGCCCTCCCGCCCGGCGGGAGCAGCGGGAGCGCCGGCCGGGCCCCGCCGCGGGGGCACTGCGGGAACAAAAGCGCTGCCTCGTTATTTATTGATGCTCCGGCGTGTGCGCGGCGAGGAGGAGCCTTTGTGCGGTCCCGCACTGGCACCGCGGGACAGCCCGCGGGCTCATCAATAATTGCGAGCCATCTCCATATTGAAATCGCGGGGCAGCGCATGATTAATTAAGGAGCAGCAAAAGCGAGTGGCGAGCGCGGGCGGCGCGGCCGCGTTAACCCCTTCCCTGCCGGGAACCCGCCGCGAATATTAATTAACGCTGCCGTCTGTGTATCGTGGGGCGACCACGTGAGGCCTCTGGAAAAGGCTCCGAGGAGCCACGGACTGATGAACAGAATTTGCTGCAATCCGCTCATCATTTGCAAAGAAAACCCCCGACTTATAAATCTTAGCGTGATTGTAAATGAACGTATTTTCATGCAGCGAGGTTAAAAGAATATTTACCAAGTTATTTATACGAAGAGATAATTGCAATTAAAATCCAGTAAAATGTGCAATTTAAACTCATCCAAGCGCTCCAAACCATGACAACATCTCCCATCGCAGTGCTGCGATTAGCGCGCAGGCGGGACCGCAGCTCCTCGGGCAGCGATGGAGCCGCAGCCCCGCCGGCCGCGGAACATCCACCCAACCCACCGCCCGCCCCTCTGCCGGGAGCCGCGGGGACACACATGGGGACACACACCCGGCCGCGGGGCACACAAGGCCACCCCCGCATCCCCCTGCCCATCCCCGCAAACCCCCTCCCCACCACTCGCTGCCCCAACTCACCTTCCTAACCCTTCGTTTGCGATCCTCTGCTTGTTTTACATCCAGCTATTCCAGGATTGCATCTGTGACCCTTTGGCCATTTACTCCCATTTAATCTTCAATTCCCTTAGTTATTATTTAACATCACTTACAGTCCTCCCTGCAGGCAGGCCCTCGATTTGGTTGGGGGGTGTGCAGAATAGATGGACTGTGCACTAAACTAAAGCATCCTTCATTTGTTAAGCCAAGCACACATTCATTTGACTTACTAACACCCCTTTTCACAGGGTAGGAATTCCAGGACCTTCGGCAATGGGAGTTTATCCAGGCACGGCTCAGGCCAGGCGTGCTCAGTTTGCAGCCTCAGAGCAGGTTCATCCTGAGCAGCTCTAACCCCTTGGCATAGCTCAGCACATCCGCTGATGTTCTGCACGAGGACAGCAAGGACATGCTGCAAGTGACACTAATTCTTACAGGGCCCCACTTTTAGGACCCTGATTCCACCGACCAGATGGTTCCCATTAGCAATTTTCCCCATCTACACAGGAGCAGACACATGGACAGCAGAGTACCAGCATTTCCTCTACAGCATTCGGGGACTGCTCCACCGAGCACTGAAACACCACTGGGGTGATCAGGGATGACAAAGTTTGGTGTTTCCCTTCCTGCCACTGACATTCTATAAATGTTTTCACTGTTAGTAATCTGTTTATCCTTGTAATAGATGAAGCCACACAGGGCAACCCACCAAAGCCATGCCAGAGACTACCACCATCAGGAGCCTTTTCATCCCTTCACAGATCAGAATAAAGTATATTCTGCCCTGACATATGAAGAGCAACTTGTTACACCCAAAGGTTTTGCATTTGAGTTGGCATCCAACAAACAAGCAAAGTGCAGACGGAGCAAATCCCAGCCCATGCAGACTTACCAAGGCAGGCCCAAGCTCTTTAGATACCTGTTTGGGTTTAGAGGTCACAGAATTCTTTGGAGTATATAATCTTCCAGCTATAAAAATGTTAATAAATCCTTAGGTCAAAATGAATAAAAAGCTTGCTGTTCTTTCTTAAGATGTTTGCTCAGTGCTGTCACAAGGGCAAAGTGAAAGCTGGATATACCAAAATGTTCATCAGTGTCCTTGTTTTTCTCTGGTTTAAAGCAGCACAACCTTTTCAGAGCTAATACACCCAACAGTCAAAGTCAAGGATGAAATACAGCAGTAAGGCTAATTTCTCATTTCTAAAATAATTTCTAGAACATGTGAAGATATTCTTTTAAAAGAATTAAAGGTACACTGAGGGTGCTAAAACTGAAAAAGTCAGTAACAGTTTTAGTGTATTTTTTTTTCTCATTTCTTACCTACATGTTCAGTTACAAACTTCCCACTATTATGAAGCTTATGGGAATTGGCTAGCAGTTCCAAACTCCACAATTCTGGCTTAAAATGATCTCTCTATGGTTTGTAGCTCAAAGGAGCAGAAGAAAGCTGCATGGTTGTACCTTACTAAATTCTAATGGAAAAAACACTCCCTTAAAAATGTTCACTGCCTTATTAAGTAATCCAAAAATATGGTAGGTGGGGCTGGCACCACTGCCAGGTGGTAGGACTGCCAGGTACCTCCTGTTACAAGACTGCATTTTCATTGCTTAAAAAGTTTGCCAAACTTGAACTGTTTGGCTGCAAAGGTCCCTCCCCAGGTGTGTGTGTGCCTTGGGATAACTCATTTGAAAGTCTCCAGCCAAACAGCTTTGGCCTCTCCGAGAAGGAGCCTATGGAAGGCTCCACTGGTTGGTCAGGCTGCCAAATGACAGAAAGCCCTTCTCTGAGAAGCTGCTGCTTCCCCAGGGCTGGAGCAGAGGTTGGGAGGAGTGCCTGGTAAGGAAGAGGAGTGTGCACTTGACTCTGGCCAGGCTGTCACTGTGTACACTGGCCAGGGACTCACTGAGGTTTAACAGCAGACAGTCCCAAAGCCCACCTGGGCACCAGAAACAGCATCCTCGGCTCCTCATGTCTGGCTTGCTGGCACCCCCACAGCCCAGTGCTTTATTTCAGAGTGGAACAACTACAGCTACCAAAGCAGAACACCAGAAAGAGAAAGGAGAAGGACATGGGTAAACTCAGAGCTGTGTGCAGAACGGGGGAATAGACTCTGAGCAGGGATGCTGATATTTGCAGAAACAAACCAGGCTTCTTGACTGGGGAAGCAAATGGGACCAGGTGGAAAGGAGACAGTGCCTTGAAGCCAGGATATTGTGATGGGAAAAAAGAGGCAATCATCACCAACTGTGTTGCTTCTCAATGGAGGTGCAGTTGGCTCAAGGAGCACCATAGTGGGATGGCTTAGAGGATTCCACTCCTCCTGATGACTCATTTGGCTCTCAGTAGACTGGTACAGGATAAAATCTGTTCATGCAATTTGCTTTTAACCCCCTCAACCTGCAAAACCCAACTGACATAGGCACGTGCATTCACATGCAGACACATGTCAGAACTGCATTAAAACAAGGTTTCACCTCGTTCAAGCAGGATTAAAGAGCATAGAACCTAGCAGAGAAGAACGGGAATAAAACCTGCTGTGCAGCAAGCAGCATTTCTTGTATACAGCCCTTGCACGTATGTTACCATTCTTATGGCCTGTATTCCATCTTTTCTGTGGGGGCCCAGCCTCAGGAACTGGCAGGAACAAAACGATGCTAAAATATTGGCAGTTACCCTATTTTGTACTCTCCTCGCTAACAAGGTGCAGCTCCATGTCTTATTTACTGGATGCTTCTCAAACTGCCCACCAGAGCCTGAACTACAAGGTTTTCCTGTGCCCAGTTTACCACTGTGGTCCTTGGATGCCTCTCAGAGATCCTGTAATTCACCTTTGTGGAAATCCTGCGAGCTGAAGGAGATACAGTACCCACGTTTTCAGGGCAGGATTTGGCCCAAGCATCCCGTCCATTCCAGGTGCCTGCAGCTCTGTAAAGCACCACAGATAGTGGCACTGTGCTGAAAGCACCTTTCCCTGAGTCTCACTGGCAAACCCTTGCCAGAGCTCACAACCAAGGAGAACAGGAGAAAGCAAAATTAACTGACTTAAAATTTGAATGTGTTGAAAACTAAAACACCTGACCCAATGGATTTCCACCAAACACCCCCCCCCTCATTCCTTACGAGGCACAGTTTCAAAGCAAGTACTGCCAGGCATTAAGGGTTAGGGAAGATTTCCCGTGATCCCAAGTTAATAGAACTTGTTTCTCAGCATCAAGGTGCTGGAACACAACATAAAATAAAATCATTTTTTAAACTACTTTCTATGCTTTAGCATCTTTAAGTAAGTATTAAGATGGTGTGAGGTTTGACTCATAGGTTTTGTACAATTGCCAATTCCAGTAACGCCTTGCGGGGTGTAATGGGCTGCTGAGCACTCCCAGTTTGCATCCCAGTGGATACCGAGTGCATGGGCTGTGACTCACAGTGGCTGTAACTCTGACAGCTCAGGCTCCACATGTCCTGCACTGAGGGCACATCCTGCCAAGCGCCCACCAACACTCCTGGGCCAGGCCTTGGCAGCGCCACCTTCCCTGTCCCTCCACAGCAAGGCCGAGGGGCTGCAGGAACACACATCACTTGGTCAGTGCTGGGGCAGGAGGGGCCATGGGCAGGGCAGGGGGGAAGGCAGCAGGGCGCTTACTGTCTGTCCAGCCTCAGTTTCTTTTTGTCACCACCTCCCCTGCCACTGGAACACGGCTGTGGGTTGGGGAGTTTGCTGTACACAGGCCCGTGTGACCAGCAGTGTTTGTGCATTCTGCTCTGTGCCATTGGTTTCTTCCCTGTAAACACCCAGGCTGGCACTCAAAGATACCTTGCACAGGCATTTAGTCTCAATAGGCCAAATTTGGAATTATTTTAAAATGGAGACTGAAAAATGAGGTGGAGCAGTGAAATCAGTGTTAATTCAATCACATTTCTGAGGGGCTCCTGACATTTGCAAAAGAGGCCAGGCACACGCTGCCTGCTTGTTTTGATACAGATACATCTGTCAGGAATTCATGCACAAACTTGTAGGGGACTCCCAGTACTGTGTGTTGTAAAATAAATCTGAATTGGTCTGCTCCCAATCCAAACACACTTGTCACTAAAGCACTCACATGCAGATTGAAATCTAGCAAATTGAAAAGTGTTTCCAGGAGCTGTAACTTACTGAATTTATATACAAAACCTAACAGGTGATGCAATCACATACATCAAAGATTACCATAATACACTCCTACCATTAGATCTGATTTTACTGAAAGTTCATGCCTTATTGGCTTTTCTAGATTTGCTTTTGTATTTCCGCCTTGCTATTTTAAGATGTATTATCTTTAATCCAAAAACTGCCATCCTACCTAAACCTACTTAGAATTTTCTATGATTAAATCTCATTGAATGAAGATTAGAGAGAATTACAGCTCTTTCCCAGCACAGTCTGAGGGAACACACTGACCACAGCATGGCATAACCCAAACATGCCTCATCCACCCTGATGCTTTATAGTCTCAAGACAAGGCTATAAAATAGAAGAAATTCTTTTTGTTAACTGAGCAAAACCAATGGAAGACACACTGATGCATGCTCAGCTCACACTGCACAGCAGAAAGCCTCACACTTGCCTATGTTCATGTGTTATTGGGACCATGTGCAGAACACAGGACGTGTTCCTTCTCTACAGATGCTGCCACAGACCCACATCTCAGGGCAGGACAGAGCTCCTGGAACTCGACTGCTTTGCCGAAATTCTCCTGCAGGCCTTCCCTGCAGGAACAGCATCACAGTCCCCTCAGCCTCCCCTGCCCCTCACTCCCCATCAGTGGCAGTTCCACCTGTGAAATGATCTTCCAAACACTGAAACCCACAGAATATTTCCCTGCAACACACTGGCGGTGTAACCAGATTTACAAATCCCTGGAGTCATGCAATGCTGATACAAACTACACTTTAAAACCAGTTGCTTTGGTTACCAAAGGCCTTGCTGTGCAGAGATCAGAGCGCTATTAAGTGTTAAACTACCTAAAAACATTTGACATGTTTCTTCTGCAATGCAATGCTACAAGTTTTCAAAGTCTGGTACCTCGGGACTTCATAGGCTTGAAGTCGTAACAAACACTCAAGAAAGTGTTACTTGAGGAATAAAACTGTTGCTATTCTGCCAAATTACTGGATCCCCAAATTGTGCCACTGATCCAGCACTGCATACTGCAGCTACTGCAATTCTTTATTTAGATAAAACCATAGTTGAGTAGATAATTATTTTGCTGTTTAACTCCTGCCTTCCTGAGCAGACAGACTATTTTGCAGGTTAGAGGAAGTCATCGAAGAGCTGGATTGATGCTAGAAATGCATGAAAAGCAGTTTCTGTGGCTGGTATTGCCATACTGTGAGACAGGACAGCAAGAATAAATCCATGGTGTGCACACAGCATCGGGATCCACACCTGGACACCTGTATTAAATAGCATGCTCAGCAGAAAAGAGCCAACTACATTTGAGTTTGGGGGGTTGGTTCATTTTTGCTTTGTTTAGAAGTACCTTTTTTAGGTGAATCATTATAAAATGCCCTTGAGAGTCAGCTCCTCACCTGTACCCCTTGCACAAGTTAAACTTTTCTAGCATTGCATGCACACAGAAAGAAAATGGCTGCAGAACCAGACTCACCATCATTCCAAGTAATTAAAATGCAGTATTAATATTTCATGGCAATTACTCTTTCAATAACCCCTCCCCTCTAGAAGCAGCCCAGACACAGCCTCCCCTGCAGCAGCAGCAGCTTTCCAAGGGAAGGGGAGCACCCCAAGGGAAGGGGAGCACCCCAAGGGAAGGGGAGCACCCCAAGGGGAAGGGGAGCACTCCAAGGGAAGGGGAGCACCCCAAGGGGAAGGGAGCACTGCCCACCTGCCAGGCCAGACCACAGGGAGCCCCACCAAGCACAGCATCTTCCCTTTCACAGACACCCCAAATTCACACAGAGCAGTCAGAACTGGCCACGTTCCACCCCTGCAAAGGGGAATCCTTTGGTTATGGCAAAACAAACAAATCCCAGAGGGACTATAAACAATACCTAACTCAGTTGCGTCTGGCAAACGACAAATCGCTGAACACAAAGGCAAATCTCTCTTTTTCTAAGAAAAACCTGGCATTTATATGGCTGGCAATCCCCTCACTGACTTTCCTGCCTGTTTCTGTGCCACTTTCATTTCTCAGTCTGCGGTTGCACCGTGTCACAGGTCAGTTATAGGTGTCGAAGCTGCTGTTCATGTGGTCACAGCAGGAAGGACAAGGAGGGGTCACAGGAATGAAAACATATTTAAATGAGACATTGAACCAGATTAAAAAAAAATCCCCAGACAATAAGGATAAGAAAACCAAGTAAGGAAATCCCATCTCCTCTTATTTTTCCCACCTTAAAATAAATCAATATTCCAAGGTGGTTTTATTATTTTCTTTTTTCTCTCTGGAAAACTGCAAGCTCTCAGCAACCTTCTCCACAGATCTCTGCAAATGCCCTCACACTGCACACACCCAATTAAGGGATTTGTCCTCATCCAAATTTACTGCAGTATGTCAGTGGTCTGTTCCTCTTCTGTGACACTGAAATCTCAATGTGCAATTCCTGTATTTTCCACTCACTATTCAAAACCAATTCCATGAAAACAAAATGTAAAACAAAACTAACCCTCTCTCCAGCCCCCCTAAACAAAGAAGAAAACAAACAGACAAACAAACACAAAAGAAAAAGACCAGAACACCAAAACCTAACCAAATCCATCTGCCAGTGATGGCTGCAGCTCCCAAAAACCCACTTCCCCCAGGACACCCAAGGGCATCCAAGCTGTGCCTGCACCTTCGGCTTTCCCTGCCAAGTGATCCAAGGAGTTGATCATTCCTTGTGATCAGCAGGAGCTACAGAACCCACACCCATGAAAGCAAGAACTCTGTAAGAGCTGCATTTCCAACATTAGTGCCTGTACAAATAAAGCACCTTTCACAAGAGCTCAGAAATCCGTGTGTTTTTATAAAAACAAATCTGTTTCACAGCAAATGAACCCCTAGGGAATACAAACCTCTTCAGTTTGGGGTTTTATGGAGGTGAGAAGCACACAGATACAACAAAAGAGCACATATCTATGTATGGACACACACGTGTGAATTGAAAACAGTGCCAAGAAATTATTAATTGGGCAAATCAGATGCACTATGAAAGAATCACTCAGTTTTAAGAATAAAACGACTGCCAAGGAAAGCTGCTCAGAGTGCATCCTGTGCCACCACACTCAACAGGGTTCGAGAGAAAAATATAAGAGAAAAATGTTTTGATCTAAATTCAGAATATATTCACGTGTTTACAAGGAAGTTGAGATGCTTTGTTACTCTTTGTCTGTTCTCAGAGCTACCCAGAAGCAGCTTCCCATGAGCTCCATTGCACCCATGACTATGACAATGTTTAAAATCCCAGAAACGATAGATGGCTGTGCAGACTTGTGTTTGGACTTACCAAGTCACCCTTTGATTACACTGAGTGCTGCACAGATAGGTCACTACTTGCCTGCATTTAAAAGATAATGCTAAAGGAAATAATTAGTGAATGAAAGAGCTGCTTCCTCACATGCAAAGTGCTTTATGCCTTGCAAATGGTTGGGAAAAAATAAGTAAAAAAAACCTTCCCAAACTCTGTTGTAATTAGAATATGATTTAATACAGCTGCTAAACCCATATAATCTGTGTATCCAACAGAATCATAACTGAGATGCTTTTAAATATGAAGCTTATGAGCAAGTTAGAAAATAAGGTTTGATTCAGATCAAAGGCTGCAGATAAAAACCCGAGAATTGCATTTCCTGCTTCTTTGTCCATACCCAAACCTCAGCAGTGCCTGGAGTTGGTGGGTTCAGCCCGTGCTGTCCTTGGGTGGATGGGACTCACCAGGCCCTGTATTAAATGTTTATTTGTCCACTCAAGCTAAGATCCACATTAGATTTCAGAGCATGACCACATCTGCAGACAGCTTATCGCTGCTGCTTTACTGAACACTAAAGCCAGGGAGCAATATGGCTTTAATTGCAGAAAACATTCTTAATAAATCAATCAGAGTTGTGTTTTTCAAATTAATTTATACTTGTGGCAAAATATTTTTGCTTAATAAAATAGTCAAAACTGAAATATTTACTAAAACAATCTTGGGGCAGAACTGATTTTAAGAAGGGGGGAAAAAAATCAAACCCAAAATACAAACAACCAAATGATGAAATGCTCTTCCCAAAGAATTCCCAGCTACTGACAATTTATGCTATTTGCACCACATTAGTAGTTGTGTAGGCTGAGAAAGGAGGTACAGAAACAACTATTTTTTTTTTTTTTGTGCTTATTAGTATTCTAACTGCAGAGTCTTTTCCAATGATTCATCTGGTACAGACTATCTTCCCATCGATACTTTAGGTGATTTTTTACATGTTTATTTTAGGTGCTGCTTTTCCACAGTGAGGTCTGATATTTGCAAACATCTCCACACCAAACACGCTTTTGCCCTTTGCATGTGTCTCACCCAGGATGGCATTTCCAACCACCTTCCCCAGAGCATTTCCAGGGTCAGATGCAGCTTGGCAGGGGGAGGACAATGAGCTGATTATCCCACGGGCTGGTTTGGGGGGATTGTTTGCAGCCAGTGCAGCTGAAGAGTTAAAGCCATGTGCTGAATTTCAATCCATAAACATGGCCCGTGGTGCCAACTTGGCAGTGAGTGCCCCACTCGGAGGGAACGGGGCAGGGAGCAGGGGCAGCTGCAGCCCCCCGGCCCTTCCCTGCCTTCCCCCCAAAGCAAATCCCACTTTGCACAAAGTCTCCACAACAGGCCAAGAACAGTCACAGTTTGCATTTCAATGGGCATATTAAAAGGAGACCTGGCATATTTTATTCCTTCCTAAGAAAAATCTCCAATCTCAAGCTACAACTACGAAGACAAGTGGTTTTTGTAACTGAGTTTCAATCAGTCCAATCAAGCAGGGCTTACTGGTTTCAGGGGAACGAGCCACAGTGAGCCAGGCTGGAAATGAGATGTCAGCTCCCAGCAAACCTGCAACAGTATCCCACACAATGCGTTCAGACACACTATTTAAAATTCAAAATGCAGCTTGGAAGGAATCAAATTACAGTGTATAGATCTATATTTCATTTCAAGAACTGCAAAGCACCAAACCTATTCTACAACTGGAGGATGAAAAACAAAGCTAAGGAAATGCTTCCTTTGGGGAAGACGTTCTTTTTAGTATGTGTTTTAAACTTCACATTCAAGTTGCCAGAAGATCAGGTTGCTGGTGATATCCCAAGGTTTCCAGAAGACATCTTTAGGAGTGACCATTAAAGCTATAGGAATGGCTTTCTGTGTCCCGAGTTCTAACAGATGCCTATTTTCTGTCAGACTCTGCATAAATGAAGAACTCCACGTAGCCTCTACATGCAGATAAGCAGGAAGCATGTTGGGATGTACCCCAAGCACACAGAAACAGGAGAAAAGGGAAACCCAAAGCCAAACCAGGAGGCAGATGAAGGTAGTGCAGTGCTTTGTGTGAAAGGGTTCTCAGACAGAGCCAGGGCAGCAGCAGCACAGCTCGGTGGTGGCTCCGAGCAGGGACAGCGCTGGTGTGGGCGGGGAGAGCTGGCACCGAGGCACGGCCTCCATCAGCCCCAGCTGGTACCACGCTCGGGGAACAAAGCCACTTCAGACTGTGCCATCATATATTCATGACCAAGGAGAGATATAAAAACCGGCACGTTTGAATTCCTGACAACCATAGAAGAATAGTGCATTGGCATGTTGAATTTTTCCAGCCAGCCTTTGCTGACCTATAAACCTTTGTGACTGGAACAAATGCAAATAGAGCTGACTTGCCTCCCAAACTACTGAGGGGTATTCAAGCCGAG
This sequence comes from Poliocrania exsul, assembly GCA_035041345.1. Taxonomy (NCBI): domain Eukaryota; kingdom Metazoa; phylum Chordata; class Aves; order Passeriformes; family Thamnophilidae; genus Poliocrania; species Poliocrania exsul. The sequence goes on from JAWWLZ010000042.1 coordinate 65,584,205, forward strand.
TTGTGTCTAACAGGCTAACAATAACCCACTGTCCCACCCATGCAAAACACACAGTCTGGGAAAAACGGCTTTAGAAAAGCACTTGACTGAGACATAAAGTGCAGACTGCAACAGAAAAAAGACATCTTTCTTCATACTTCTTCACCTAAAACGCCACAATAAAAAAAAGTAACACCCAGTAAAATTATCTCACTATTCAAAGGGTGCACAATTTTAACAACAGGCAGCTGAGAAAACCAGGGACTATACCATCTAAAGTCCTATTGGCTTCAGCCACCAAATTTCATATTCTAAAAGCAAACAAACTTACAGTAAACAACAAAACCCAAAAAAATGGTTGTGTGCTAACCAATTAGACACTACACTGAACTACATGACACTGTAGGAAAAGTATATCCAGAGACTACACAAATCACTGGATTACCTCTAAGTGACCACTATTGTGTTTTCACACAGGGACAGGCAATACCCAAAGGTATTGACAGCTCCGCTTCCATATGGTCCCCAAAACAGCTACAGGCAAGGAAGAGCCAACTCACACAATAATTCATCACAACCTTTTTCAATCAGAGAAAGGCCACAAGGCCCCACTGGGGGGCATTCACTCAGTGAAACAATTCCCTTCCCTGAGGGAGCTCAACTAGAGAAGGGGGTGACTGCTGCCCTTGCTGCCCCTGCCTGACTGGGCACAGGCTGGTGGCTGCATGGGCTGGGCAGCCATGGCCGGGGCTGCCTCCAGGACAGGCCAGTCAGAGCAGGGGACGGGTCAGGCCACTCAGGACAGGCCGCTCAGAGCAGCTCCCTGTGCACAGAGAAGGGGACGGGTCAGGCCACTCAGAGCAGCTCCCTGTGCAGAGAGAAGGGGATGGGACAGGCCACTGAGAGCAGCTCCCTGTGCAGAGAGAAGGGGACGGGTCAGACCACTCAGACCAGCTCCCTGTGCAGAGAGAAGGGGATGGGACAGGCCACTGAGAGCAGCTCCCTGTGCACAGAGAAGGGGATGGGACAGGCCACTCAGAGCAGCTCCCTGTGCAGAGAGAAGGGGATGGGACAGGCCACTCAGAGCAGCTCCCTGTGCACAAGAAGGGGATGGGACAGGCCACTCAGAGCAGCTCCCTGTGCAGAGAAGGGCATGAACAGCAGCACAGTGACACGGAGGAATGTGCGTCAGGCAGAGCCAGCAGGGATGGAGCCCTGTGGGCCTGCACTGCTGGAACACTCACTGGGTGAGCAGAGCACTTCCATCTCAACACTGTGGAATGAATTCAGGTGCCTAATTTACCCCACCTAAATATCCAGCCAGCCAAATCCCTGAAGTTGTGAATGTCAGCAGTGAGGAAAAAGAGGCACCTCCTGATGAGCCATAAACCACTGGCTGAGTGTGCTGGAAGCCTGGGCAGAGCAAAGTCCTGCTCTGGCACTGTGGTTTATTCCCCAAGCTTCATCTTCCCAGCACAGAAAGAACCCAGCCCTACCAGCAGCTGCCATTGGTCCTCCTACATCCAGCAAACTAAAATGGATTGTGTGCAACCTCTTGGATTCTGAGCACAGCAGATATAGTTCTGAAACTTTTTCAACATCTGGCTTTTAAAACAGAGTGTTAAGAACAGCTAAGAAGATTTGTCTCAAGTTTCCATTAAAGCACATATGATATACAACAATTTCATCAACATTCCCCCATAACAAAGCAGAGGCAACTGGCCCCCAGGACAGCTTAGAGGAAAGCACAGAGTGGCCATCTTCCATATAAAACTGCACACATTTGGTCAATCTCCTGCGTAGAAGGGACAGCCCATATGGATGCTGCATTTCTCAGGGTATTATAACCAAGCACTGATAGACATCTAACTGACTACTTAATTTTAGAAGGACAGTGAGAGAAGGTGCTCTTCCACAAGGAGTGCCATAGGAGGCTTTTGCTACAGGATTGGGGATGCACAGGCACTTTGGAGCAAGCAGCGTTGGGAAAGTTCCATCACATCAAGTCACACATGGTTGTAAAAACATGGATCTAGACATAAAACACAGATATTTATCAGGTGCAGCCAACTTAAAAGCAATTTCCCCACTAATTTAAACAGCAAAACCTAAAGGGGAAAATTAGTGTTAACAACCCTGATCAGATCACCAAAATTTGAGACTTTGATTGTTCTAACACATTTTAGCAAAAAGTTTGGTTTGGATTTCTTTTCCTTTTGATGCAACCTCTGTGGCTTGTGCTGTGTCATAGACAGTGTTTTATTTGAAAGAAAATTACATTGGTCAATTTTTAGATTCATGTACTAATTTCCAGGAATGGCTTTTCCCAGTTACAACTGCTAATGTTTTTCTAAGAACGTATTTATTCATCACAGTATTATACACAGCCTTTCTCTTGGGCTGTTTGTCCTCATCTTTGTAAGGCTAAGAGGACAATATAAATTTGCAAAAATGAACTGCTGCATCTCCCCAGGACAATTGCACAGCTCATTCTTATCCTCAACCCAAATGCTCAGGCAGCAGCAGCAAAATCCTGATTACACATCTAAGGCCTCCAGGCTGCACCTTGTCCTGATGCAAATACAACACAAGCATCCTTCACTGGTGACCCCAAAGGCCAGTTTTGGGAATGGTGCTGTCGTGCAGAGTGGCATCCTGGCTCAAGTTCGGATTCCTGCAAGCCCCAGACCCGTTACAGTAAAGTACCAAGACATATTTAGCTGTTCATATTAGAGTGGTGCCATCTCTGCTGCAAGTCCTACTTTAATCACACGGTGCTGGGAGAGCAGAGACAAAATGTTTGATGCTGAGAGAGCTGATGGACCGTGAGGAACAGTGTTGTCCCAATACAGGGGCCTTGGTTCATGGTTTGCTGTTGCCTTTAGTGAAAGTAGGAGCCTTCCTGTTAACTTCTGGTCCTTGCTGTAAATCAGGTTGTTGCCATGAATTATACACCAGAGCTTTTAGGAACTTGTGGGTGAATGTTGAGAGATTTGGCACACTTAGCATGAGACTCCCACATGTGTGACTGGGCAGACCAGCCTTCCTGCCGACTCCCTGGGTTATTCAGGATGCTCCCTGCGTTCCCGAGCTCTCCCCAGCACTCCCCCAGGTGAGCCCATGGCTCAGGTAACACGCACACGTTGCTCCGGCCCGTTTTCAGGAACCAGCCCGTGCAGCAGCACCGAGGGGAAGCCACACCAGGGGAGATGCCGAGCGGCACAAAAGGGTTGCCTGGCCGAGCCATTCGGGAGGGATCATTAGAAGTCTCGGAGCGATACAATGGCCTCGATTGTTCTCCCCGGGCTGGGAAGTGGGAGGCGATTCCCACGGTGCTGCGGGCGCGGTAAATCACCGCGCGGGGCCGCATCCTGCGCGCTGCCAGCGCCGGGATGGGCCAGGAGGGACATTCCCCAATCCCGGAGCCCTGGAGAGGGGGCATTCCCAGCCCCAGTGCCCTGGCACAGGGGCCACTGACCAAATACTGTACCATCAGTCTCACAGGGAAGAGGAACATTCTCACTTTTAGACAGTTCACTCACGGATGTCAATGCAGAATAAGTTTAAGTTACTTTTTCTGAGACTGGCAGGCCACACTAGAAACAACTGGATCAGGAAAGTAAAAGAATTCACATACTGCCTCAAAGTGAATCCCAGTGTAAATACACAGTTACACCCTTACCTTTTCAATGAATCCATTTTTAGGTATTGCCTACTCTGAGAAAAGCACAAGCAATACACACGCACTCCAGACAACCTCCTTGACTGTCTTATATTCAGACTTGCAGGTGTTCATACCCTTATTGAGTTCTAAAATGAGTCTGCCTACATATTTCCTCTATTTGGGAAACTGAAACACTGGTATGTTCTGGCTGAAGACAATCCTCTGGACAGTTTTAACTGCTAACTTCCTCTACCTGCTTTTTTAAATTAATATTTCTGTATATTGCACTAAAACCCTCAAAAAAAAAAAGACATCTGCTCAAGTCAGATAACTTCTACATTAAGCGCTCCAGCACTCTCAAAAATTACAGGAGTCTCAAAAATCATTCTGCGTTGACATGAACACATCCTCTCCAACAACTTCCTGTTGTAGAAAGTTTATTCACCCTTTCTTTGCTTCCTTTCTGTGTGACAGAACAGCAACAGAGCCTTGTCATCTCCCTCCCTGATTACATTAGTTTGATTATCCATTCTGCTTTTTGTGGGCTCATTTCACGCTACCACATTTATGTTTTCTCATGTTTTCATTTCTAGCACAAATATATAAAGCATGTGGATATACAAGAGACAGTTCAAAGTTGTGCTGCAGGAACATTGTAATGGGCTTTGGACCAGACTGAATTTATGCATCTGAACTAGCTGCACATGGAGATATCTAAATATCTAGATATCTAGATAGATATCTAGATAGATAGATAGATAGATAGATAGATAGATACAAATTGCTACTTGTGAGCTTCATTTTTTGGTCTAAATCAAATGAGAATAAACAACATAAACAAGGTACACTTCTAATATCCTTCTACAGCATCAACTCTTCCAGCAAAATCTAGGATTAATTTATACTAGAAATAGTTCTATCTGCCCTTTTTTGGATCAGGAACACACTTGATTTTTGTTCTCTAAATGCTCTTCTTGTCAGGCCACGCTCCCTTGGGTAGGAGGGGCTAGTTCCCAACACAGGAACAGACAACTCCAGAATTTGGAGCCCTACACTCTAAGTGGAACAGATCTTGCCAAGCCCTTCAGGGTCACATTTTTGGAAGATCATCTTTCTTAGTCATTGCCTGCTTTGCAGAAACACACTCAGCTCTCACACACACACAGTGACCAAAGTGTCAGGATCCACAGCATTAAAACCTGGAGCTGCAGCAAGAGCTGCACAGGCCAAACCCCTCTGCTGAGCTGCACTGAGAAAAGCTGCTACAGGACAGACACAAGAAAAGCTTTCTCCTTCCTGCTGCCTTAGTATAAAATTCCACATACAACTGATTTCTTAGTTAAGGCATTTAGGAAAACAACCCTCTGCACTGGATTGTCATCCCCATTTCAATTACCCATTTTTATCCCTTTACTTTCAATTAAGTGGGTAAAAAAAAAAGCTGCCTTCATGAAAAATGTTGTGCATATTTCTAATCCAGTTTATTTATAAATTTTTTCCATTAGTCTTTGTGTTTAAGGATGAAAGAGATGCAATTTATACACCAAGTTCTGCCCACCCACTGAGTATGGTGCAGAAGCGACCCAGCACAGATGCTGTGGTGGGACAGCCAAATCTCCACCCTGCCAGCCATGAGACCCCAACCTGTGAAGCCAAGAGCAATAAAGATCATCAGGACTGAATGCCAAGACAACAGGAACACCACACATGGCACTGTTGTACCTTCTTCACACACAGTGAAAATAGCACGAGCTTGGTTATTCCTCCTCTGCTCTCCTACCCTGTGGTATCTCCACCTCAAAGCTCTCAAATAGGAAAGGAAAATGGAACCAATATATAAAAAAATATCACCAACTATAACCCAGTATAGGCTTCAACTTGCAAAACTCAGGATTTTAAGACCTTTTCTCCAAAGAGTAACTAGTACTAAGTGCCATGTGTCCCACAACCTGGGCCTTTCTCTTTTGCAGCAGCATAAAGACTTGTTTCATGCAGAACTTCCAACATGCCACTGAGCAACTGTTGTGGACTCCTGGGCAGCAAGCCAGAAGAATTTGGGGGAGAAATTCCACATATGATGCAAGGGGGCAAGAAAATGCAGTAAGTCCCTGGCAGAGGGCTGTGTGTGTGTGCTTTGTTAAGAGTTAAACTACCAGAAGAGATTATGAGAGCTCCTCCAGAGAGTCTGTTCTGATGAACCAGCTACACAGGCAGAGGTGCATGACCAGCAATGGCTTATTTTTGGCTCCTGCCCAGAGGTGTGTACAGACATCACTAGGATGGCACATGCCCTCACAGGAGAGTGAATTGGCATTCCAGGGCTCCTCAGAACAATGGATGGGCCCCAACTATGGCTCCAGAAACACGGATTCCTTTCCCCTGACACCCTGCCCAGGGGACACAGCAAGCACAGGGACACTCAGTGACACAGCTCTGAAATCCCCCCTGCACAAAGAAGGAACATTCTGCTTCAAAACATCAGGCTGCATTATTCTGGGAGTAGCAAAACTGGAATGCACAGAACATTATGAATGGTTTTGTTTCCTACTTTTCTTCTGAAATATTTCAATTAGAAAAGCATGAGGGAAACAGAGAAGGAATAACTTTGAGAATTAATTTTTAACTTTCTAAATGACCATGGAGCACTATTATTTTCACACCTGGTTTTGAAAGTCAATCTAACAAGTGTGCCACAGATGACAAACTAATTACCATCAATACTGAGGGGTGGCAGTTTTCCATTAGATAAGCAGATGATATTACCAAATCCACATCACTGGCTCCCAATGCTCTGCCAGGCTGACTGAAATCTTGTATTGCTCTGACTTTGCAACAGCTACAGCCTGAGACTGGAAACATTTACACGCTGAAAAAGAGTAAGAAAAGCTGCCCTAATGTACTGATTCCTGTCTGTGCAATGGCCTGTCCCTGGTGCTTTTCACTCTCAGGACAGCAGGAAACAGCTCTAAGAGGGGCCAGCAAGGTCTGGATGCCCAGCTGTGGCACTGCCCACGTCACCAGTGCAGTGCTGTGACACTGCCATGCAAGGGAACAGTCACATTCTGCTCAGGGGAGTGGGAGAGAGAGAAGGAGCTGATGAAATACTCAAACTGAGGAAAATGAGGAACATATTTCTCTTTTCTCTCTGCTCCACAAACCCTTTGGACCACATGGTGAAATGGAATAACTTCTGTTATGGAAAATAAGGCAACAGCCAGAAGGACCTATGAAATCACTTGCAGAAGAAATTACATACACAGAATGGGGAAATCAAATGTTAGGATACATAAAAATGCAGTTAGCTATTTCAAATCTACCTCCTCCCAACCTGTGTCTCTCACAGCAGCCCACGTGTGCTGCAGGCCTGCACACAGCTTGCCTCACTTCAGAGAGGGCTGCCTGACTGGCCTGGCACTGTGCTAAACTGTTCTGTCCTAAGCAAATTCAAAAATATTTCCTAATGCTAATGAAACATGTTGACTCTCCTTGACTATCTTCACAATGAAAGTCATGTTCTGGAAAGGGCATGTGCCAAAGACAAAACATGTCTAGTAGCTATACAGAGAGCTGAAAGAAAAAGGAGCTCTTCTAATCTATTCTTTAAAAAGGTTACTAAAACATTCTTGTCAAAGTACTCTAGAATATAATTCAGAAATAGCAATTAAAAATAATTTGCCTGAGGTGAAAGCTCTTCCACGCTTACTGTTAGTTCTCTTCAGTTTAATAACAAGAAGGGCCTTGCCAGGCTGCATCCACCTCAGTTTGGCACAGAATACTGACGATGCCAAAGCATGGGAAGTGCAGAAACACCAGGAGGCAGATGGAATACAGAGTCTGCACTGGGGACTCTGGCTGAGTAAACACAGTTCCTGCAAGTGAGGAGCACCCTTGGAGGGCATGACTTTGTCCAACATCTTTTGGGAGTTTGCTGCAGGAGGAGGTGAGAAAAGGGAAGGTAGTGATTGGAGGCAAGGGAATGGGAGAGGGCACATTTAAGGAGAAGAGAAGTTTGAGCCTGTCCCTTCTGGCAGCTGCTACCCAAAGGCAGCAGGGATGTCTGGAGAGCTCTGGGTTTCTGTGCCAAAGTGACAGGGCAGTCGTGCACGCACAGTCAACTCCTTGGTCTAATACCTGACATGCTTCAAAACCAGCTCGATCTCACTCATATTAAATAGGGATTTTTTGTCAAATAATACACTAAAGCTCATTGTCAGGTCTCAACCTTTAACTCAGAAGGAGATATCAGGCAAGTCTGAGAAGTCTGTTTTAAATGTTTATTTCATTACCCTGACATTCAGCAGAAGCTGTTCCCTTTGTGCACTGCTCCAAACATGTCATATTCCCAGAACAGGCACACATCACTTGGGAGGCTTGTCCACTGAGGTCAGGTGGGTGCACAATGGGAGAGCTGTTGCCTTGCTTCACTCTGAGGTGGGAGCAGCACCTCTGCCCCTCAGCAAGCACACTCCTTACTGCCATTGGGCTGCACCTTGGCAGATTCCCAGAGGGAACAGGTATCCCTGGAAAACTGTAAAGTGCTGCCTCACAGCCCACCCTTTTGAAAATAACTCCATTCAACAGAACCCTGTTTGCACAAAACACAAGTAGGTTCAAACAGAAATTACTAAAAGAATTGCCAATGTATTTTCAAATTTTCTTTTCCTCTCAGCTAAAACATAAGGCATTCAAATTAAAAAGTCACGAGTCCTGCGAGCTCCTCTTCATTACCACTCTTCCAGAACAGAAGAGAGAAAAAGTGGCCTCAGGCTTTGGCCAGAATTTGTGGGGAGAGACAGAAAGGGGGAAAGAGACCTAGTTGTTCAAATGCACCATTTATCATGCTTTAATTAAATACAGCTCAGGAATTTCCCCAGAGTTGTGGAGGGAGGACCATAGAGCTTGTGATGTACATTTAGGACTCAGCCACAGTACTGTATATTCCTACCAGCACAACATTCCCTAAATAGGCCACTAAGTGAAGCCCCAGGTGCTGACAGCAACTGTTGTGTCACCATCCTGTTGGGTCCCACCTCGTGGCCTCAGTCTATAAAGTTATGTCTGCTCTTCCCTACACATTGTAGTCATTGAAATTGTCCTCGAGCTTCTTATTGCCTACATTTTTATCTTTACGAAACATGCAGCAAATCCTCCATTAAAAACGCCTGTAACCACTGCAGGTGACCCTGAGCCCTCCTGTGCAGAGATGCTGCTGGTGCTGGGGGGTGGCACAGCAGCCCCACAGCTCTGCCCACAGGAGGGAGGGGAGGTACCCGGAGCTGGCAGATCTCAGCCTGGGAAACTATTCCCTTCCGTCTAGTTTGTAGCAAAAGGCAGGGAGGGACTGGCTTCTAATGCTCAGGGGGACCTTTTCCTAAAGAGGCAGATTAATCATATCCTCTCCAACAAAAGCCACCAGGAAAGTTGAGAGCTCTGGCTGCTGCAAACTCCACGTATTTTCTCAGACTCTGCTCCTCAAGCTGTCCATGCTTAATTCTCTTGGCTTATATGTGCCCAGACCTTTTTCATGTGCCAGCTGGTATTTACGCCCCGTGTGACACATTGTAGATAAACTGACACAGACTAAGCCCTCTCCCCACTTTCACACACATTACAGACACTTAGTGCACATAAACAAACAAAACCATTCTATGCAACTGATGGTCCTCTTTAAGCATTGCATTCACAGGAGAAAGGATTTAAATAAAACTTTTTTAAAAAATTTTTAAATCCCACAAATCCAGAGGATTTTATAAAAATTCTTTCAGTAGGCCCTATATTGAATACTATGTTTTCATTACACTTTTTTTTTACATGAACTGTGATGTAATTTCAGTCTCAATAATATTGTGCTTCCATACCTCAGGTTAAGTTTCTTTTGAGGTTAACTGGAGTCTTTGCTCAGCAATGAAGTGGGGACTGGCCACAGTCCCTGTGCTCCCGACAGAGGAGCTGCAGTGTGCGTGTCCTTCCAGCTCTGCCCAGCACCTCATTCTTACTGCCCTCTGCAATCCTCTCCTCCCTTCAGCAGGAATGTTTTTAAACTTGAGCTCTTCATTTCCACTTCCAGTGTTGAGGGACTAAATAGGAAAGAGCTTTGCCTTTTATTAGCAAATCATCAGTACCAACAAAACCACGAGCAACAAAAAAAGCACATCAGCATGCTTTGCAGCACTGGCACTGACTGACGTCTCCTCCTTCCCCGAGCTTTTTTGTGTTTGGGGGGGATTTTTTGTTGCCGGTTCTTTAATCAGTGCAACTAGACTACTGAGCTTTAGGAAGGAGAGGAGAGCGAGTCCTTTCATTTGTAATTAGTGGAAATGCAGCAGAGCATTACCAGCTGTCTGTGTCCAAGGCGTGCTCAGCAGCATCTCGGCGGAGCGCCGGGCAGGGCCCGGAGCAGCGCTCGGTCCCCGCCGGTGACACACCCGAGGGCTGCACCGAGCACAGTCCCTGCTCGCCCTCGGGCAGCACAAGGGCTTTGTCTGCCTCTTCCACAACACAACTTCTCATTTTCTACCTTTAACAACGCGGCAGAGAGAGCGCAGGAGAGCGGCAGACGGAAAGACAGACAGCGTCCCACACGATGAGATCAATTAGGCAATCACTTTGGACATGTTCAGACAAAGAGGGTGGTCTCCTTGGAAACTGCAGTCACATGCACACACACTCGGAATAACTTCTCCCACACTCCATTCTCTGCTCAGTACAACACACCGGGCCGTGCCCTCCGAGGGACAATCGATCGCACACGCAGCGCCCGCAGCGGGTCCGGCCCCACAGAGCGCCCCTCGCTCCGCTCCCACCGCTCCGCTCGGGGCTGCAGCACCGCAGAGTCAGGAAGGGGACAAGGAAGGGGCAGGCAGAGCTTCCAAGGGTTGAAGATGAAAATCACGGCTTTTTGGAAAGCAAAATCTCTCTTAAAACCTTCAAAGGCTTCAGAAAACTCCCAGAGGTGAAATGAAAGAGCTGGAGAAAGTTACCTGCCTGAAGTGAAACACTAAGTTTACTCTGGGACAAGGAAAACAATCAGATACTTAGTAACAACTTTTTTTTCAATTTCAGAAATAAAGGAAACAACGTTTTATATCCACATTTGCAAAAAATTCTTGGGCCCACACTGTTCGGATTTGCCAAAGTATTTTACTACTGAAGCAAAGAAAACACCATCCCCTTCTGCAAGGCTGTGATAAAATATTTAATATTTTGAGCAATAAAGTCAGACATTATAAAGATGGGCCTTAAGTGTATTAACTATTGAACTGACAAAAGGTGGCTGTTTCAAATGGAGGAGAGCAAATTTTAGAAAGAAATTTTGCAAGAAGGTACCATTACATGAGGTTAGACTCCTTCAAAACACAACATTTCTGAGTCTTCTCTAAGATTAGAACACATCCTGGAGTTTTTGGCATATTTAATAGCCTTGCTTGTATTCACTTCTTTGTATTAGAACTGTGTCTCCCCAGAGTGTTACACAGCTCAATTAACAGGAGAGGGACGTTGTGCACAGCACTCAGACCAAACAAGCTGCAACAGTGTCATGTAACAATAGGTGAAATATCTGCCTTAGCAATCGATACAGCCTTCAATTAACCTCAGAATGAACTTTGCTTTTTCAGGCAAAAAGACAACATTTTCTAATTGAAAGCTTTAAAACCACACAGTGCCAACATAAGCACCAAGAGAGCCAACTGACCCTGGAAGCAAGAAGATCAGTTACCAGAACTCCCACTTCACCCTGTGCACAAGTCCCACACTGGAACTCCTATGAGAAAAACCTGGAGATTAATGGCAAATAGGATGGTATGACACAGCCCTGCACTGCCAGAGCAGCTCTGAACTCCTCAGCTGCTCAGTGACAGAGGCTCTGTTAGTACTGGGACCAACAATGAGGGAAGATGAATCAGTCCCACATACTGCACCAGTAGGGACATTCCTTTCTCAAATGGACCTCCAAATGCTGTACTAAGTTTTCCCTTTGCCATCTGAAAACAGATGCAAATTGCAGCACAGAATAAATTGTCACAAATGCCTAAAAAAAATATCAAATATAGATAAATCTGATCCGAATTGAAAATTTGAGCTAAACCTGTGCTCTGCAATCTGCAGGTCTTGCAGAAAGGTTGACATGGGATTCTCTTCCCATTTTGCTTCCAAAAGGAAGCATTACAAAGGAAGGGGCATGCTTGTCCTCTCCTTCTGCCAAACATCTTGCAAAAGGAAGGTGTTGCAATTTCTTCCTGAATCTTAGTCCAAGACTCTGAGCAAGCACATTTTTCTTGCAAGAAACTAAATCAAACTGCAAAAGCTCCACTTCTCTACAGGTTCAGCCTCACTATGTTACCTGGTGAGTCTTGCAGCTACAACACATTCTGCCCCTAAACTGTAAGGGAACAGGATTAAAAGCATTAATTCTAAGTTCATACAACTGCAAAGGAAGCTGTTCCTTCAAGCAAAACAGGCCAGAGTTCCAGAGCTCCTGCTGCCTTGAGCAGGAGCCTTCCAGCCCTCCAAGACACCCCAGTCCTGCCCCAGCCCTGAGCCAGCCTTGGCCTGTGCTCAGAACAGGCCACTGCTGAGCTCACCAAAGATGTGGGCACAGGGGCCAGAGTAAAATGATAAACAGGTCCAAACAGTTTAGAAACACCAAGTAAACTAGTTTGAAAACCTTGGAAACTGCCAGTGTGTATCTGGAAACACTTACTGGTGCACATGGTGAGTGCAGCTCCAGGGACAGTCCTTTCTGCTCATGAGGAGACCACATAATACTGCAACTTCATCCTAAATTGCCTGAGAACTTCTGGCCACAGGATTCCAGTGGGTATAAACCAGTGATTAAAAAACCCTCTCTCTTTGTGAGACAGCTCAAACCTTCTCTTACCTGGCAATGGCTGAAACAAAGAAGTCATTGGATTCTCTTGAAAACTGGAACTGCAAAATTTAAGCCTGTGGGACAGAGCACCAGCCTGAGTCAAACTGAACAGTCTAACTAAGACACACATGGACAGCTGCAGCCTTCGAAGGGACAGGAACATCTGCAATCCCACAGCACTCAGTGTAACTGAACATTTCCATGCTGGTTTCCCACACACCATTTATGCTGCACATACACCTAACACGAGTCTTCCCTCTCCAACCATTCCATTCCAGCTCCAATGCCAACCACAGAGAAGTGTCCCAGAGAGCAGCAGAACCACCTGGGCTCTGCAGAAACCCTTTCTGAGCAAGCTCTGGCAGTGCACATCGAGCCCCTCCGGTGTTTCCAAACCGTGGGGTGCCCTGTTGGCCAGAATGCAGCTCTCTGGGAGGAAGGACAATGTATTCCAGCAAAAGGGGCTTTCAGAGGACAATGACCACAACCCTGTGCACTTTGCTCCTCTCAGTGTCACCTCCTCAATAACACAAGAGACTGTTCCAAAGAGCCAGGAGTGAAAAAGAACTTTACCTTTGTCTTTTCAGAGGTGAGTGTTTTTATTCCACTTTGATATTTTCGTTCCAACCTTGTCAGGCAGAGCCCAAAGAAGGAACTCCACCTCAGTTACAGTGTACACTTCGAATGCTATCCCATATTGGACACAATTTTCTGTCTGACAAGTTCATTCAAACTGTCTCCAAGTATTACAGAACCAAATGCCTGTAAGAATGTGAAAAGAGAACTGAACAAATTTTTCTTTCTCCCATTGTTATTCTACCCTTACTATGATGTTTTCCTCACATCTCTGTGAATAACTTAATTCCACAAAGAACACAGGATGTAAAGTTCCTTTTTGGTATTACTTTGAGGCTCAAGTCTAGGAGTAGAATTTCAGAAAGCTCTGCTTACATCTTAGTACCAACAGTCCCCAAAGCACCTTCTTTCCTGCTCATTTGGTTATTCCTGTCTGGATTTTCCATTCTCCCCAGAATCCCCATGGCCAAGGAGAAGATCTCAGCTCCTGTGCCATGGATAAAGCAGGAATGCTGGAGGCAGCCAGGCCATGTGCAGTGCTCCCCACACTGCTGGGCTCAGCCTCAGCACAGCAGCCTCACCATCCAGCCCCAGGGAACACGACTGCACGATGCACAGGATGAGCCCTAAAACTGCCAACCCAAACCACAGCATTCCCTTTGCATTTCCTGCACTAAACTGAGTAAAAGAACCATGGAATAAAACAAAAACATTTTGGTTTTAAAAAGCATAGTCCATTTACTGAGGTATTACAAAATCACAACTCATTTTTCCCTTGTCATTAATACAGTATTTCACTGAGCAATTACTGAAATCACATACACTGCATGTGGACAAGGAGCTGAGTAGACTTTTGTGCAGGATAAATTATAAATATCCCCATACAAACAGTGCTTTACTAGAGCAATAGAAGTACAGACTCTACCTCTGAGGGGTGAAAAGAAAAAAGGCAAACTCTTGCTTCCTGTTATGTTTCAATGTTATCCTTCAAAAGTTCAGCAGCAAAGAGCTACCACAAAACAATCCAGAGTATGGAATGAGACAGCAACTGGCAAGCAACACATTGCACGGGACAAGTTGTGCTTTTCCCTCAAGCCAGTGAATAAATTGTATTTAATGCAAGAAAATTACTGTCCATAGGTCTTTAAATAAAGATTAAAGGACTAGTAAAAAAAGGAATGTATCAAATTGGGAGAAACCTTTACTGTTTGTGCCTCAGAAATTGCTTTAAAAACTAAACTAATTTGAGTCAACAAGACAAAGAGAGTCTCTGCACTTCAGTTGAAAGGTGAGGGCAATTTGGGGAATAAGTATCTACATGGAAAAATATCCTTCACTGGTTTCTGTACCTGCTATTGCAGTTTGATTTCAGATAGAGTAAAGCAAATAAAAATCTGTCCCTATAATTTACTATCTGAGAGATTTTTATTTTAGTGTCTAAAGACATTGTTCTGTGTTCTGCCTGTACTTCTGCACCAAAATCTCTCTTCTGATAACAGTGAACAACATCCACACAAAAGGAAATCTTTTATACAGAGTCTGGATTAACAAATGCTCATGTTCAGAAGTTAGTGCAATGGGAGATGCTCACACAGTCACACCAACTGCACAGAGAGACACAGACTAAAGGAAAACTAACAAACTCATACAGGAAAACTTACAAGTCTTCTGCAATAAAACAAACAAACCCCCCAAACAAATAACAAACCGAAAAACCCTCTAAATTTTAAGAGACAAACACCACCAGCACCACTGCTGCCCTGGAAATACAGATGTAATTAACACTCCTCCCAAACTTCCCCAAAGGTCCAAGACAAAAAAAATGTGCCCAGGGAGTCAGCCTGACCCAAGGGAAGCCTGTATGAATGTAGCACAAAAGCAAAGTATGGTTCAGTGACTACTCCTGGTCCTACAGAGACAACCAAAAAACCCACCACACTCAGTAAAGCAACACTCCCGCAGGATGAAGAGAAGCAACACTCGTTTTGTGCCCTCCACACTTCCCAATACTCGGCTCACACACGAGGCAGGGAACAGCCAAGGCCGTGGTTTGGTCAGATGACACATCTGCTGCCGGCTCCCCATGGGAGAGAGGCGGGACTGCTGCTGCCTGAGGAACCTCCTCCTGCTGGGACACTCGCCAGGCACGGATCAAACATGCAGAGCTCTCTAAACTAAACCCTTTCTTTTCTCACTAAAGAGACAAGTAGGGCTATGTGCAAATACTGAAACAGTATTGGGTATTTCTTATAGTAAATGAGACAGGAATTAGCCCCAAGTGAGTCGGCAGTGCTGGGAGGAACAGCCCCTTGAGCCCCACCTTGGCCTGGCTTTGGCATTCACTGAGAGGTCCACCCAGGGCGGGGCTGTCTCTGAGCACATCAAGGCTGCCCCTCAGACCTGAGCCCAGCACAGCTCTGAGCACAAGAGCCCCACTCAGCTCCCAGATGGCCTCAGAGCCCACAGCCTGAACCTTGCCAGAATAAATATTCTGAAGCATTGTTTAGGGGGAGATTAGATGCACCTACATTGTGCCAGGGAGCCTCAGGTCTACCTTTAAACCATTTCAAATGTGGGTAGTGCTAGATCTAGCTTTACATCTATTAAATCTGACCTGTGGGAAGCATCTCAACCCACCTGGAAGTGTGACACTCACTGTTTCACACCACAGCCATTTATGGGTTTGTACAATCTCTGTACCTGCTCAGCTGCTTTAAGGCTGACAACAAATGGACTGAGCCACACTCATTTTTTGTCAGGATTTTTGCAGTCCAGATGCTTGTGCAGAAGAAGCAGAATGTATACAGTCCATTCACTCACTCTTAAATAAATAGTTATTTTGACATATACCTCAGTCTATGAAAAACAAGACAGAAAAAGCAGTGACTTCTTAAAGGAAACCTTGCAGCCACATTACCTGCTCCCCCAACAGACATGTCTGTTCTGTGCCATTTCCCCTCCTATCTAAACAACTATTTCCTTTGCTTTAGTGGTACTGAATTATAAAAGCAGGAGCTATTGCATGAGCTACAATGAGAAGCATAAACAGAAGGAATATACATACACATCACATTCAGGCCAGTGTAATAAAAATTAAACACTGCCTATCCCAGTCTGCCTGTTCACTGAACTGAATCCTTCCAAGGATGCTGACAGCCCTCCCTCCCCACTTCCCTTCTCTGGCTCTTGGTGGCTCACCACAGACCACTATCACTTGACCCACAATGAAACTATTGGATGGTTGTCACCACATTATCCAGTTACATTACATCACATAAGCACTGCTGTAATTTTCACAGTTTCTGTCCAACTCCAGCAGGTTCCTGCTAAGGAAAGGGACTGAGGATGCCAGTGTTTCTCCCAAGAATGGACTCATTTCTTCAACACAAACCCCATGGCAGTTCAAGGCTGTAAATGCAGTGCATATTTACAGGAAGCACAGGAGAACAATGTAACAGACAGCAGATCTAACTCTCGTGTTCCCCACATACATAAACCTTCTGTGCCAGTGTATACTCCCCACTGCTACGTTACAATCCATATTCAGCACACTCATGGAACATGAGTAATAGCATACAGGAAAATCAGAGAGCTTAAAACAACTACCTAGGGCGATTTTTTGGATCCATGTACTTCAATGTTAGATTTAATGACAGAAACATAACTGAAGTGAGACGTCCATGTACTCTCAGTAAACAATCACATAAAACCCCATGCAGCTCCTGCTGAAGTCAGTGTATGATTTGTCTTTCTGTTCCTGGGGACAAGGATGAAAGGCTTGTCCATGCTTTCAGTCCTCCCCAACTCCTGCAAATGCCTGTCCAAATAGTCTTGCTTTAGTTCAAATTACGTCTACAATGTTTAGATTATTTCAAGGAAGTGAACTAAGCTATACTAAAAAAAAAAAGTCCCCATCAATGTAAAAGTGAACTCCCAGAGCATTACACAGTGTGTTCTGTATTGTCAAAGGATTACACTGGAACAGCAGCTCTGACAAACACCCTTTTGTGGACAGGGCTCAGAAGGCCCAGACCAAACCAGAAGCAGTTGGTCAGAAACTGAGACCACTGTTTCCCAGCACTACAATTACACTGCTACTACATGTCCCTGCAACAGTTAGTGGGGAAAAAAAAGTAAAATTAGAATAATTCAGCAAATTAGAAGTTGTTTGAAAGCAAAGGGCACAGCAATTATCAGCCAACACTAGTGCAGCACTTCAGTATTTCCAGTACAAAGGATTTGATTCTCACACAAGTTCCTGCTGAAGACTAAGAATGGAAATGGAAGAAAGTACCTTGAAACCTTCACCAGTTTCTGAGAAGAAGAAATCCTCCTCATGGAATGGAGTAAAGTAAAACAGAGCAATTACATTGTGACAGAAAAGCTGCTGCTCTGTAAGCAAACTCCAGGATGTGATACCAGTCTGTGCCTTTAAGCATCTGGATCCTGCAGTCGTGGCTCTGGAAGAAAAGCCAAGGGGGGAAAGGAACAGAAGCAGAGAATTCAGTTACTAAGCTCACCTGACCTACCAAGTTTAATATTCAAAAAGGGGGAAAGAAATCATCTTTGTGCAGAAATTCTTTGTTTTGTGGCTTTTACTATGCTGTACATACACACACATTTAATCAAGGCACAGGACTGCACTCTGGAGAGCCAGGATTTATGCTCTGACAAGCTGTCACATACAGAAAGCTAAAGTCAAGATTTAAGAGCCTAAATGTTTCAAAATTTGTTCCTCAGACTGTTTGTATCCTTTCAAATCTTGCTCAGCTTCCTGCTACCCCTTATTCCTTCTGTAATGGTACAAGGGGCAAGTCCACTGAAATGAAATTTTACACCCAAATCAAACCCCTGACATAATAGGCACACATGGTTCTATTGCTCCTTCTCCTCTAATGCTGGTATGCTTTTTATTTATACATTTTAAGCAGATAATTTTGGTATTCATTATCAGTAAAACAAACCCAAACTTGTTAGGCAGATGCTCAACTTTTTCCTCTTGAGTCAAACTGTTCATCCTCTCCTGACTTCTGCTTCCTACAAAAGTAACTCCCAAACTCCCGAGCCTCCTGAATCACAGTAATTGTTCAGGAGTTGGACAGTTTAGCCATTTAGTGGCCTGGTGATCTATTTTGCCATCAGAAGCCGTGAATGGCTTCGTTTTCCCCATCCTTTGCCACAAAAATAGCCCTTCTGTGTGCCCAGCAGCCACCACGTGATGCTGACGGGCAGTTCACTGCACTCAGAGCCCCTTCTCTCACAGTGAGCTCCCAGGAACAGCAGCTTTTGTCTTCACATGATGTTAGCTGACATAAAGTGACTCTAGCGAAGTATTTATTTGTTATATTTTTTAATATTAAAAAAGCTACATGTGGAGTGTTTCAGGGACTTGAATTACAGAAGACTGAATTAGCAGTTTGGTTTTGTTCTGATTTTGGGAGGGAGCACATCACTAAATTAGATCCAGCAGAACCTTTGATCAGTGTTAAATTAGATAATACACATTCACACATACAGTGCCTCTTAAAGCTGGGAAAGGTGTACCAGGATTCTCAAGCTGTGAGCAATGGAAAACTGAGGTATCTAAGGGTCTTTGCAATCCAGAAGTCTAACGCAGAGTTAAAAATATTAACTTTTTTTCTAACAGGTTATCTTGTCTTTTCTGCTTCTGCAGAATTTTGTATGTCTAAAGCTGTTTGCCAAAATTTATTAATTATTACCACTCAGCTAACATATGTCCACACCTCCAACTTAAAACAATTTTTATTTATAAACAGGTCCCACATGTTTCGCAGCACTCAGTCAGCTTTCTCTGCTGGTGGATTCCCCCCATGTATAATTTTTCTTTTTTCCCCATATTACTGTATTGGAATAACAGTATCTATTATTTGAATTCCATGAATGCACTTAGAGGTTGAACTGAAAACAAAAAATATTGCATATTTAGATCTCTTCCTATGGTAAACAGAGGGGAGAAATGTAAAACTCATATAGAGAAACTGTTTTGCTACAAATAAGGGAGAGAATTTTGCTAGATAAAGCTCCAAGGTTAAAGGAAACTAAAAGATAAAATACTTTACATGTATCAGTTATTTTCTTTAAGACTGAATCTCCAGAAGGGGACGAGACTCTTCTAGCAAAGGCAGTTTGTATATGGAGCCAGGGCTCCAGAGTGTTCAGGCACTCACAGCTCTAGTAGAAGGTTTCAGTATGTATACAGACAAGAACCTGTATTTTAAAAGAATTGCACTGAAAGCAACACCCAAATTGCAGAGAAGAGGTTGACACATAAATCTGCCATCTCAAAGAACAGGCAACCAAATTGTTGTCCATTCAGTCAGACAAGTTTAGCAAGTAACAACGGAACTTAAATCAGATCCTTCTGTCTAAGACATTGTTCTCATATGTGGCTTTAAGAACTCAAATGGCAGCACGTTTACCTTAATTATTCCTTGTTTATCTTGCAGCCTTTCAGTAACACCTCTGCTTTTACAGACAGCACACCTTTTACAGAGAGCACGCCGTGCTCTCCCCGCCCCTGCCGTGGGTCACTCTGCTCCCCACGCGGGCAATGTCATTGATCCCACAGAACATGT
>JAWWLZ010000042.1:65623296-65633471 GCA_035041345.1 Poliocrania exsul
TTCCTTTGGGTTTTAAGTAACTGCATATTTAAGCCCTCAGACACATCCTGAGCTGCAGAAAACTGAGGGATGCCAATGCAGACCAGTGAGCCACCAGCATTTTCATAACTTCATCCTGTCTTCCAACAATATTTATGTGCACCTGAATTCAAAAACACCTTTGGTTTAACTGCAGAGTATGTTTTAAAGGCAAAAAAATTATAACTTGGTTTGTAACATTTTATTGCTTTGTGAATATTGCCAAATTCTTGTACTGAAGAGAGGGAAAAAAACTTTCCAGTTCACCTTCTGGACAACACTAATTCTTTCTGTATTTCTTTTTATCATTGCACCTGCTTCCCCCTTTATCAAAGCTCTCCACTCAGGAGCCTACTTGGAGAACTTCTAGATTGCATTTTTTATGTGTAATTTTAATTTATTTCCCAGGCTCTGCCAACTAATGGTTTAACAACAAGATCTGCCATCTCACATTTCAAAGAAAGAGCCTGTCATGTAGGCACCCATCCCACTTTTCATGTTCATCATGATGACAAATAGTTTTCTAATCTGCAAACCTTTGGGAAACAGTTTCCACCTGAGAATATTAGGAGACAATAGGCATCTTAGTGACCTTTTCACACAGAATTCTTTTCCTATTAAGAGTTTCATTTGGACTTTGCCAACTAAAAATGTTTGTATTTCTTCCAATGACAGAGCTCCTGCTGGCCAATTTAAAAAAAAATCCTACACTGAAGTTTAAAATCAGCTTTTAAAAACTATGAATATGATTTTTTAAATAATTGTAATAAACCACTCACGTGCAGAAGAAAGTCCTACAATGCAGCTGTGGGCACATAAACCTGTAAGGGAACGTGCACCTACCTCTTTATTGC
Organism: Poliocrania exsul; assembly: GCA_035041345.1. Classification (NCBI taxonomy): domain Eukaryota; kingdom Metazoa; phylum Chordata; class Aves; order Passeriformes; family Thamnophilidae; genus Poliocrania; species Poliocrania exsul. The sequence continues at coordinate 65,624,169 of JAWWLZ010000042.1, forward strand.
AACCTGCTCTAATGAAGAGAGTCACTAATTGTTCTGTTAAGTTATCAGAATCTATCCTGCTTCCTTCTGGATATAAAACATGCCCAGTGACAGAGCTATCACCTTCAAATAGTTTGATTAAATGTAGAAAGCTTCAGGTAGAATCATCAGAACACCTTCTTTCTTTGAGAGAAAACCCCACGACCAGTGAGGACAGAATTTATTTCCTATAGTTAAAACAACTGCTTTGCAGCTGTGCTGCCTATTAAAAATACTTTGTTTTTAGACACAAATTAATTATGTCAGAATTAATCTGAGGCAAATACTATCTTAAAATTAGTACTTCTAGAGCTATAGCAGTAACGAGAAGAATCTGGTTTAATTTCTCTTTAAAATAAATTTAATTTCATACAGTCAATATAAAGATCTGCAGTCTAAGTGATTTTCCTTTATGAAGTCAATGCTCTCATATGAGCCACAGACAGAAAGATGTTCATAAATCCTCCAGGACATCTTTTCACAAAACTGTAACTTTTTTGTTCATTGCTGCCTTCAGGTTATGCATTTAGTTCAGTTGGTTAAAACTTGGGTGTGATAACACCAAGGTCAGGGGTTCAATCCCCTGTGTGGGCCACTGACTTAAGAGTTGGACTCGATGAGCCTTGTGGGTCCCTTCAACTCAGAACAGTCTGGGATTGTGTGACTAGTTTTGGTTTAAGCTGTTTCTCCCACAGAAACTGAGGAGTTTCTGGGGAAAAGGCCGTGCCATTCCAGCAGCAGAGTGACCCACAGGGCAGACACTCCTCCCAGCCTCCCCTGCACACGCTGCTGAACACACAGCCTGGATCTGCACGGAGGGCAGGGCTGCGCACATGGGGAGCCACAATGCTGGCCCAGGGCAGTGCCGCAGAGTCAGTCAGAACACAGGAAATCCCACTGACTGTCCCACAACACCAGCACAGCACAAGCCACTCCTCTCCACAGCTGCTTTAAGGGCAGTCCTGGTATTGGCAAGTTTTCCACCCCAACTCACACCAACAGTGGCTTGTAAGAAATACTGACCCTTGAGAACACGCGATGCAAACGCAGCTCCTCCCACCGCCTTCCCCGAGTCCTGGCACCGCTGCCTGCTCCGTGCACGCTGCTCCAAACGGGCTGGAACGCTGCTGGCCAGTGCCCTGTTGGTGCAGACAGCAGAGTGAGCACGACAGGTTGCCTTTGCCGGCAGTAAAACAGACCGGGACAGGAAGGCTCCTCTCCTCTGCTGCCCCTTGTACAGTGAGACTGGGACAGCTCAGTGTCTTTGTGTTCCTGGGACAAATGCAAAGGGAGCAGTGATATCACTGCCATGCTACAAAGGAAGCTCTGGGGCTGTGTCTGTTCTAAAGGTACTTGGGTGCCTAAGGATGCAGACAGGCACCCACTGCTATTTTAGCTGTTCACCTAATTAGCAGATTTAGTTGCAAATTGCAGCTTTGGGCACCAGAGTTTGATGGTTGTGGTGTGGATTAAATCACAGGAGTATCATTACAGCTCTGCTCCTGAGCTTCGTGTTCAGTGCTCACATGTAACTTCAGTTCAGTGGGAGAAGAGGAGAATATTCCAAAACAGCAGAGAACAGACTTGGAGTGAATGTGTATGAAGTATCTGCACCAAAATATGTAAGAGGATTACAGTTACACCAAGGCATTAAACATCCTAATTCAGTTAGTTTAGTTGCCTGGCCTTAGATCTATTAACCATATTCTACTTCTGTAACATTGTAGTTTCCCCTTTCATTCTGACCTTCTCATTCGTAATACTCCAGCCTAGGACAAGTAAATGTCTCCATTTAAGTCACTCTCAGCTTTAATGTTTGCTAATCTTTGTATATTGTGTCTTTATCTGAAGTTAAAAAGAAATTGTTAACTGCAACATGTTGCATACAACCAACAGTGTGTTTATACAGCTACAAAATTCTCTGTTAACAAATTGGGTGCTATTTAGCACTAAATGGGTTAGAAACATTTGCAAAGCAGCTCCCAGTACCAGTTCTGCATGAGGAGGTTGTCAACATGGCTAGGAATTCTGAAATATGTACCTTAAACAAACTTAGAGACATTAAAATTTCAAACTTCCCAAATCAATATGAAATATTAGAAGGCTAACATTTATTATTCTATTTTTAGAGGAAAGTGCACATTCAGAAATTGTATCAGGCCTATGTTTATGCCACTTCAAAACCAAAAACTAGATAGCAAGTGCTTCCTACCTTGGTTTTCCCATCTTCTACAGAATTCAGCTGTTCAGTGCAGTCACAGCAGGATCACCGGGACCAAAGCCAGCTGTGCCTGGTGTGTGGCAGCAGCAGCACTGACTAACCCAGCTCTGCTGTCCCAGCTGGGGTGACAGGAGATGGACTGGCCTGAGTGCAGCTCTCGTGGTGTCCCTGCTGCAGGACAAACTCAGCAGTCTGTGCTTCAAATCTGATCCCTGTTTCACTCAATGTGCACCTTTGGAGAAGCAAACACAGTGTCAGTGAGAGATACTAAGACATGGTTTTTCCTTTCTGCACCTTTTCAGCCTCATGGCTGTTTAGCTGTTGAAGCCTGTTCCATTACCCGTTGCAGTCTGGCTCATGGGTACATGTGCACAGACACACCACCTCCTTTATCTTAAGGAAACAACTCCAGGGACCTCTCCCCTCACCTGCAAATCAACAGAGTTGGCTCTAAGCTCCATTTTCTGAGCAGGCAACAGTCCTGATCAAAGTCAGTCTGTACAAAGACAGTGCTACTGCTTTTGGCTGGAGCCACTCCAATAAAAGCAGCGATGCTCTTTGCAAGATCAAGGGGAGTGATATACAGAGAAAAGCCTTCCTGGCTCTGAGACAGCAGAACACTCAAATACAAACTATCTTGATTTACTGCTAGCTTAGTCTGTGAACTGACAGTGCTGACGCAGCCAAAAAATTTAAAAATCATCTTTAATGTGGCAGAGAATCATCTCTACAAACTAAAGCACAGGTCAGACTAAGTCTATGCAACCTCTCCTAGAGCTGTCAGGTTTTTTGATTCCTGTTTCAGTATTTACATCACAAACTGTGCAGCAGCAACAGTAACAGCAGAGTTTGATGTTATGTGACTTTCCAACTCCCCTTATTCTCCCAGCACTGAGAAGGCCATGGATGTGTGTCATGCAGCATTTTCCCCTCCCCAGAGCCTGGACTCACCCTCTGGAGAGGGAGAAGTGTCCAGGCAGTCAGTGCCCAACTCCTTTAACAATGCTCCAGTGACAGTTCTGCTTCAGCCTCCACAGGGCAGAGGAAGGGATGGACACTTTGGGGAGCTGCTGGAGTTGGAAAACTTCCACCTGTATTTGTTTTTTGTGTGCAGCCACATAAACTGATTGCACAATGGGCCAAGGCAGAGTCTTGGGCAGGTGAATGCACGACCAGAGAGATCTTGGACGGTACTTTCTAGCAGTGAACTGAGGAGAATCTTTCTGCTTATGGATTTTTTGAGAATAGCAAAGACATGTTATACTGTTAATACTAATAGCTTTTAATTTCTGATAGGAATTAAAATGCACTGCATTTGATGATAAAGAGCTACCTACTTACTATAAACAGTACCTCAGCTCCTAAAATCAGCTGATAATGGTAGAGGAACCTGCTTCATTTGTTCCCAAGGCATCACTCATTGCTGAATGTCACATTTTGCTGGAGGGCTGCAGCTGGCAGAGATAAAAACACCTGCTTGTTTTGCCCCCAGTGCTGCCATTGGGGTCAGATGGACACCTCTGGGCAAAGGGGAAGGGGAAGGAGCTTCTACCTTTCTCAGAGTTGCACAGGCATGACAGGCTGTGAGTGCAGGTGGCACAGGAGGGAGCAGGACACACTCAGCACACAGACAGCCCTCAGCATGGCAGGGACAGCCAGGCCTCGGGTGCCAAAGCCAGGCCTGCCCCTGAGGGCCCAGCACGGCCATGGCACAACCAAAACCACCCAAAAAGCCACTGGAAGGTGCTGAATAGAGAACAAGTCTGAGGCAGGAGACTTGTCCTTCACTGACAGAAATTGGTTCCCAAACCACTTATTTTTATCCAGTCACAACCAGGAGACCCAACAGTAGTTTTGTGGTTTTCTGTGGAAAAAAACTTATGGTTTTCTCCAAACTTACAGTTGTCTCCAAACACCACTGAATTTGGGATGCAGTTTGCGAGCTGCTCTGACTTTTCTGAGGCCAGATTTTAGCAGAAAGGTGGAGGAAGGTCCCCTTCACAGCTCAGGCTGGCACAAGTGTTCGTGGCAGCTCCTCAGGGGAAAGTGGACGAGTCCCTGAGGGCAAAAGGGACCCTGTCCCCTGAGGGCAGAGCGGCCAATTGATTTCCCTGAGGGCAAAAGCAGCCACGACCCCCCTGAGGGCAAAAGGGGCCCCCAGTCCCCTGAGGGCAAAAGGCAGCCGTGACCCCTGAGGGCAAAAGCGGCCCCGGCCCGCCATGGTCCCTGAGGGGCCCGCCATGGTCCCTGAGGGGCCCGCCATGGTCCCAGTGCTCCCCCAGCACACCGAGGGCTCTGAGGCACTCCAGGAGCTCCAAGGCCTTGCTGCCAGGACTACAAATGTCTGCAGAGGTATGTGGGCCACCTTTGGGAAGTGTCGGGAAGGAGAGTGTGCCCCTGACAGGGCCCAGGGCAGCAGCACTGGGGGGCTGACACAGCAGAGTCTGCTGCCTCTAACCCCTGAGAGCTCCTGCAGCCCGTTCCCTTGGACCAGCCCTCTGCACACACCATCACTTATCTAGGAGAATCCTTTTATTCTGTTCACTTGGGTCTCTGTCAGGACACAGCAGTTTTGGTAATTGCTGAATGCTTTTCTCAGTGTTCCCTTGGCCTGTCAAGATACAGCCCATGGTACATTTTTCACAGACAGATGTCAAAATATGAACTCCACACCTCCTGAGAGAACAAAGAACATCAAGGAGGCGTCTCCCACATTCCTCCTCCTCCAATAAAGCAGCTGCAGCTTTGGCCCTTTGCTCACTCCCTCAACTAGCCCAAGACTTGCCCCCACTGGCCAGGGCTGAGCACAGCTGAGGGTTCCGGCTGAGGGACACAACAAATGGCTTGGAGCTCACTCGAAACAGAAAAACCACAGAGCTAATTTTGATAAGAGAATGAGTTTAAAGGTCTCAGGAGCAGGGAAAGAATGTAAGCAAAGAGACAGGAATGAGACAAGGAAACGATTATGAATGTGCTAAAAAAGAAAATATGAAGTTCCTCAGGAAGGGGAAGGTTACACGAGAGGGAAGGCAGCGGAGGGGGAGAAAGCAAGGGGAAAATCCACTGGAAAAGACTCCTGAAAAAGCACAGCAAAGGGAAAATGGAGTAAGTTCACAGCCTTCCAACTTAGATCTACATTGTAGTCCCTCTGCTATTATTTAATATTGTCTCATTGGCTGCAAGATAACTCTTCAAGTTCTCTGAGGCTGCAGTAGGACAGTCTGGAGAGGGGAGGGAATCCCTCAGCACATGATGGGATCACCATCACAGCTACTGTCCTAGGAACTCCATCAGATTTCATCCACAGCCTCAAAGTCCATCAGACACATTTACCAGGTCCTTCTTTACACTTGTTATAAACCAACCAAACACACACCAGCACCTGCACTAGAACGGGAGAACCCTCCAAAGAGCAGCAGCAGCCCAGTAGTGAGTGTGTGGATGGGTAAATGATCAGAGACAGAAAAAGCAGATCATCAAGTCACCAGTTCACTGGTCTCGAGGGGTCAGCACTCCTGGTAAGTTTATTTAGCCAATGACCAGTTCTGCAATCTATCATAGCTACATCTCTTCAAATTTGTTGTGCTGAAACATGCCATTAATTGTGTATTGGTGTTACATTATTTGTTCTGCAGCCACAAAAGCCAAACCATTTCTGTGTTCTGGTTAGCTAGCCTGGGAACCCTCATATATTTTGATCATGTAATGCTAAGTGAGTTATGGACATTTAGAGGCATCCAAAGGACACCACCAGGATTCCCATCCCCACAGAAACCAGGCAGCCCTGATGGGGAAGTGCCCCAGCATTTACTGCATCTTATAAAGGCACATGTGTGGGTCTCAAGGACAAGGGAAATCTGCATCTTGCACTGCTGTTACCCTTCCAGCCAGGGAAAAATTACTAAGTATAAGCCAGGGGAAAAATGAGAATACAGAGGAAAAAACAGGAGAGTACAAAACACTGACCACTTTTTGTAGCAAAATGAGAGTCAAGTTTAATCAGTTTAGGTATGCTGCTTACTTTGGTTTAACATCAAAAGTATTTTTTATCTGCTCTAAAAATGAAGAACAAAAAGGTATACAACAGTCTGAAAAACAGCCTCTGCACATATTCTAGAATGATAATCAAATTTGTTTGGTTTGTTGTTCAGGCACATAATTTTAGAAAGGTACATTCATGAAACTAGGAGACAAATATGGCTGAAAAAGTTCTGAGAAAGATGTAGTTTGTGAAAAACATGGTTTATGTCCTCTTTACAAGGCAAATGAACCACAAGATTTTTTTTATATTACATTAAATTTTATATTACACTGCATGAGAAATAGTTCTGCTAAATGAGGCATTAAAAGGAGAAAAAAAAAGAAGAGATAATACTTCACTGCCATTCCATCAAAAGCTGATGGGAAAAATGCACAAGACATGAATTCCATGGCAAGAAAGGGAGAAAATACAATAAAAAAAATCTGTAGGCATGTCCACGAATGTCAGCCCATTCCTTCAGCCAGCTCAGATCTGTACCTGCTCAAGTTTGCACAGCCCTTTTTCTCTACAAATGAGTGTTTGAGGCACTTTTTCATTTTCTCTATCTGTTGAATTATAATAGATTACTTTCTAAAACATTACCTAGGTTCTCATCTCCTTTTCTGAGTCCTGAAGCACATGTTTGCAAGCCAGATGATGATGGTACAGCAGGCAAGTTGTGCACAGCACCAGGGGAGCCCTGAGCCCAGGGAAGGGCCAGCTGAGGGGGGCACTGGGAGGGCTGCAGTGCCCCAGCCAGCAGGACGGTGGGGACACAGAGCCCTGAGGGGACAGGAGGACACACCTGCCCTCGTGGTGGCCCCTGGGCACAGCTGGTGGCACTGGGGGGGTGCAGGTGCCCGAGCCAGCAGGACAGTGGGGACACAGTGCCCTGAGGGGACAGGAGGCTCTCTCAGGTGTGTGGGCACAGCTGGTGGCACTGGGGGAGCTGAAGGTGTCCCAGCCAGCAGGACAGAGGTGACACAAAGCCCTGAGGGGACAGGAGCCTCTCAGGGGTGTGGCACAGGGGACACACCTGCCCCCGTGGTGGCCCCTGGGCACAGCTGGTGGCACTGGGGCAGGCAGTGCCCAGCCCCAGTTCCAGGTGTGATGCACACAAGCCAAAGGCAGAGATTCCATCAGCAGCCACCTGTAATGTTTGAGCACAGAGGGGCCTGTCCCCAGTGCTGTCTGTGCCACCCTGCCCAAGACAGAGGGGCACACAGACCCACCCCAGCCCCAGAGAACCTGCCTGTGACTGACACTTCCTGCCACCAGCACTGTGCCCAGCACACCCATCACACCCTGGCACTGGGCACTGCCAGGTGTTCTGGTACACAGCCTGGGGAAGGGTTTCCAGCCCAAACACCCATCTGCCATGGAAGGGAAAATAATCCCATACAAACCAAACAAGAAAAATGTGCTTGCAAAGCTATAGTGAATTAGGGTGTCTAACTATGAACACTTGAAGTTTTATGAATGTTTAACCTAAAAATATTTTCTGATTATGCATTATCAAGTAAGACTAAATATTTAAAGAGCATGTCTAGAGTCTACCTGAAGATTAGAGCAAGTTAGATGAAGTTTAAGGTATTTTAAATAAAGACAGGTGGAAAGCAGTTATTGAAAAGAAAAACAGCCCTAAAACTGAAAATTCAGAACTTGAAACAGCCCAGTATGCATCATAATTTAATCCTGATCTAGGAGATCAAAACCTATTGGCACAAAATGTATCTGTGGTGATAAACCTTCAGGCAAGGAGTCAGACTTGTCCTCAGTCAATGGAGTGGAATGAAAGGGAACACGAAAGGCCTGAGCAAAGAGCTCCCAACAGGCAGAGAGGCAGCTCCCTGTGGGCACCTCCTGTCCCTGCCCATCCTGGGCATGGAACCTGGACCTGTGCTCACAGAAACTTAAACAACACACCACCAATCCTTAACAACAATGCCAGAGTACTCAAACTAAGTTCATGGGGTGAACACTTAAGATTTCTGTGTTTGCCCAGAGTTATGACATTTTACTGAACTCGAGCTCTAAACCCAAACACTGGTTATAGAATGTTATATGCTTGAGTTGGCAAAAAGCACTCAGATCTCACCTATGAATAGTGCTGTGAGCCCAAATAAAGATGTTACTTTTCCTTCCAAGGAACAATGAACTTGTACTCCATTTAGAGGTGAAAAATATATATTGAGGGAACTTTATATTTGATATATAAAGCTGTATATCCATACGAGCTATGTATCTTGTAAAATTAAATATCTAAATCCAATTCTTAAATATTGATCTTATACAAGAAGAGCTTAACAGTTTACACTAAAATGATACTACATTTGAATGAAACCCTCAGCAAACATTTGTACTATTATAGGTCATAAAAAATACATGCCCTGTATTAACTTTGTACAGACTACTGAAATATTTGCAGGATAATGAGTTCTTTTCAGTGTAAACCACTGAAATGCAGCAGAGATGAATTCATCTCTTTTGGATGCTATACCATACAGAACAGGAGTCGTGGAATATGTGGTTTTACCACCCTAAAACTCCCTAAGAATCTCTCACTGCCACTTGCAGTCATTCTCCAGCAGTTAATGAGGAAGTGATAGCAGCTCACATTTCACCTCTTTTTAATTAAAGAAAATAAATTTTATTTCCTAGGTGGGTCAACATGAAAGAAATTAAGACCCTTAAGTTCTAAGCTATTACAGTTTCACCTGTCAAGCAAAAAAAAAAATCACTCTGTAATGGCAAAACCCCCTCTGGTATCCATTTGATACTCCTTGACAAACTCACTCCTCCATCTGTGTCCTGAATAGACCCTGGGAGCACTGATGGAACAGGACACACACAGCTCTGGGGGACCAGCAGGACCCCACCCTGAGCTGCCACTGCCACACAGGCTGCTTAAATCTGAGTGCAGACCTGGGAGGGAGGAGGGAGCTGAGCCCCTGCAGCTCCCTCTGGGACACTGGGAAACAGCCCCACGACTGGCTGGGCATGGACAATCCTGGGGGGGATAACTGACTGCTCTGCCCTGCAC
>JAWWLZ010000042.1:65667416-65681172 GCA_035041345.1 Poliocrania exsul
TTCTTGCTATAATCAGATTAAATTGTTTCTGAAATTTAAGTTACTGAAGTATATGTATTATACACAAGTGTCACACAGACATCTCTCCACATTTCAAGACCCTCTTTTGGCTGGCACAAGGAAGGAGATGGAGGATGGACTGGCAAAAAGATTGGCTATGGTGAGAGATGCCCTGAACTGCTCAGCCAAGCCTGCAGCAAACCTGGGGAGGCTCCTGCTTTCCTGCAGCCTGTGGGCTTGAGCAGGGCTCAGGATTCCTGTCAGCTCATCCTTTCCAGCCAACATTGCCCTGTTGTGGCTCAGCTGCAGCCTTGCTTTTCCCAGCCCAAACTGATCCTGGCTGCTTAGGGAAACTTTTTGGGGGGCTTCTCATGGCATCAGTTTTAAGTCACATTCCTTGTGATCTTCCTCTCTCTATAATTATTTTCACTACAGAGCCTTCTGGACAGTTAGAAATTGTGGCTATTCTAGTGCTTGTCCTACAGCTTCAGGGGAAAGACTGGAGATGAACAGATCCTACTTTACTGGAATCTTACCCTTTCCCTCCACCCCACTGTGCTAAAGGAACAGCATCTCCCAGATATATCTGATACCACATTTGTGTGCCAAATGTACCAGCTGGATTTTGGACACCAAAGAAGGGTTGTGGCCTCATACTTTGTCAAAATTGAGGCCAGATTAGTTGTTTGATAGTAAGAGCCACTCAACAGGTGCTGAGGTTGAAACCAGTGAGAGTCTATGAATGCTGTTTTGTTAAAATAAACTGGTAACTCTCTGCATTTAGCAATTTCCAATTAACCATCACAGTGGCTGTTGCTAGAAACCCAATATGCATTTATTTTCTGTTTGCACCCAGCAGGTCTCATTTAGGTCATTACTGTTGCCCATGTTCAGCAACAAGAGACAAATGAAGAACTTCTTTCTTTTCAGAAATGTCCCTGGGTGCATTTCTGCTTCTGATACAAAAATTTGTAGTGTGAATTCTTGATCCATTTCCTTATTTTGACAGCTTTCAAACCTCCTGACAGCTGTTAATAAAGGTGGGGATTTTTTTCATGGCACAGTGATTTTTACCAGCTAGTTGCTATTTATCTGATGCCACATGGAAAATAATGAACAGTTGAGAGATCTAAGGAATTTGAATGCACACTTACATTCTAATCAAGTCCATAGGTCTTACCACACAGTTGAGTACTTGGCTGTGTGTAAAAGGAAATATGCAATAAAAAAGAATGCAAGTTTAAAGCATACATTCACAACACACATTGTCAGAAATAATCTCTGGAAATGTGTCTATATTTTACCAGGGATATTGTCCTTACTTCAAAGTTGTATTTAATTCTTAACTTAACCTGCTTATGGCACATTTGAGAATGAGTGAAGCCTTGTTCTCTCCCCCATTCTCCGTGTGTGTGGAGAGGGAGCAATCTGTTGACAAACAAGCAGAGCCTTTCCTGGCAGCAGGCAGGCTTGTTATCTTCTGGAGCATCAAACAGTGCTGGCCTGTTGCACTCTGCCCTGGCAGACTTAGGGGAAAGAACCAAGCTTTCAGTTGTGCCATTGGTACAAGCACAAGGCAAAAGGAGCAACTTTAAAGTCTTGTTCTGGTGCTGAACTAAATGCACAGGCCTGCCCCTGTTCCGAGGATGCCACCACAAACACAGGACAGCAGCACAGGGCTCTGCTTTGTCCCCAGCCCACTGAGGCAGCTGCTTCTGTGTGCTCAGCAGGAACACCAGCATGTGGGAGAAGCTGCAGAGGAATGGTATTTGTTTGTCTGCAGTGCTGCCTGTGCTCTGTCCCACTTCCCTGCCCCTCCTTGCCTTGCTCCTGCATGGCCCCCAGTTTGCTGCTGCCCCAGGCCCAGCTCAGAGCACAGATAGCAGGGCTCGTGTTCCTCCTGGGCAGTGCCCACCTGGCAGCTCCCACTGTGCTCCTGCCACGCTTCCAGGCCCCAGAGCCAGAGCTCTGCCCACCTGCCCTCCCTGCCCTGCAGGGCACAGGGCCTGGTGCTGCCAGCACAGTCTGTGTGCCCCTGGTTGGGGCAGAGAGCCCCAGGCCAGGGCTGGCCCAGAGAGGCACAGCAGAGCTGCCCTTCTCTGGGAAGCATTTACATTTCTGGGCTGTGATCAGGATGAGGTTCTGCCCAAGGTTCTTCCATAGCACCGGGGGGACCAGAACCATGGGCATGAACCCATGGAAGAGAAGGGTAGGAGCTCTGCAAACCATCAAACAGGCATTAAGAAGCTGTGGTAATTAAAGACCAGCTCTGCTGTAAATCCCCAATAAGTGTCTGCCGTACATTTTGCATTCATCCTGCTCCAAGGTGCTGTGGAGAGCATGGCCAAGGCAATTCATGGAACCCTGCTTAGAGACTCTGCTTCCTAAACACAGCAGCATTCCTGGAGCTGGAGCTTTGCAGCAAGGATGTTAGTCAGTCCTGTTCTATTACCCAGCCCAAGTACTTGCCGGAAGCCCAGCAGCGGGCAGGGAGACATGCCCACTCACAGCAGCGGGCAGGGAGACATGCCCACACACCAGCCTGAGAGATGGATAGGTGCCTGTTACGTCCCCAACCTTCAAACTGGGGAAATGGGCTTAGATGACAAACTGCATGCCTGTTTCTCAATATCATTAACATTTGGCTACTCAAACTAATCCATTGTGGAAAGGAGTAGCTCATCTTACCCCCCCCTCCAATAAGACTCATTTATTCAGCACCAATATTGAAGGAGTTGGAGTGAGGGAAAACTGTCTGGAAAGGAACAGGGGAAAATTGCCTGTATGAGGACCTCAGGTCTATCACATCACATAGATTTTAACCCAAGGAAGAACTTTATATCAGGAAAGTCCAAGCCCCATTAATAAAACCCTAATGGCACCTCTTTTTAGCTAAATCAACATTTTCACTTCAAAACTCCAGGGTCATTCAACTGCCTTTGTGTGGATGTGTGTGTACGGCCTTACGTTCTTCTTCCTCAGGCTCCAAAATCAATGTGGAGCCAGAGACAAATGGGAGCATCACCTCCAGTCAGGGCCGCAATAAACTAAATAAAGTAAACCTCAGCTCACCAAAACACCTTTTCAAAAGTGAAGTTGTCATGAATGTGGCAAGTCAGACCTTTAAAGGCTTTTCAGCGGCGCTGGAGGTGTGGCAAACAATCCGTTTAAGACAATGTCGCAGACAAAGGCTCTGTGGTGACGCGGGGGTTAATTACAAACAACAGAGGTTCATTATCCATGCCAGGACGTTGTGTCCTCACACAAAAGGCGCTCTCACTTGTTAAATGTCTAGCCTAGACTACCAAAAATTGCATTACACTTGCTGCCCCTCCCCTTCTTCCCGGACTTTCTTACCCTGGCCTTTTCTCCCCTTCCTCCCATCGCTATTGAAAGACAGTAATTAAAGCCTAAAGCCTCTCAGTTTCTGCGGCACTGCGGGGGAACCCCGCCCTGTAATAAGCACCAATTACGGGCTGCGCCTGCAGCTGATGAAGGATTATCCTCTCCCTGGGCCGCGGCAAACTCCGCAGTATAATCTTCAATTAGTTCAATTCACGCGGCACTCCGGCGGGCCGGCCACGCAGTTTCCCACGGCTCACACAAACAGCCTTTCTTTGCCCCCCGAGCGGCACAGATGGCCCGGCGCTGTCTGCGCGGGGCTGCAGCATCTGCCCAGCCCACCGAAAGCAGCAGCCGCACAAAGCTGCGCCCCGAGCGCCCGCGGGACCTGTTTGTGTCAGCAACAGCAGGCTGGCTTTGCTTTTAATGAAAGAAAGAAATTATTCAAGGAGTCAGAAAACAGGTGGATAAACAAAAAACAACCAACAAGCTTCTAGACTGACACTATAAATCACTTCAGTCATTTTAACTATGCTTGAATTTTTATAAGTCCAGTCTTATACTAATATTAAATAATAGAGCTGCAACAGCCAAGAGATAAGGGATGAAAAAATTAAGGCTGCAAGTCTATGTTTAGCTCTTTCCCTTTGGTATTTTAGATATAATAAAATAGTTCAGTTTTGTTTGGTGTTTTGTTTTTATTTTACAACTTTTCGCTCCTTGGAACAAAGGCTTTTGTGACCCAGATTTACTCTGGGCTCTGACTTCTTGCTTCTGCATACTGATATTTCATATGGTCTATATATCAACTTTAATTGCTGAACCTAAACAAAACTACTTATTGAAACAAAATTCTCCAAAGCAGGTAAACTTCAATTAGGTGTTTTTCCTGCCTTTATCTCTGGTTTTGGTATTTTGCTGTACAGCTGCTAAACACAGTAATAAAGTTGACTAAAATAGATGACTTCCACTGGCATTGTCATCTTGTACATTGATTGATTCTCTGCCATGGCCTTTGCTTCCGAGGAGCTGCCCCTAAGGCAGGATGATGCCCCAGGACCTGGTGTTTCCATCTGAGGGATGCAGTTTCCACTGCTGCCTCCACGCGGCAGCCTGAGCAGAAAAGGCGATTTTTCCCCACATCATGACATGTCTTCACTCGTAAAGGGGTTGTGTGACTTTGCAGGGTGACTTTCCAGAGATAGTTCACCATCTTCTTATTCCAACATGATAGATTCTATACTTTTATGTACTTATGGCATGTGGGTTTAGAGGTCCTCAGACCTGAACAAGCACTTGTCTGTCAGTGTATCTGGTTGGGGTTTTCCCAACTCTATTAACTGGGATTCAATAAGAGATTATTTGAATTCAAAGCCTGCCTCAGTCACATTCTTACACTGTCACTTACACCATCCTGCTGATTATACCACTATGGACACTTCAATCCTAAAAACCCCATTCAGGGAGACAAAGTCCCCATTGTTTGTTTTGCTGGACTCTTGGTTCCAGTCAGTCTGGCAAAAAAGCCAAGATCAAAGTGTAGGTCCAGTTTGGGAAATGCCAAATAATTTATGCACCTTTCAAGTAAATGTCCTGTAGTTGCTCATCCCTCTGCCACTGCTCTAACCCAAATTCAAATTATGTGGCACTGTAGGTGTTTTCAGAAAACTAAAAACCCCAAACCAACAACAAAACACAAACTTAAAATCAGCATTACCTTTAGGAACACAGAATTTCTATTTGGAGTAATTCAAACTTTTGGACTTGAAGTACCTTAGGCTGGTAATGTACGAACACAACTTCAGACAGATCTAAGATCCTAATAAAGAGAATCTCAGAGAATGCCCTGTTTCCTAAAGGCCCAGGAGCAGAAGGAATCCAAGTTGTACACTTACAATATTTAGGGACTAATTGAGGCATCCTACTATTACGAAATCAAGCAAATGTGAAAGAGAAATATTCCATCAAGTTACCTTTCCTTTCTGCTGGGAACTCAGAGAAAAAAAACCCCAAGCCCCCAGTGAACAACGGGCTGCTCTCACTCGTCATGTGGAAGGTGTCTCAGTGCAAGACCTTACATTCATGTTTTTGTCCCACACCTGGCTGCTGCAATGGGCACTCAGTTTCCCTGCAATCACAGACTGTCTTCAGCACTACTGCAAACACCCAGCTGCAGGTTTGATCATATTCAAGTGCCATTTGTAAAACTGCCTGTGCTTGGGCCCCAGTGTAAAGTCATGAAGATGCTTTAATTTGTACCTGGGCTGAACCAGCCTGGGGTCACACCAACCTCACAGACCTGGGCTCTAACCAGCCCCACTCCTGCACTGACTGCTCCAGCAGCTGAAAGGCAAAGCTGTCTGACAACAAACATGCATTGAGGAGAAGAGCACTTGGTTCTGAACTTTCCTGGCCTGCATTGCCTTTGGTCTTCTCCTTCCATATTTCTCTCACACTGAGCAGTGTATTTGGCCCACTCCACAACCAAGTAATACAGCACAAAAGGGGCTCTCCTTTGTCCACTGGGCATTTTAATCACAGAGAATCACACAGAGAATTACAAATATGAGAAAAGTTTCCCCCCCAGAATGATGTGACCTTTGAGGAAACAGAACAAACTAAGAAAATGTGTGGGAATAGCCAAGTGAGCACCTACTGGCTGCTCCCTATCAGGGTGAGCAGGGGTGGTCCTGCCATCTCAGTGCAGGAGCTGCCTCTGCTGCACAGGGAAAGGTCACAGCTATCACACCTCCATCCTCCACTCAGGGGGAAGAAAAGAAGGATGGTGAGAATTATCAGGCCCATAACACTCTTTAAAAAAACCTGTAAAGCACTGAACAGACACACAATGTATTCAGTACACAGAGGGATGTATCAAACTCAGTCTGGAAGAGATCCATAAGGATCATCAAGTCCAGCATCCTGACAATTTAACCTCAGGCCTGAAAAAAGTTACAGAATTGAATACATAGTACAAGTAAGACAGAAATTAGGGAATGCTCCTCTGAAAAGAACATGCTCCCAGGACTTGCCAGGGACTCTTTGGTTAACCGACAATTTTTGCCCAACTAGAATGAAAGCAGCAGTGCAAAGGTAATCAATTATAGCAGTGCCTTCACTGAGGGATTGCATCTTTTAGTCACTGATCTAGTTTACATTTCTAGCTTGGGCTCTAGACCATATCAGGTGCCATATTCACATAGCAAGAAAACTTCCCCTCATAAATCAACCCATAGATCTTTTTCTATGTAAAAATACACAAATACAGGTAAAGATATGTATCTGTGGATAACCTGTGTCTGCTGCCTGTGCCCTCACACGTGCAGCACTGGGACAGAGCTGCAGGAACTGGTCTGTGTGCCACTGCAGGGCTCCAGTCCCCGGGCACAGCTCAGGCAGGAGCCTGGCAGTGGTGGGGCACAGGCTGTGGGATGAGCAGAGGGGGCTGCCCAGCCCATGGGTGAGCAGCAGAACATGAGGAGCTGTGCCTGGGGCAGACAGGGAGAGCTGCAAGGGCAGAGGGCAGACAGACAGAGGGATGGGGCACTGGGTGTTTGCTGGGCTCTGCCTGCTCAAGGAAAAGCTGTTGGCAGCCCGTTGGGAGAAGGAGCCTCAGATCCACCCCCTGCTCCCTGTGAGAGCCTGGCCCTGCCCCGGGGCTGCCGAAGGGCAGCACAGCGGGACGGGAGCAGCGCTGCTGGAATGATCCCTGCACACAAGGAGGGTCGTGTCGGGGCAGCGAACAGGGAAGTGTTTGTTTAAAGCACAGGCCAGCAAAGAACAGCAAGTTTGAGGGATCCCAGCACCTCCTTAAGGTTAGGTGCCCGCTTAAAAGCTTTCCTGATCAGGGCCGTTATTGGCCATTAGTACACACACCGGGAAAAATCCTGCCAAAGAGGTTCTATGCACCCAGAGAGCAAACCGAGTCCTGACCACTGCACATGCATTACTGGGCTCTGACCTGGTGGAGCACACAAGTACAGGGTTTGCTCAAACAATGCCCCATGTCTCATGGAAATACTGTAACCAGAAGGCAAGCTGCACAGAGAACTGTGTCATACCTTTAATGGGAGCAGGGGGACTGAAGTATTAGAATCTCTTTGGATGACACCAGTCATGCCCTTTATAAACTCCCAAGTCCTTAAAGACGCTTTCTCTTAGAACACAAATAAAGCCTGATGTGTTATTACTGAAAATATTTGTAAGACATTAACCGAGTTTGCAACCAGCATTATTAACTGCACAGTAACAGGGGCTTTATTCATCAGGATGCACATGTAATTTATTCCATGTAAAATTCGTTATCACCAATATCAAACACACTGGGGATAATAAATGACAGGGCAGAAATGAAACAAAGAGAGCTTTGTTTAGGGACAAAAGGGTCAATTTGCTTTTGTGATTTATTTGTTTTTCTAAAGAAAGGAAATGCTCATTTAGCAGATTAAAAATGAAATAGGGATGTTGAACAACAAAAATCTTGATGAAGACAGTACTTGTTAGAGCCGTATGGAAAGATAAGTGATTACAACACAAAATGTGAACAGTCCAATAAATCACAAGTATGATCAAAGCTGTGAAAAAAAGCAATTAAGCTGTTTTGACACTTGACTGATATGTTGAATGTGTGTGTTGATTTGAGGCATTTAAACTACATTCATGAGCAATTCTGTTTACAGGGCACCTACCAGCATAGATCTCTTTCATCTTGCCATACAAAGCAAAAAGGGGAATATCTCAACAAACACTGTCACAGAATTATTCAGATTTATTATTTGCTACACTTTCTTAGACTATGTGCACTTTATATTCCTATGGGAATGACACTTTTTAAGTTATGAATAATTGCAAGATTTATTGTAAACACAGGGTGGAAAAGTAGCTCCAGAGCTCACACAATTTCCTTTTTGGAGAAATATCTTTATGTAAATAACTGAGTTCCTCAATATGCAAGCCTATCAAGATAACTGGAAGCTTTATTCTTTCCAGGCTACAGGGGAAAAAACCAGAGTTTTTTTAGAATCTAAATCCAAGACACAGACTGAGTCCTGAAGGCTTTGCAAAGTCCAGGACAATTCAGTAACAACTTCACTGTGGCAAACACCACTCTCAGTTGCATCAGACATCGGTTTGAGATGTGCTGGCAAGAACAAGTGCAAGGGGATAAAGAGGCCCCAGTTGCTCCTAATTGTTGGCACACTGTTGGTGCCAGAGCCTGACTGCAGATCCCAGGGGTCTGCACTGATTCCAGGGAGATTCGCCTTCCATGCCCATCCTTCATACTCTCACATGCTCGAGTCCTTTTTTAAAGTTACTCTGGGAGGTGCTCGACAGGAAATACAAACAGTTGGTAACAAGAGCAAGACCTGGTCTCAGTGGTTTTGCAAGTGTAAGGCAGGGCTCAGGCTGCAGAGATTTCCAGGGAAACTGTGAACAAAGTGTCCTGCTCTGACATGGCAAAGGCAGCTCTGCACGGCTGAGCCCTGCACTGGCCACAGCACAGGAATTCCTCAGGCACCCCAAATACCAGGCAGGGAGAGGGGGCACTGCACAGGTGAGCTCTGGGTACAACTCCTAAACACTGTCCTGGGGAGCTGCTGCTTTGAAACACAGGAAGATGTGAAAGTTACAGAGAAAAACCCCACCAAAGCATCAGCCAATAAAATCCAGTGGCCCTTGAAGTACAGAGGTTTCCCAGAAAACAAACAAAAAGCCATTGTAGAACCATTTTGGGGTTTTTGTTTTGTTTTCGTTCCCCTACTGGGATACAGACAAACGATTCTTCCCAAGTGTGCTTCCACTGGTTCCACAGCCAGCACAAAGCAAACAAGACCTTGAGCTGAAACGCTTCAACCAAGCTGCTAAGAACTTAGCTCAGCCTCTATACCTTCATTTCTTTTTTTTTTTTTAGTCGGGAGATTCGGTACCTGTAGCAGTCACACTGACAGGTACCACAAGGATCAAACCTCTCACACATCACTGGCAGATAATGGCAACATGCTGAGAAATCTATAATTGCATTTGCTGTGTGCCAATCCCTTTAGATGCTGTATCTGTGGGGATACCTTTTCGATAAAGCCTGGGGGTCCTGGTTCTCTTGGAGGTCAACGGTCAAACTTCCCTGTGTGCCACAGAGCAGGGCCAGGCCTCAGTGCACAGAAAGGAAAGCCAAGAGAGCTCAAACAGCACTGCTCATGTGCTGGGCTGGGAAGGAGTTTGGGAGCAAAGCAGCTGAGGCTGAAGAGCTCAGAAGTGGCCCTGAGGCCAAGGACAGACCTGCTGCTGCCAGAGAGAAGCACAGACAGCCAGCTGGACACAGACAGACACGCAGCACTGTTACTGCACAGTCAGGGTGCATGGAGCATTGGGTCACTACAGCCCTTTCTGCAGCAGAACATCAGAGGGAAACACCACCAGCACTGCAGGTATTTCAGCTCCCCCAGTGCAAACTAACAGATGTGTCTGCCATCAGCCCCCTCAAACCTCACCTTGATAAACAGGGCACGTTTAGCAGAAAGGCCATTGCAGGAAGCTTTGATTTAATGTTAACAACGGTGTGAGTGACACAGCAGCATCTGGGAGAGGAACAACCAAAGCACACTCAGCACGTTTGGTAGCATCAGAAAAAAAGGCCTGAAATTCAGTGCTGTCACCCACAGAGTGTAGGGACAAGAGCTGGGATTCAAAGCAGCAGTTCTTAAGGTAGAAATGAGAACAGTCATCTGGTTAATTTAAACCACCACAAGTTGACTATGAACTGCTGATATGCAGCTATGGAAAGATATATTGGAATTATTAATGTTTCCCTGAAAAGGAATTATGAAAATTATTAAAAGGTCACTCATGAGACTTTGTGCAGAGGATCTGTGTGCTGTTCTGGTCATACACAGATGAAAAACATGTTACCAGAAGAACAGAAAGACTGGAAAACAGCTTGACTTGCTTAGCCTAGGATTAAATAAAACTCAACAGGGAGTCTAAAAAGACTACAATTGCTCAAAATCAATAATAGGGAAGGAGAAGGAACCTTTAAATAAAACCCAAGTCAGTGTAGTATTGAGTGATGTAACACTGGAATAAAACCAGGCTCAAAATTGGAAAGAAAGATTCCAGATCAGCCAAGTCCTTGAGACACAAAGAGCAAAGTATCTTTCTGCTTTTAAGGTGATGAGTTTACCCCCTGCTGGCCTTAGGATTGGAGAACTTGGATAGTCACACGTTCCTAAAGGGGGTACATTTAAAAAGATACCAATTAGTAATAAAAAATTGTCTGGAAAACAGAATTTTAAGCAAGCTGCATGATTGAACTGAGCCATGTAATACACTTGTCCTGAGCTTTGGCATGGCTTCATTTCAAACTCCCCAACCATAAAACTCTGAAGTTTGATTACAAATTCAGGTATAAAGTTGAGTTTATACAGTTCTGATGAAGGACAGCAATAAACCAACAAAGAATATGAAAAACACATGGGTGATGATTTATCTGATGGACTGAATGCATGAGGTAAATTCAGACAGTAAAACACACTTTTACTGCGGTTTAATAATGTTGTTTTGGAGTAGGACTGAAATTCTTTGTAGTTTTACTTTCCTAACACTGCCCAGCTGGAATTTCCATTTCAACTTATTGTAATACAAAGCTTTACAGTGGTATTTTAACTGTTCATTTTAGATGGTTTTCACACAGAGAAGTTTACTTGAATACCAGATATACTGTAAACACAGTGAACATCTGGTAATTAAGTATAGTGCACAGTAATCTCCATAAAGCCCATATCTGTGGTGAAATCTTTTTAATAAATAGCTGATAATGGAATGAAGCTATTAAAAGAATTACAGCACACATGGTGAAGCACTGCCATTATTAATCCCAGAGCAGGAATAAAAGCTTTTAACTGTCCATTTTACCCAGAATCTTTAAGATGGGCCTGTTCTGAAATGAGGGTCCAAACAGAAATATCCCATTTGCAACGGAGGGGAAAGAGACTCCATAATTCCACCAAATATTGTCATGACTATTCCAACCCCAGTGAGTTCTGTGCCACTCCCCAGCTGTCCATGCCCCACTCAGGGCAGCACAGCCCTGGCAGGGTGTCCAAGGCAGCCAGGACAGCAGGGGGAATACTAAGTATTCTAAGAAACACTTCACTGGAAGCAGTTTATGTGCATCACTTGGGCAGTCCCTTCCCCCTTGGCAGCAGAGAAGTTTTCTTCTCTGAGCAGAGTGAGAACACACCTGGAAAATGGGAGCAGCCACCTCCCCTGGGTCAGGATCTCTTCAGAGGACTCTGGCTTTGTGCTGACATGGATTCCTTCATCCACTATCAACAACCTGGGGATCCCAATCTTCAAGCTCAGTTCGCTGACACTTCACAGTGTCCCAAACAAGCTGTGGTGTCACCAGCCCTTGAGTTGCATTCCCTGGTTGCCTCCTACACATTATTTCAACCAACACCCATCAGAACGAAACAATTAACAGCATCATTTTGTGCATCCCCTTCTACCAAAGTCTGCTTAGAAAAAGTAAACTCTGAGTTTCTTAAATACCATTTTTCCCCTTGCATTTGGATCAGTGATTCTTAATCCTAAATTAAGGCTAAATTCATCATCCACCTTGAGCTCCCAGGCTGGAAAGGAGGCATGTCTTCAGATGCACAGAGCAGTCTGGTTATACCACTGGGTGTTTTTCAACCTCAGCTTTTCCAATGACTACTGAAGGCCTCCTGTACTTTTCCCAGAAGTGCTGGTACATTGTTTAAATCACTGCTATGACTCATTAGCTTATTCTGTATTTTAGCCAGTTAAGTTCCTCTACCTTACGCTGCTCTGTTTCCATTTATTATTCTTTTCCTTCAATAAATCCATGCCAAACCCCCAAGTGAGCTGGCTGACAGCTGTCAGGCAGGCTGTGAGTTCCTGCCAGTGAAGGTCCCCAGCACAGCCCAGACTGCCCAGCACTGCTCTGTGGCACCGCTCACTCCCTGGGCACACCAGTGTGAGCTGCACATCCTGCTGGCTCCATTCTGCTTCACTCAGCTCTGCACAGGGACTGGGGAGAGGCACTCAGGATCCTGCTGGGGACACTTATCACAGACTCCCTCACAGCTGTTCACCTCACACATGAGGTCAGACAGGTGACTTCACTCCCCCTGTCAAGTTCTCCACCTGCCCTGTCCTCACAACTGATCCAGCTTGCCACAGCATCCCACACTTCACATCCCCTCCTTCTCTGGTAAGCCTTGGAGTTTCCTTACAGGTGTCTCTTTTTGGGTCTGTGCCTCCAAGAATATAAGTCAAGGTTTTCATAGCAAAACATCAAAATCAAAGCATAGGAATATTTTTCAGATATATTGAATAATGACAGCTTTTCATAAAATCAGCAGGTATTCACCAAATCTCATTTAACACATGGGAACCAAACTTTACATATCTAAGTTCAAAAGTACTGGTCTTAATTATCTTTGAACTTTCTCTGGTCCATCTCCCCTCCAAAAGAACCTTCCTGGTTTGATGTGGTGGTCTGTCCAGCTGCACAAACAAGGCAAAGCTGCCACAACCCCAGAGCTGTGTGACAAGCAATTCATACAGGGAGAACACAGACAGGAGATATTCCATGAGGACTCCAAACTCCACTTGGCTCAGGATATCCTGCCTGTGCTCAGCACGTGTGTCTGGCAAACCAGCCTGGAGACCCACAGAAGGTGGAGCAGGTGTTAAGCTCTTAAAATGAACAAGAACTTCAGTAGCTGCATAAGAACAGCTCAACATGAAGTGTTATTTCACTACCAGCTCCAGATCTGTAATGGGCTTCTTAAAAAAAATCTAAATACTCTATATAAGAATATAAATGCATTCAGGGAATAATCCCAAAATATTATGAATTGTTGGTGCCAACTTCTATCTTTGATTTCTAAAGCTCAGTCACTACTCTTCTGAATAGATGTTCTTTTTTTCCTTTTTATTTTAGAATATTTTGATGAGAACTACCATAAAAATCATTATACCATGGAGTTGAAATTCATTTGGGACTCAGAAGGCTTCTAATAGAAAAATGGACACTGATTTTCTAACAATCTGGGAAAACCTGAATCTCTGTAGCCACCAACACCGAATTAAGTTTCAATTGCCATTAAAAAGAAAAAAACAAATCACACCAGGAGTTGGAGTGTTAAAAGAATTGCTGACCATACCTGGAATGGACATGGTTCCAAGTCCATGGAAACTGGACTCCTGTCCATAAAACCCCATCCTATTCCCTGAGGGCTCCTGATGTGTGGAGCACATGGGCTGGCCTGAGCCCCCAGCCTGAAAGGGGTGAGGGCCATAAACACCACCCACCACCTGAGCACTGCAACAGACCCTCCAAGGGCTGGGGCTGCTGCCCCTGCAGCACCCACGTGTCCCCAGACAGCAG
>JAWWLZ010000042.1:65681272-65719799 GCA_035041345.1 Poliocrania exsul
CACAGGACTGGCAGTACCAGCTGTGGACTGAGGGAGTAGCAAGGAGAGGAAAACCAGGCACTGAGCATACAGCCCGAAATGAAAGGCTACTTCAGATAACTCTCAGAGGACGGTGTGGGGTTTATTATATCAGAAATTCAGTGGCACTACCTGTGACTCAATTTTGTCTGAAGAGATTAAGACCACAAGCAAGATTGGCATTTATTGTGACCCACAGTTGCTTGGATGACTTCTAATCCTCTTTTTTTCACCAATTCAGGCTCTAAGCTTGGAGGGATTTCTCTTCCTAGGGGTGGCAAGACTGCATGGACAAGAACTACACAGGTAAGCCACTGTCTTACCTAAGCAACACAGTACAGAGTGTAAAAAATACTTTATGAAGAAATATTTAGACACTGCAATAAAGGTGCAGGGCAGAGGGAGAGTATATGCTCCCAGAGATTTGACTCAGTTTAAACTGAAATGCTGCCTTTTCACAGCAAGAGCTACTGTTACACATTTTTTTCTTCTATGTCTCTGCATAGAAATCTGGTTTCAGTCTATGGGATTTGATCTAAACAGGTCATTATAAGTAGATACTTGCCTAACTAGCATAAGCAGTGTGTCAAAGAACTAGAAGTATCTTGCCTTTACCCCTTCCTCTCCTGAGGGGCTTAGGCATTTATACTGGGCCAGGTAAGGGAGGTCTCAGCCCTACAAATGAGCCCCCAAAGCCTCTCTTTGTTTAATGCAGAGTAAGGAAACAGTAGTTGTCTTTGGCAAGGGTGGCTTCCCAGGACACACAACCCATGAGGACAGAGCTGTACAGCACAGGCCTATCCTTAAGATAGAAATGCACCAGTAAGGTCTCCTCTAGGCCAGAGCAACAATCTCTGGTCAATTAACCATGATGCTATCAAATTGACAGGCAGTTAAGGGAACCAGCTACAACACACTCTTACCAGATTTAAGGTTGGTGAATTTATCATGGATCACATTGAGCAAGTTGAGGGAATGAAAGTCTGAAAGAAAAATCCTTTCCCTTCTGGAAACAATGCAGATTTTATATATATATACACATATAAAAGTAATACATGCTGTTTGGTCTCCTTTTAAATGCACCAGCTCACCTTCAAAATAAACACTTTACCATACAAACCATCCAAGTGCCTGACTTAAAAGCATCTTAAACACACTGTCACATCATTCCAGTAAAGTCTTCAGGGTTTTTGAACACATGATCCTTTACATCAGTGAATAATCTTTCTTGTAACTTGCAATTCAAAACATCCAAAACATTAAAAGAAATAACTCCATGGTGGTGGTGATCTGTGTATGTCACACACCACGTAGCTCCCAATGCCATTCACATTATGTCCTCAAATAAGGATTCCTTCAGTAAAAGCCTGATGCCACCAACTGAAACACTTCATAGTTGAATCCACTTTTTCAAAGTATTAAGCACATGTTTCTGTTCCCCCCAGCCCCAAGGCACAACATACAAGTTTGTTAGAGTCCACCAGAAGCAACAGGTTAAAAAAGGTCTGTAAGCACCACAATACAGAACAGCAAAAAAATCTGCTAATTTTTACTCTTCATCAATAGTAAAGTAATAACAAAGTAAAAAGCAACTGTTCTCTTGCATTGAAACCTCTGGTTTATTTCACAAAAATCACATTTCATCCCTGATTTTATCTTTCTTCTCTGCAACCAAACTCATGAGCACAGTCAAACTTCAGTCATCACCACCTTTGTAACCTGCCCACACAGGTGCAGAACTCCCCAACTGCAGAAACTCAAAGAGGCTGAGCACATTCACTGTCCCTTGCCAAGGATTAATTGCAAGGCCCTGGCAGCCTCCCTGGCCCAGAACACGATAGAACTTCCCTTAATGTGAAGAGCTTCAGGGAATTGCAGTAATAGCCAACTGCTTTTACAAAAGTCAGATTGTTTTTTTGGCACTTTTGATATCTGGCTTCAGAATTCCACCAGTTTGTCATTCTTTCACCTGTGGAACAGTCTGTCCTTCACCCCGAGCTCTGCTGTTCAGGCTACAGACAACATTCAGCGTGGTCCTCACAGGCTTTAGCCTGCTACACCTGCACAGAGAGCACAGAACTGCCCAGCACACGGGGAGCACATTAAACCCTCACTCTGCAGAGCTGGGTGTCCTGGTGGCCCTCCTGCCAGTAACTCAGAGTGCCTCTGGACAAGGCAGCACTACAGCAGGACACAGAGCTCAGCAACAGGAGCTGACAGGGGGCATTGTGGGGTGATCATCACATGCCTCAGGTGGCAGCAAGAGGCCAAGGAGCAAGTGATTGCAACCACCCTGCAAGCACAGGAAGACCCCTCCACACACCACTGGGGGCTGCATCCTGATGGGAACAGCAGGGAAATAAAGCAGCCATCTGCACTTACAGGGAACAAATACTATTGCTAAAGAGTTCATTCAGAAACAGTTCATAAATCAGGGAAGATGCTGAATGATGCCTTTTTTTTGTTGTGCCTGCCCACCAACTGGTTGTCTAACAACACAATTAACAAGAAACACTCTTCTCTCTTCCCCACAAGAAACAAAAGGTTCCATCCTGCCCCCCAAAAAACCAAGCACTGAACAGCTCCAGATCAGGGCAGGCTGCCCTCAGGCACATGACCCATGAAAACACAGGTTAATGGAAGCCTCCAACCACAGCAAGGCTTGGGGGCACAGGCCAACTGCTGGGGGTGACCCAGCACAACACAGACCACACCTCACCCCGGGTGTGAGCAAGGCTGGGACAGGGGCAGGGCCACACCCACCCACAGCCCCAGGCCAGGCAAGAGGCTGAGCTGACCTGGGCTCCCACCAGAAAGCTCCCTCAGGAAAGGCACAACACAAGTCTACAAACAGAACCACCTACAACAACTTTTCCAGCCAAAAAAAAAAAAAAAAAAAAGGAGACACAGAGGAGGTACACGCAGCAGAGCTTCAGAGTCCAGCCCAGAAGAGCACTCAGGAAAGCAGCACAGCCACAAAATACCTCAGGTAGGTAGCTCACTCTCAGGAGAGAGCTAAAGCCCCAAAGCATGAGCTTAAATAGGGCTCCTGGAGGGATGGGTGGAGCTGCCCGGGTGGAGGCCCAGCTGTGTCTGCTCAGGGCTGATCAGAGCCCTTTGGTTCTGGCCACAGCCAAGGCAGGTGCTCTCACTTAGCAGGATGAGGCCAGGTGAAAGCAATTACCTCGTGTGTGCCTCCTTTGGTCAGGAGATCAGGGTCCCAGCCCTCAGCCCTGCCCACCTAAAGGAGAAAATAACTGTTGATGTCAGTCCTAAAAGGGATTCTAAATGAATTAATAATTCAAACATTTGGGTTTGGTTCAAAGGAGACATGAGCAGTGGGTGCCTTCACACAGAGCCAGGCAGATCTCACCCATCCAGGGGCAGCCATCCCTCCCTGTGCTCCCCACAGCACAGCAGGGCCTGGCCTGGGGCTGCTTCTGGGCTGTGAGGGAGTGATCACAACGCTAAATAACAGTAAAACCAGCATAGCCTCTGAGGGGATATTAAAGGAGTTGGTTGGTAGAAGACTGTGTATGGAGGTACCCCATCACTGCCAGGTGTGAGGCTGTGTTAGCTGGGGAGGGTCAGCAGAGCCCTCCCACACGGGGCTCTGTGCACAGGGTTATGTACAACAGCACTAACACACCCCCTGCACACCACCAGTCCCCCCAGAGATTCCCCTGCTGCACACACTTCTACACACAGCTGCAACAATCTCCTTGCTGAGAATGAATGTAGGACTTCAAACCTTTTGGATTCCAATCTGTGCTGACGCTGCTTCTGTTTAGCTCTGACTGGTGGTGCCAGGCTGGGTTTCCTGCCCTGTAAAGGCCGGCTCAGAGCTGACTCCCTCCTGTCTGCCTCACACACAGGGATGGGAACTGCACCCTGCACAGCCTCGTTCATGTGTGACCATCCCAGGCACAGCCAATCTCCCCACTCTGTACACCCTGCACAGCCACAGGAATCGGTCCCACCATGGCCGAGTCAGGCAGAGCAGCTCGCTGGGAACAGCTGACAGATGCTGCTGGAAGCTCAGTTAGGTACCCCCCAGGACAGCTGTCCTGCTGCAGGGATGGCGTGGCCTCTGCGAGGGCACCCTAAACACATGGGCATGTGTGTGGGCACCCAGGGGCCCCCCACACACGTGGGTTCAGCAGGGACACTTGGAGCAACACCAGTAATGGGGGTTGTCCAAATGTCCCTTCACCCCAAGTTCCTAAATCAAGCTTTGTGTGTGGGTGTGTTTAAGGAATCTACATCGATGAAATCAGAGCCACAAAGAGGGACTGTGAGGATGACGTGTAAAGCCTGACCCCTCTGTCTCTCTCCCGCCTACTGACACAACTCTGGCAATGAGAAACAGCAAAAAAAAGCTTCTCCAGGAGGTAGGGCCCTATTTTCAGTTGCTAACCTTGGTTTTATTTGCAACGAGGCAAGTGCTGGTCAATGCCCAGGATATCCAGTGTTCAAGAAATACTATAATCCAGGAAAGCAGAGTTCAGGGGACTGCAAAGGGTGCTTTTGATGTCCTGAATCCTCAGATCCCACCATGTTAAGCTCTGAAAAGTATTTTTATCTTTTGGGAAGGAATGGGGTGAAAGAAATAGGACTTTCTGTGCAAGGGAATCGCTGAAGCCCTCTAGGACTTTCCCTTGTAGTGCTGCTAATTGTCTCTATTAGATTTATGACCATTCACATAACATTTTAAGTTCACCTCCCGACAAGAAGGTTAAAGAAATAGATTTGATACAACAGATGGGCATCCAGGGATGTGTGGAGAAGGCAGTAAAGCCTGCTAGCAGACAGGGGATAGATGCAGCTGTGCTGCTTCTCTCCACCATGAGGCTTCTTGGTGGGATCATGCAGTGCCTGGACATCTGTGAAGCACAAGGCTGTTCTTCCAGTGTGCTCCTGCAAATATATTCCTAGAGGTTCTTCCTCTCCCGTGTCCAGGACCACGTGCAAGCCTGGATCTATACTTTGGCTAAGCAAACACATACACTTAGAGAAAATTAGCTTCCACCTGCATTGGGCCCCGTGGAATTTTCCAGGAATCCTGGCCAGAGTTTTGTGTTTCTAATAAAACCAAAACAGTTTTTAAATCCAGCTTCAAGCTTCATTGCAAATATTTCTCACAGCCCTCTGTAGCAGGAATAATTACTGTCCTTATTTATCGGGTAGATTATACAAATCCCCTAGTAAGTAAATTGAGGGATTAAGGTTAATGTGCTAGATTAAACTGACAGATTTATTTACTTCCTCCGAGAAGGAACGACGAAAGGATGGTGACCTATCCTGTGTATTAATTCACTATTTAGCCCTCCCTCAGCTCCAGTGACTGTCTCTGCAAGTGCCAAGGCTCAGTGTAGATTCCAGTGCAACACTGCACACACGAAGTTCTGTTGTCTGCAGGATTTGGTCTGATCAGCTCCTGATTTTTCAGAAGGTGATGTGCTGTGCTTTTGCAGTGCCTTCCCTCTGGAGTTTCACCCCACACAGACTTCTCCTCATGTTACAAGTGTCCACTCTGACACAGAGATTAATGCTGATTTTATTCTCTGCCTTGTCTGGATGAAGTGCACAATCTGTGCATGATTCAGAGTCACTGGGCTCTTTGGGAGTCCCTTAGAGTGATTTTCCTTGTTGTAAGAGCCACAGTCCAGGCTATGAACATGTCCCAGACTGCACATACTACAAAGCAAGGCGACCTCCTGGGTTTCCTGCTCTTTTCTGACACTGACAGTGGTACTGCGATGGAGCTGCCTGAGGGCTGATGCTCTGCTGAGGACAGGAATGAAGGACAGGCAGGGATCCTCCCTTGTGTGAGGTGT
This sequence comes from Poliocrania exsul, assembly GCA_035041345.1. Taxonomy (NCBI): domain Eukaryota; kingdom Metazoa; phylum Chordata; class Aves; order Passeriformes; family Thamnophilidae; genus Poliocrania; species Poliocrania exsul. The sequence goes on from JAWWLZ010000042.1 coordinate 65,687,128, forward strand.
GTACCAGCAGCGTGTGAGCCCGGATGGGGCTGGGCAGCCTCCTGTCCAAGGGAGTCCTCTCACCTCCCTCCTGCAGCTCAGTCCCCATCAGTGAGCAGGTGGCTCCACAGGTGTCCCTGTGAGCAGCACACACTGCCCAGAGCTGCCCAGGCAAAGGAATGCAGGATATCTTGTGGGACTACTGGGGTGGAGACTTCTGGTGACACGCTGTGTGTCCATCCCTGCACCACTTAACTATGCAGTGAAGAGGGGAGAGAGAAACAGAGACCAGGTGGAAAAGCAACTTTACTGCAATCACAAAGGATGTGGCAGAAGAAGGACTCAGGTGTCCACAAAACTGCCCTCCAGTGCCTAAACTCCTGCTGTTAGTGCTGTGAGCTCCCCAGCAGAGGGATGGGGTACTGCACCAAAACAGGCAACACCATCTAGCACAGAATTGCCTTTCCTCACCCCAGCACTACTGTCATCCTGCCCCACTCTGGTAACCCTCCCATAGGACTTGAGAAAACTCCCTACATGCAAATGCCACCTGTGTTTGCACACCAGGTTGGGAGCAGGGCTGGGATTTGCCTCAAAGCCAGTGACACACCACCTGTCTGTTCTACCCTCTTCAAATAAAGGTTTTGTCCCCACATGCTGGCCTCCACAGGTTTCTATATTTATCTATCCTTATTTTAGGAGGCCTGCAGGAGAAATGTATAGGTTACAGATGTGGTGCTCCTCGTCTCAGCTCAGGTTTCCAGCAGGGAGAGTTGTTCTGGGACGGGATCCCAGCCCAGAGTCATTTGCTGCTCTCCTGCCAAGGGGCCTGCAAGCCCTGCCAGAGCTCTGCTTGGCTCAGCCTGAGCCGTTCACAGCAGCTGAGGGAGGGCAGGAAAATTCCAGGGTGCAAGAGCTGATCTCAAGTGCTGTATCCCACAGCGACAGCAGAGTGTTTGCTAATACTGACACAGTCTCAGAGAGAGACTTTAAGTTCCATTTTCAGAATGTGTTTCTGCTTGGGACAGGGCCAGGACTAAACCCCTTCATCAGTTCCAAACTTCAGAGAGTTTTCAACAGGAAACCAGTTCTAGTTTCACAGCTGAGGTTGGTTTTGCAAGATATGACTAGCTAAGAAGAGGAGGAGGCAGAGATTCTAGTGACACACAGAGAGGGCACAGGCCTGTCCCTCAGTTGGCAGTGGGATTTTGCTTCTGTCAGAAACAAAAGGACAAAAGGAATAGAGGAAGTGACCCCCAAAATGTAAAATTTCTTCAGACACTTATTTGTAAGCACCATTTGCATTTTGTAATATGTAGCAGATGTTCCAAACTCCCCTCCATTCACATTTGATTTTTGCTGATCATATATATAGACAGGTACTCCAAAAAAAAAAACCCAAACAAAAACCCCCAAAAGCAAAGAACCATAATGACAGTATCAATCAGAAAAGACCATTTTCAAGGGCCAGTATAAACTTCTTTTCATCAAGATACTAAAAAAGGAGATAATTCTACCCAGAGACTTGGATCCTGCAGAACTATCTTTGTTTGCAGGGGTCAGACAGTCACAGCATTTTGATGTGTTTACATCTGATAACTCCCAGTAGAGATAAACACTTTTAGTGCCCGAAATGTAAGTTAACACTGGACATACTAAACATATGACAAGAGATTTATTAGAAAGAACATTAAAGATTATTATTAGCCCCAGCTGCAAATATGAATCAGGAAGGAATGGCTGTGTGTGAGCCAACTGTCTTCAGCATGGTGGGCCTTTCTACAAACCCTCTCCAGTGGATCTTCCCACTGATTTCAGCAGCCTTTGGGTCAAGCCTTCTTTTAGTAGGAAGGTATTTCATTCAACTCTGAGAGGAAGGACTGAAAAGCCAGACACCACTGAAGTGGCAGGTTGCACCAGACCAGTGATCTCGTGTGAGACAGTGTAAGGCAACGCCACTGAATGGATACAGAATACAAGTATTTCAGTTGTTCTTTTTCCCAGGAAATCTGCCTGGCTTTCTAAAATACACTCTGTGTTGAGACATTGTAAGGGGGAAAAAGAGAGTAAGAACAGCAATTATGCAGAAAAGTTCAGAATCTTCAGTGGCTTGCAAAAATATCTACTTAGGGATTTGCAGTCCCCCCAGGAAGTTGTGCATGTTGAATCCCCACACCCCTCAAAGCTTGCATTCAAACTGCTGGGTGAATGCATAGGTGTAAGCCAAGCTGCTGAAAGAGCAGCTGCAGTGCTGTTACCACAGTGATATCCAAGCCACAAATCCTGTTGTTGAAAAAGGTTATTCGTGAATTGCTCCTATGATAATCTGTCTGTGAAGTTAGCTGGGCTTTGGGGAAAAAAAAGAACATCTGATGTCCTGTTTTACCTCCTCAGCATGAACTCACTGACATTAAATGAGATATTTATTATATTTGTGGTTTCAACATTTTAAATCTGCACATATTTCCTATCCATTTCCAGGCACTCTGCAGGGCTGATGCTGTAGAACAGCTGCCACCTCACTGCCACTGCCATGTCCTGAGCATGCAGCCATCCTGCCCCAGACAGGCAGCCATCCTTGGGGGAGCCCCAGAGGGTCTGCCCCTGGTGGCCCTGGTGCCCAGACACTAATCCAGGTGGAAGGGACCTCAGTCCAACCCCCTGCTCCATGCAGGGACAACTGTGTGGTCAGGCTGCTCAGCTCTGAGCACGGAGGCTGCACAGCCTCAGCCCAGCCTCCACCACTGCCTTTGGGGACAAAAACTGGGCGTTAAATCCAGCATGAACATTGTTTGTCTCAACTTAGGGCCTTGTTCTCTCACCCTCCTGCCACACGCCCCTGTGAACAGCCTTTTCACAAAGAAAGGCAATTCAGCACACTTGCTACCAAGACTTTCATGTGCTCTCACAAGCTCCACTTTCACCATCACAGAATTTAAAATACACCATGGTTTGTGAGTAAAATCCACCTCAGAGCTCCAGAGAGGCCACCAGGGTAAAGCAATGGCTACTGCCCGCAGGTGAGACCACGGCCTTGTGTGCAAACACCATGTTTTAGGGACTAGGAGCTCCCTGAGGTAAATGGGGGCTGTTCCAGGCCAGCTGGCCCCTCAGCCCAGGATGCTCCCAAGCACTTCTCATCACCCATTACACATTGAGACACTGCAAGTTTTTTTCCCAGTTCAGCTGGTTCACATGTGACTCTGTCCTGATCAATGTGTGTCTTCTCCACCTTTGAAGATTTAAAGACTAATAATCAGTTGCATAACATGTCACTTTTTTCTTTTAAGGCTCATGCTAATCCAACCAAACCACTTCTTCTCCTGTGTGCATTTTATGAAGGTAAAGCTACTGCACAGATTATTTTCAAAGCAAGCTTGGACAACAGCTGGTGCTCTGTCACAGGCAAGAAGCACCATCCTGTAGCATATTTTCTTATCTGAACAGTATCACTAAGCTGATGACACCCAGGTCCACTCAGAGTTCAGTTCCTCCCTCAGGTATGAACATGATGTCCCCACAAAGTGTGAAACAATGTGCTGAACCAACTGGCTGCTGGGATGGAGAGCAGTGACTTTCTCCAGTCACACCAGGCTGATTTCTCAGAGGCACAAGGGACACTCCTGTCCCACCAAGGTCCAGTGCCCATGAGCCAGCCAACCCAAAGCTGTGTCCTGCAGGGTGCAGAAGGGATGCTGCCTCCCGGCACAGGGAGAGCCCCTCAGGGATGTGCCAATGCAGGGCACAGCTGGCTGCCCACCCCATGGGCACACACTGGCCCTGCAGCTGCCCAGGTCAGTCATACACCCACATCCCAGGCACCTTCAGCAGGGCAGGGCTCCTCCCCATGAGGTGGCACAGCAGGAACAGCCTGGAACTGAACCCCATCTTTGGGAATAACCAGAACATACTATCCCTGCTGGTGAGAGGAAGCCCCAGTGAGAGCAGAGTTCTCGTATTGCCTTAGTTTTGTTGATAGCTAAACAATCCCACAGATGTGCCGAGCCATGAAACACATAAACAAGCAAGAGGAAAGACACATTTTGTCAGTAAACTCTATGTAAATGTAACACAAATATGAAAACATCAGTAATGGGATAAGGTTTAAATGAAAACACGGTCAGGTTTTTTGTGGACAAACCAGCCAGTTTGCTGTAATACCAGGGGTTTGTATTAAATGAGTGGTTTTTAATTTACCCACAGCCCTCCCTTCTGTCTGCCTTCAAGGCTCCCCCAAACCTCTGTCAGCCTCACCAGCTTCATGAAACAGGAGAGGGCTCCACCAGCTCAGGGACAAGGGAGGAACAGCAACTGACTACACAGTTTCCTTTTGTATTTTCTGTAAGGGATCAGTCAGGTTTGCATTCCGTGGCAAAGGCTCAGACTGGGAAATGTCTGTCCCCCAGGGTTTTAATCAGTCTCCTTGTGATCCCAGATGTGCCAGCACAGATGTTTTTGTAACCTTCAAGAAGGACAAAATCACATGTGCTGAGAAAGGCCTGAGACTTCCTTCAACCTTGTCAGAGAAGTTTTTGGGGACAAGCAAAGTACTGACTCTGTACTAAGTGGTTCTGTTCAAAGATAGCAGCACTTTCATCTCTTCCCATAAACTAAGCACTCCCTGCAGTCTGGGACTCTCAGGGTGCAGGTCCTCCTCACAGGGAGACTGCAGGATGAAGCACAGGGGGAAAGCTGATCAGCTGCACATGGGACAAAAAAAAGGCTCTCTCTCTGCATTAATGATGGAACAGCTTTTGGGGCAGAGATGCCAAAGCCCAGCAGAGCAGCAGGACACTGAGCAGCTCATTAACGTGGCCAGAATGAGGTGTCAGCTTTGTGAACTGTAGATGTTCCCACAGCCTTAACATAACAGCCAGTTGTAGACAGAATATCTAATCACACATACCCCAGAGGGGTGTCACCTACCCTGAATTGTATTGGTATTTATATCTACTGTACATTTTTATGGAGTTGCAGAAGATTTATTCTTCTGTCTGCACAAAGCACACAAAGCACAAGGGGCAATAAAAACCAAGGCCAGGAAAGAATGTCTCGTTCTCATCTTCAAGTTTTGTCTTGATACCATTTGAAATAACCTTTGTGAGTCTTTACATTTGTATATGTGTATATCCAGTTGTTTATTTGTAAATGCATGTTGAAAAATGTAAGACAGAAGTGCCTTTGTCGTTCCACCAACTACAAAGGGAGCTTGGATGGTGAGATCATCTCTGCCATAAATGTTTAAATACGGCCAGAGGAGAGTGTCGTTGATTATGTGGCTGCTTTATTGTGCAGTGCAGGCTGCATGAATGGTGGTTTCCAGGAGCAGCAGGAACCAGCACTGAGCTGTTGGTCCCACCCAGTCAGAGCAGAGCTGGAAAACTCCCTCATGCTTAGTCAGCAAGTGGCAGGGAAGACAGGGGTGGGTTTGTTGGATGCAATATCCTGCCCTTTCTATCCCACACTGCACATTCTCTGTGTGCTTTGAGTCCCCTGAATTTTGAACTCTGTTATATAAATGGCAGCTAATTAAAAAAAATAAGAGCCCATAAAAAGATCTGTAAAGCCCACAGAGGTCAGTGTGTGGATATCACTGACTTCAGAGGGCTCTGGAGCAGGCCCTACACCTTTAATTCTGTTTGAAGTGAGAACATAAATGTGAAATGTTTTATTAAAAAAAAAGTTTCCTATGCCAGTGTAACAGAACTTCCAACATGTGCCTGCTCAGGAAGTTCAGCTCTTTGTGAGACCAAATTAACAACTTCTATCCCTGACTGAGATAAAACTAAACAGAAACTCCTCATGACTTTCCAACTATTATTAAAACCATACAGAACTGATACAATATTATTCAGCTCCAATTCACTGATTTCCCAGACTTCCACACTTGTTCTCGTGCCAGTGCATTTCCCAGGACTGGGCTTCTCCCTGCCCTTTCCTTACAGTGGCACGTTTTGGGGTCCATCCCCTCCCTGCTGCAGCTCTCCAGGGCTCCCTCAGGAACATCACATCTCACCAATGCCACTCTAAACTCCCCTGGGGAGCACCACCAGCCTCCATGGAGCTCACATGCTTTGGAAACACCCAGAGTGCAGTGCTGGGCAAACCCAGAGGAGGCTGCAGCCAGATGCCAGGCTCATATCCTGCCCACAGGAGGTCAGGATTCGCTGGCTACACGGGATCTCTCGGGATTAGGACTAGGTTGGCAGAGTATTTGCCAGGCCTTAAAGCCCTTATGGTGCAGCATTGCCCTATAAACCTACAGACCATGGCATGCAAATTAGAGTGTTCAGACTGCACCTACGTAGGCATCCAACTCAAACCTCTTGTTCACTCTCCATTTGGCCATTTGCAGCAAGATGTCTGAGAGCAGAGAACTTGGAAATTGAATCTGCAGGGACATTCTCAGTACAGAACCCCTAACTACAAACCAATCCAGTTTTCCTTTTATAACGTGTGCTTTCACACACCCTCCACCCTCCTGAGTTCTGTCCATACAGCATTTGCACCACACAAGAAAACACTTCTTAAATGCAGTAGTTCTGGCCACGATAGAGAGCAGTGTCCCTGTCACCAGTGCTCCTCCACTGCTCCTCTGCCCCAAACCCTGCCCTGCATCACCGAGTGTTTGAGTGGGAGTGGCCTGTGAGGCACAGACACACGACAAAAGGGCAAGGCAAACAGGGAGCCAGAAACAGTTTGGGAGGGAAATCACAAACTCTTTGGCTCTGCACCCCAGAGAGGCAGCAACAGGTTTGCTGCAGCAACCGAAGCTCCCAGGAGACCTGGAGGACCTGCAGGTCTGTGTGGGCTGATGATGAGTACTAGAAATTCCTGAAAAGGACACAGAACAGGAACCATGCATGCATTGCTGCAAAGCTGATCAAGGTATCATTAGTTGTTGTAAATATGCTAAATAAGAATTTATTAAATGAATTGTCATTATCAATACCATTAAACCCCAAGTATTTCACTATTTCCAGCCCAAAGAACTTACAAAAATGACAGGCTTTCCTGTAAGGAATAATAATATTTGAAACTTTGAGATTTTTTTTTCAAATGTTGAGACCCTTTTCGCTGTCCTTTTTCAGATATTAGATTTCATATTCCCAACTTCTCTCTACTCTCAAGAATGGTTAAGTGATGAAAGCTGCAATTCCGCTTTCAGGACAAGGCTTCTTTCACAGGTGATGCAGAAAATCATCTGGTGTAAAACCATAAGGACCAACAACACTGAGTATTTTGGCAGCTTTTTTTGAAGTGATTATTGTGGGGGTTTCATTTCTTACTGTATTTTGTTTTAGCCAACCATGATATCCAGCCTCTAAAATGTTGCCCAAACTCATGTCATTGTTTCTCCCTTTCTATATTCTTAACCTCACAACTGATCTGCTCCCATGGGTTTTGCTGAGGGGAAGTGCCTGTAGGAAACTTCTCCTCCCAGGGGACAGTTGCCCTGCAGAGAATTCCATGGGGATCCTGTCATTTCACACAGGTAAGAGGAGGGGCAGAAAGCACTCGGACCTGCTTCTCTGCACTCATGATCTTGCCAAAGTCAGCCAAGAAAGGAGGAATGGCCAAGTGCCTTCTGTCTTTGTCACTGGCTCTGCCTCAGAAGTGGATCAAAGACTGAGTGCTGGGGAGAGCGCACAGCAAAAGGGAGAACCCACCGATGTGATTGCTGATCATACATAATTCATACACAGTAACACCAACTGAAAGAGGCTGAAACCAGGGCAGTGGCAATCACACCTTGTGCAGTTTGGGTTGTTTATGGAGGCACAAGGGCTAAACCCAGAGCAGAGTCAAGCTGCCCCATGGCAGTGACCCCTCGAGCCCCTCCATCTCCTGCTGCTTTCATTAACACACCCTGGCACAACAGGGGAGACAATTCTGCCTGCTCACAATAGGCAGCCTTTCACTGTGCTTGTGTCACACACATCGGCAGAGGCTTCCAATACATCGTGGGTAATTAACCAAATGATAATTGCTATGTATAAAGGATTTTTAAAAATAAAAGTCACATTTAGAAAAGTAGTTGTTGTAGGTGTTAAGCATCCTTTAAGAAGGAAATAATCATAGCTTCAATTTTCCTGCCCGTAAAATGGGGGAAACATTACATTGCTGTTTTCTAAATTACTACAGGGTGTTAAGATGGGAGTCTCTACATTAGGGCATTATAGTGCTGGTTTTATTCTCTTTCCACACAATATTAAATGCAATTCTTCCAAACCCATGCCCCGTCTACACTGCTGCATAGTCAGGTCTGAGTTTAAAGGAAATAAAGGAGAGTGAGTGATCAAGCACACGTTACAGCTGCACCACTGGGTCAGTAAGTGAGAAGTTAAAATAAGAAGTTCATTCAATAAAATATTGATTCTGGAAACAGATTACAGGAAATCATACCATACCACTAACTTAATTTATGAGTATTTATATTGCAGGAATTATACCAATACATCAAACACAATGCCTTCAACCTTAGTTCAAAAGAGAATTTTATCTCTAAGCTTTAACAACAGGGCTGAAAATAATTCAGATTATATGGGCAGCATTTTAGCAGCCCATTTTCATCTTCCTTAAAAGCAACACTCTAATGCATGATGGTTAAGGATCAAGTTGGGATTATGAGGAGAATGTTAAACATATACCAAGTAATACATCTGTTTTGAATAAGACTTGCTGCCCAGAGTTCCAGTTCATTCTCTCAGCTCTTTGCTGTGCGTGTTGTGGCTGTGGGTGAAGCCACGCAGCAGATAAATCCATCACTGCAGCAACGATCTCTGACTGATCGTCTGACACGCTCTGAAATGTGTGGGTTAAAAACACTCGGGGGCAGAGGCTGTTCTGGTTCAGGACAGATCTGTCCCTGCTCTGCTGGGGTTCAGTGCTGCCCCCTGAGCTCAGGGCACTGCCGGGGGTCCCTGGCATCCCATTCTCTGCCGGCCCGGGGCACTGCCCTGGGGGAAAGGAGTGTCTGCTCCCTGCCAGGCTCTGCCCAGCGGGCAGGCTGCCCCCAGCAGCAGGAGCACCAACATGTTCCATTTGGTTGCTGCATCTTGTGACTTGGGTATTGTTTTGAAGCAACTGATCTTTCAGAAAATTAATTTAGAAGTTCTGATACCTGGATTTTTTTAAATCTTCTGTTGGAATAGGAAACTGCAAACTTTCCATAGCCTGCAGTTTGTCAAAGTTACTGTTTGACTCACTAATACTTTCATGTCAGTCATGCCAGAACTTCACACTTATAACATGTGGATTTTAAATAGCTGCATTATCAAATCTGTGTGATAACAATGTCAATACCCAGCATGACTAGTTCCTGATGTTCAGCAAAAACACTTTTAACACTTTCATTAAAACAACTGTTTATCATTTTCCTGGTCCTTGCAGGGGAAAACCAAGGAAACCCCAGTGTAGCCATGTGGCTTCTGAGGGCTGTGAGCCACAGGACCCCCTTCCCTCTGCTGCCCTTTCCTGCTGCACACCCTGCCCAGAGTGCTCCACGCCATGCCCACAGGATTCAGACTCCCTCACCCCCTTTCCCAGCAGCCAGACCCCGAGTGGCTGTCCCTGTGGCCATCACATGCCTGGCAGGAGCCCAGGACAGGCCAGCTGCACCCCTGGGGCAGCAGGGACAGAACTGGAGACCCCACAGCAGAACAGACATGGGCACCAGACAGGGCTCTCAGGCCCACAGCCTTTCCCAGGACAAGGGAAAAGGGGTGCATGTGCTCACTGCATGTGCCAGGCTGCAGCCACTTTGCCAGTTCCTCCACACCTTCTGGAACCAGTCCCCCCTTTTCCCGTTCTTGACACCCTCCCTGTCTGCAGCCTCACTCCTTGTCCTCACAGGGGCTCTGTCAGCCTCCTTGTGGGGCAGAGGAGAAGGGCATTTAGCTTTTTTATTTCCTGATGAGGAAATCAAACCAGTAGGAACAGCTGCTGTACATAGGCCTAGAGTGTAAGATCAAGGCCCTGATGCTTGTCATACCCAACTTCCAACTGACTTCACTCAGGAACCAGAGATATCTTCTAAGTATTGAGTAATTTAAACTCTACTTGATGCCCTCTGCTTCTCATACAGCAGAAAACAGCACCCAAGCACTCCCTCTTCAGTGTCTTCACTCCACTAACTCCTATTGTTTGACTGTCCAGTGACATTTTTTTCCATGCTGAAGTGCTTTTGACAATTGATTTTGGCCAAAGAGCATCACAGCCACATTTCTCTCTCTGCCACTGCTGCAGCCTCTCCAAGCTTTCTCACACTCATCTAATATGAAAGAGTAATCAAACAGGTCCACATACACTAAAGGGTTCTGGGGCTGCTGGCTCCCAGGAACTGAACCATTCCCACAACAGGTACCAGAGACAGAAAGCTTAGAAAAAGCACAATCATCACCTGCCACTCAGCCTGATCCTGGGCTGACCTTTGAATATTTCCTCACTGCTGTAATTCTCTGTGGGTTTCTGATAACCCAAGGCAGATGCATGTGATGACAGGAGAAATACTTCAAACCTGATATACTGCTGGGCTGTGGTTCTGTGCAGTCCCTTTTCTGTGGCTATGAAGCAGCAGTGAGTTCTAACTCCCTGTAGTATCTGCTGAGAACCAGGGGCATGTAGAGTCCCACTGGGACCTGGCTGAAGACCCAGCTCCTTTCTACTCCCACAGAGAGCAATCCTCCTGGGACAGACTCCTCAGCAGTTATCTGCCAGTGCAAGGGCAACAAATGCTCAGTGTTCCTGGGGCAAAGCAAACCTAGTCACATCAGCAGATGTTCCTGCAGCCAGTGCAGACTGGCACATAGGAAATGTACCTTCCAGAGGGGAAAAAAATAGATTTGTGGAGTGGGAAGTTTTCAAAGGAGCTCCTGCAGTCAAAAGGGACACCTCCTACCAGACCTGCCCATGACTTGCTGTGTTCTCAGCATCCCTTTCTCAGTGTCTGTGCCTCCCCTTTATTCCAGGTCCATCTCAGCTGCTGCCCCGAGGAGCCTCTGCCCAGGACCTGCAGTTCCAGTCCCTGTGGGTGTTCCACAGCAGAGCTCTGCAGCAGGGAGGGGGATTGAGTGCCATTGGAGTTGGAGCAGGCTCTGAACCCAACAGGCTAACCTGGCAGCAGCCTTTGGCTGGCAGCACAGCTGTACCCACACCAGGAACTCTGCTGGCTGAGCTCCACTGAGTGGGCAGCATTTATTTTTCTTTCAGACCCAGTCTGATATCTGTGTGTGAGCAAAAGTTCCTAATGTGGGCCTACAATCTATGATGTCTCTGATCTGAAAAGCTCCGTTACCTCTGCATGTAACAATAAGATGTCTAGTCCCTCAACTGCAACAACAAAACACTTGATTTGTGTCCTTCACAACAGAGGTGGAAGACTGGCAGTGCTGATGGATGCCAGGAATGGCAGAAATGCTTTATGAGTTCTCCTGACACAGCAGCATTTGACTGCTGTGCTAACCAGGCAGTTGGAGACTCTTCCTGTCACTGCTGGTCACAGGGACACAGAGTGTGGTGCACAGAGTGGAACCCACTCCAGCTTTGGGAAGCAGAGGGAGAGCACCTGTAGGAACACTGCCATGCAAAGCCTTTGCTTTAAAAGGGCTTTGATTGATCTGTTTAATTACTGGACTCACAGATATCCTGCTTGCTATTCTAGGACACAACAGAAAAGTTACACCCAATCACTATGCATTGAGAAATGAATTAACACATTGACCATTAAGCCCAGGATTGCTGTTCTCTGTTGATATTGTGTGTCTCTGTGCTACAGCACCTCATTAGCCTTCCGAGACAAAAACACCCTCCTTGTATGAAGCTCCTCAGAACAGTAACCTAAGCTGGAGATCTTACACAGCCTGAGAAACAGCTTTGAGCAGGAAACAAAGTGATGTGAAAGGACTTTTCTTCATGTGCCTTGTGTTAGAAATGACAGTTTATTTTCCTTATGGCTCCATGTGGGTTGCTTCAGTATTTCCTTTTGAAAAGCAGCAGTACCTCCAGCATCCCTCACTCCAGAGAGCCAGATACAAAGATTAGTCAGCAGAAAAGGCCAACAGAATAAGCAATTACCAAGTGCCATCCCTACATACACAGGATCATATCACTTCACCCACCCTTGTATGAGCTGCTGTCACCAAGTGCATCCTCCACTATCCTTAAGCACTTTCTACCCTTTTACAAGCATTTCTTCCGATTCAGTTGATTTAAAACAAAGCAATCTTTACTGAGGGAAGTTCTGTATCACCTGTACAGATACCTTGAACCAGGACTAGTCAGACATCCTCAGAATTGTGTCAAATAAAATAAAAGCAACAGAACCAGTGCAATATTAACACTGGTCATGTTACAAATGTGGAGAGTGGAAAAGATATTGAAACATCAAGTGAAACTTTTTGTATTTAGGCAGTATAATACCTGTCTTTGATTCCTAAATATGTGCATTAACCAGTGATTGTTACTTTAAGGGAAATATAATGAAGTGTACAGCATATGTAGAGCATAAAGCCACAGGCCTGTAAAAAGCCTATCTGTTGCATTTCCTGACTTTGAAAAGTACCCAACACTTGAAAACTCGATTCCTTCATAAAATCTGCAAAATGGTACCTTAATAATCACTCAGTGTTGTGTGAAGCCAAAACCTGCTGCCAGACCTGAAGGGTGCCAAGGCAACACTGACCTGCAGATAACCATTACCACAGTGCAGAGCTTTTCCTGGATAAGAACTTCTTCACTGCAAATGAGTTTGCACAATCAGAGCAGTCCCTAACTCATGTAAAATCTGGACATTTTTTTCCAGTGACGGAAATCCTTTGGCTCTATTAATGCAGTAGATGAAGAGCATTCAAGAGCATGACCTCACAGCACAAAGGTTAAGGCATGAGCTGGGATATCTATTTCACAGTTTCTGTTCCAAATCCACTAAAGAGGAGATTTTTGTCTTTTGGTTCTCCCTCACTGGGCTGAGAGTAAAAGGAGAAGGGCAAGGAGGAATAATGAAAATTACCATGTGCTCCTCTTCATTCAGATATATCACTATTTCTGTTTACTTCCAATTAAAGTGCCCAGAAATACTTCACATAAACAGTTATGTTAATATGCCATTATTACAATGTTTGAATTTGGTTCGACATCAGCGAGTGTTCAAATCTCATCCTGGTTGCTGAAACCAAAACATCATTTATTCACCTGGTTTTTCAACTCAGTACCTTTAATAATGTATTTTCCAAGACTCTCTTCCTTTATAGAAACCTGCCTTGAGGATCCCTGCCATATCCAGAGAAACAGGAGGGATCACATCCAGGCAGGATGGAAAAACCTCGGTGCAGAGACCGGAGCAGAAACAATATCCCCAGTCAATAACTAAGAGAATTAACCCAGAGCTCAGCATGTACCAGAGAGCAGAGGCTGCAGGGGTTGTAGCCAGTTATTCCCTGCATAGAAAAGCAGATTTCTATCAGTAGGAATGTTTAATTCCATATGTAACACCAATGAACCCCCTGGAGCAGGTGATGGATTGGGGCCTGAGCACCCACCCCCTTTGCTGAGCTCACCCCCAGCCCCAGCTCAGCCACTTCACAAGCAGCCGAAATCCACCCTGACACCACTCCCATCTCAAATGGAAACCCAAGAAAATTACATTGATATATTTCAGAGGCTTCCAGAACACTCCAAGGCCATTGAACTGCCCAAAGGAGGTTAAAGAATTCACAGCAAGTAACAAAAAAGGGACCTAGCTGGGACCCTGTTTTTCCAGGGTTGGGGATACCTAATTCCTTCCATATTTTCTTTTCTTTCACAGGTTTCCTATTTCGGACATTTGAAGAAAAAGCTGTATTTAAGATGTCCCCCCAAAAAAAAAATCTTCTCAAGAACCAGCAATACTGTCTCTAGGGGTTATTTTAGGCAATTCTAATTTTACAGTTTCCTCTTCACACTGGACAAGGATCTTGCATAGTGTCAGGGATTTGGTATGTGGACACAGTCTTGGCCCTGGGATGTGAGGTTGTCATGGCTACTCTGGATGGTTTCTAAACATGACCAAGCCCTCCACAGGATCCTTCCCGGGTTTCATGGTCTGCAGGGGCTTCTCTTCAAAAAACAAGAGTTTGCAAGACTGTGTAAGGCAGTTTTCCAGGTAGGGTTTGTCACTGTTCTTTTGAAAATACACATTCGTTAAAGTTATAGAATAGGGAAAGGGTGAAAAAGAAAGACTACAGACCAAATAAGAGAAAGTCCTCACCTGGAAAAAGAAGAAAATAGTCCAATTCTTTCATGCAAACTATACAATAAATTCTGGTTTGGCCACAGCAGTATAAAACTGGAATAAATTCACCAACATTGGAGAAGCTGAGCTTGGATTATACCAGAACAGCTGAGAGCAAAGCCAGACCTTTAGTTTTTACATTTTGTTCAGCTCTTCTACAAGTTGAGAAGAACTATCATCTCTGGAAATATATGGAAATGAAGTAATTTTCTTCTGGGCCTAAACACAGAAGAATGGTTTAATTTCCTTTCTCTTCAAAGCAATAATCCTGGACTGAGGATGGACATTCTCAGAATATGGCATCATAAACCCTCTGACACAGGAGAAAGCAACATGTTCCAAACTGTGTTTTGCCCTGGATATTCAGGTTAGTCTCTGTTCTTTCCCATTGTCCATACAAGAGGCAAGAGCAGGATAAATCCTGAGCAGGGACTGTTCACTCCAGAGGTGACCACAGGGTATGTGCATAGCAGAGAAGTTTATCAGGAAATTCTAGTAAATGGAAGTGGTTTAAAACAAGCTCTTCAGTGAGAATTATTGCCATAAAATACTGCTATTGAAATAAAAAAAAATAAGAGAAACCCAACCCATCTTAGTAGGTTAGGTCTGCTTTGAGTAGGAGGTTGGGCCAGATGACCTCCCAAGTCCCTTCCAGTCTAAATCATTCCATGATTCCAAACAAACTGGACTTTTTCTTCTAAACATATTTGTCCAAGAGACTAAAAGAGATTTAAAAACCAAGATTGATTGCATAGGTGCTTACTATAATAGCAAAAATCACAAATAGTCACCTACAAGTAGCAAAAATATTACTTCCTCAGAAATACAAAAAATAATGACCTCATCATTTGATCATCCCAGTGAAGTCTGGTCAAAGAAAAATATGGAGTATAACACTTCTAGTGTTTTCCCACTGATGGAACACAACCCTCTGGTCAGCTGCAGTCCTCTCGTTGGATTCCAAAAGTCCCAAGGAAATGATGTTGTTGAACACAAAATTTTATGAATGTGATGATGGAAAATGTTTCACTGTAAAACTTACAGGAAATTTAGCCTCAATATGGGATACACATCACTCACAAACAGAGCATTTAATTTTTATTGCCTTGTTGACTAAGTTAAGTATGTTATAACTCCTAGCAACTTTTCATCAGAATAGGAGGCTGGTTTATCATATTTTTTATGTTGTGCTTCTCTGGAGTGCACTAGGAAGTATCACAAAGGCAGACATAGGACTGTGGTTAAACGGTGGTATTTCTACTCATAAGTTCAATCTAAAATAAAGCTGCCATAAGAAAACAATAAAATGGAGTATAAGGCTGATATTGAGGTAAAGAAGGGGAATTTGGCAGAGTGAACAAATGAAAAGAGGAATATGAGAGCTGTATTAGGTGAAAAACAAGAAATAGGTGAAGTTTTTGGTGCTGGGTCTCCTGTTGCACGTGTATGACTGGACAGTGCCTTGGGGCTCCAGCGGTGGAACTGTCATGGTCTGGTGAGGTCACAGACACTCTGCTGCTGCCAGGGCAGGTGTGCAGGCCCTGCTGCCCCCCTGCACATCCCACCCAGCCTTCTGCCCCCAGCCCACCCCAGCCCTCTGCCCCCAGCCCTCCACCCCCATCCTGCTCAATCCAACCACAGGCACAATCCCTTCTGATTTCAAGGATGATACTGGAGTCAAACTGGGCCCTGTCACACTCATTTGAACAGAAAATACAGTGATTGTTCCTAGTGCAGTTACAATATGCCCAGTGAGCTCTTAGTTCAAAGGTAGTCATTTTTTTGTGTGTATTTATGTGCAGATCTGTAACCCTGGGAGCTATTTTGGTACTCACCACATCCATCTCTGTGTTTTCCCAGTGTTTTGATGTGAAGCCATAGATATCTCCTGACACAGGGAAAGCGCAGAGACCACAAAAGTCTCCCTTCTCACCAAGACACATATATGCCTTCTCACTTTTCTTCCTTCTTTTTCTCCTTGTTAATCGTCATTACTTGGAAATACAGATTTACAAGACCAGTCCGTGTTGAGGAGGGCAGGTTATCACCAGTATCTGTAAGCCTGGGCCACTGCACAAGATGCTATAAAGACACCAGCTATAAAGACAGTTCCTCCCCTGAAGAGCTTTGAGGGCTTTTTTCTGCTACTGTCCTCTCACTTAATCCTTTTCAAAGCCACTGCCAAGGAGGGAAGATCCAAAGACAAGAACTCAAGAGTTCTCTGAAGTCCCACAGGTGGGGACTTGACAGAGCTGGAGGAGAAAAGCGTTTCCCCCTTCTGTGTCCCTCTTGCCCCCTCCTACCCCACTCAGTCCCCTCCACACTCCTGGAATATTCTGACTTGAGCTTGACTGTAACCAAACTCCACTCCACACTCTCAGCTAAAACACCTGATGAGGAGATGCTGCTGAGAAACAACTGGGCTTTGTTTTATGCATCTCAAGAGTTAAAATGATTGTCATCAGTACCATAATGTATAAAAGCTGCAAACACCCAAGTGCAGTGTCAGACTTCCAAATTGCACAAATGTATTTGTCTCTCCTATTAGTGAATGTCATTTGAATAGAAATAGCACATTGTAACAGCCTAACAAGAAGCACTCTTCCTGGGGATGTTTGAGCCTTCTTTGCTCCACTGTATGGAAGTATTTAAGACTTAAAATATTAATATTACAAAACAGCATTTTAAGTGGGTCAGTCCTGTTCCCACTAAAGAGGGTTTTACCATCAGCTTCAATGAAAATGGTGTAAGGGCCAAGATGCATTTTAACATGATTTTTTCCCCCCCTGTGTTGTTCCAAGAGTCAAGAACTCTCTCCAAAGGTGCCCCTTCTCCTCCCCATAAAACCCATAAAAATCAGGGAAGTTATCAAGCATCAGTCACTGCCATGGCCAGCCATGAAGGGCCATTGAGACTCTCTCACAGGTGGCAGAGAGGGCTCTGAGTGTCAGAGCTGCACCAGGCACAGCACACTGGCACAGACACACCCAGAATTGCCAGGGGTAGGACTGGAAAGCTTTCGGAGATACTCTCTCACAATATCCTATTTGCCCTGAGACAAGAATTCTCACCTTACACACACCCTGGAAAGATAAAACTCAACACAGTCATAAAATCTTATCCTATAAAGGGATTTGTGTTTGAGTAAACTCACCATCCTTTCATGCATTTCCTTTTTTCTTTGATTTACAGGTGCTAAATGAATGACATACATGAATAAAAAACCAGTCCCATATATTTTTAGAACCCATGTTATAATTTAATAACACAAGGACAACACCATTTCTCTTCAGCTCAGTTTCTCCACCATCCTCCAGGATTAAAATGGTTTTTTCTGTTTTGGTTTTTATGTTTTTTGAACACATTTCTTAATACATCTTTAGTTTACACATTTTGCATTTCTCTTGATCCTTAAGTAATATGTAAATAGCATAAATGTTTACAAGAAGCATGAAAATGACACATCCTAATGTTTAGTTTATTTTTCCTTCTTCTATTTCTTATTACTTTCAGATTTTTAATACATGTTTAGGTTATGCATTTTGCATTTCTGTTGATCCTTAGGTGATATGTAAATAGCATAACAGTGTACAAGCTACATGGAAATGAAACATCCTGATGTTGAGTTTATTTTTCCCTCATCAGTTTCTTATTATTTAACTTCCTTTTTATTCATTTATTTAGAATTATAAGCTCTGTTGGAAGCTACACACTGTGCATATGTCCAGGGCCCACACTGAGGGGTTCTTGATCTAGTTTTGGTATGGATAAACGGGGCACAAATCATGAAGAAAAGATGTTTATGCACATCCTGAAACTTGTATTAAAGATATGTGTGAGCATTCTTTAGTGTGGTCATGTGTATGACTGGAACAGGACTCACCTGGTGCCAGCACTCAGGCCTGCAGTGTCCTGTCTGTTGTGTAAGCTGTGAGTGTTTCTGAGGTCCCTGCACCGCAGTGTCCAGCTGAGCACACCCGTGTGGCAGTGCTGGCTGTCTGTGCAGGGCAGGAGCTGCACCGGGGGGTCCTGTGGGGCACAAAGGGAGTGTGTAACAGCTGGATCAGACACAGCCACTGGGCACAAACACACACTGGCAAACCCTGCTGCCCTCACCACACCCCTGTCCGTGGGAACCCTAACTCGGGATTGCCTGAGGTCTCGGTGTGAAACAGCTCTGTCCCTGCAGCACAAATTAACTCACCCCCCGCTCAGGGCCCGGCCCCGCAACCCTCGGGCTCAGAGCTCAGCACCCAAACCCCCCGGGGTGCAGGGGATGCTCTGGGTGGGTACTCACTGCTCTCCTCTGGGCTGTGCTTCGCTGTCCTTCCGCCTGCAGAGCCCTCAGTGACCCTTTAGCTTTCCACACAGCCAGGCAAACTCTTATCCCCACGATTATGAGGGAAAACACGGGAATGTCACGCAAACGTGATGCAGCCACTTAATTAGAACCAAGTTCAGAGAGACAGAAACTCTGTAAATCCCCTGAGAGTGCTGAGGGGCTGCTGCGGGAACACGAAGCCCTGGAAGTGCTGGGAAAGGGCAACACAAGGCCAGGAACACACCCTCACAAACCCGAACCAAACCAGACCAACGCGCTTTTTACAGCGGGCAAAAAAAGTTCGACTCTAACCGTGTATTTTGAGAGGAAAATGTCAGCAAAGCCTTGAGGGCGAGCGGCCAAGGGGTTAATGTGCAGCGGCCCGAGGGCTCCGGCGCCCTCTGCTGCGGGGCGAAAGCAGGAGTGGAAATCTCTGGGGACAGCTTTGTCCCCAAGTTCGGGCACAGAAAAGGGCTCTGAACCTGCCCACAGCACGAGGGCAATGCCCCTTCCCAAGGGGAGCTTGGCCCGGGGGGCGGCTTAGTGTGGGGGTGATAGGGAAGAGAGGGGGAAGGCTGCCTATTATTATTATTATTACTGTTACTGTTATCATCATCATTATCATCATCATTTTGTCTTGGTTTTTTCCCTTTATTTCTGCTCCGGAGCCCCAAACTGGGCCGGCTGCACCATGACGAGAGGAGCCCTGAAAGGCGTCAGGGAATGAATCCTCGCAGGAATCTCAGGACAAATATGTTTAAAAAACATAAAAATAAACTAAACCCAAACATGCCCGTCTGTTTCCTTCCCGTCCGGAGCTTCCAAGGGAGGGCTTAGCCCAAGCGAGCATGGAGGGGAAATGTCTTCTGCCTACATGACTTTAATACTAAAAGGAAAAAGCCGAAAAATATTAAAAAAAAAAAAAAAAAGGCCTCTGTGACTTGAAGCACCTCTCCCTCAGAAATGGAACCTGCTCCCCAGTCCCCACTGACACTCTTATTTTAATTGCCAGGAGGGCGAGGGGCACTCTCTGCTAGCAGGCTACGAATTCACTTCTTTTTAATACCTTTTTTTACGTGTTTACCACCATTGACAGCAACCACAGCTACTTTTGAGGAACAAATGCACAAAGCCTACCTGTAATCGCGAAGGAGCTGCCAGAGCAGAGCAGGACCGCGAACCTCGGGGCTGTTCCCTCATGTACTTGCTGAGGGAATGTCAGGCTTTTAACCCTCAAAACAGGGGCGGGGGGCGCTAATTGGGGGACACACTCACAACAGCTTTGCAGCTCATCTTTACCAGCTGTTTTTCCCTCATACCTGATCCCCTCCTGTGAGGGGTCCGGGGATGTGTGAGGGGTCCCTCAGGCTGTGTGAGGGGTCCCTCAGGCTGTGTGAGGGGTCCTGGATATTCCCGATCCCGCTGTCGGGCACGAAGGATCCTCCTCTCCCCTCCCTTCCCCGAGGCTCGACCCGCTGAGCTGCTCCCTCAGCCAAGGATGAATTCACCCTAAAAATAAAACATAAATGTGTTTCATTAAATTTTTATTCTTGATGAGACTTTTTTTAAAAAATACATGCTTTGGGTTTGTGTGTTTGTGGGGGTTTTTTTCTTTAAAAAAAAAGAGGCTTTTTGTGCAAGTGCTGTCACCTCCCGCCCCTGATAGCCCTTGAGACAGTTTGGGGAGATGAGCGCAAGTCCCCGACGGCCGCTCTGCTTTCCCATACCAACCAAAACGCGTTTGCTGCGAAGAAGAGAAAATACCAAACCAAACACAATTTATTTACACCAAACCAGCAGGTTTCTTGGTCAGGATGCACCCACCCCGTTTGTGACACACGCGTGGGACTCTCCCAACCCCGATCCCCCACCCGAGTGTTCTGAAAGGGTAGAATGCATTTGTATTGCTTTAATAAAAGGCCCCATTTTGCAGCCAGCGCTGTCAAAGCAAACTGTGGCCGGATTCCTTAGGCAGGGTCACGCGTGGGTGGCCGTGTCCTGTTAATGGGACACGGGGAGAGCTGCCCTGGGCACAGCGTGGGATGTGGGCTGGGGTGACAGCGGGGGCAGGCACGGAATGGGGACTGTGTGCATGTTCAAACGCGTCGGGATTCTGCATTCAATAACATTTTAGACGACGCTCCCGTGGCTTTTGCTGTGCTGGAAGGACGCGCGATTATCTGGAAACAGTGGGAAACTGGGGAGGAAAAAAAACCTGCATGCAGACGGCAGCTCCCGGTGGGAAGGCAATCAGCATTATAGATTGTACATGCTCTACTGTCAGGAGCTGCTTTGCCGCAATTTTAAATAATAAACATATAAATACAGGAAATAACTGAGACCACATCGGAGTTTACGTGCAAATGACTGGAAAGGAGCAGTGCATTCTCGAAACACTCAGTCCCTTCCAGGGACGCCTGTGGATGATTAAAAAATGAGAAGCAATGGGAAAAAAATAGGGCAGGACAGTGCCCCGACCCTCGTGCTTAGGAGGAAACACACGACACGGTTCTATAAATGCCGCTCACCTGGTTATTACTTTTGTAGTTACAATGTTGGCGGAGATGGTAGATGTTAAAGATCTCAGTAACATGAGGTTACAGACGTTCGGAACGCTTCCAACATGACCCCTGAAGTTAAACAAGCAGCATTTTAGGTGAAAAGACTGCGATACCTATTCATCTTCCCTAATTAGAAATTAATTTATTTTTTAATGAGTCACGTTTACAACAGAGACTTCACAAAACAAGATTTCAGTATTTTTGCTTGGACTGATCTTGCCCTTCACAAGCAGTAAAAACCGTGGAGTTCAGGAGGTGCAGGGTTTATGGCTGGTATTTTATTTTATTTTATTTTATTTTATTTTATTTTATTTTATTTTATTTTATTTTATTTTACTTTATTTTACTTTATTTTACTTTATTTTACTTCATTCTGGGATGTCTTATTTTCGTTTTATTTCGAGCTTTTACTGTTTGTTTTTTTTTCTTAGTGGCCCGTTTTATATCCATTTATACGAATATCCATTAATCCATTTATACAGATTTCCAGAAGAATAAAACCCCAAACCCTATGAAGGCGATGAGGAGGGTCTGGCCGTACTTCTGTAATGAGCTGGAAGACAATTAGGTGGGAAGCGAGTGAGGCCCTACGAGGACCTGCGCGGGGTGTCCCCAGTGCAGGGTCCAGGTGGGTTCCCTTTGCCCCCTGAGCCCTGCGAGCCGAGCTGAACGATGCCTCTCCTGTCCCGGGGCACGGAGCTGCTCCCGAACCACTGTGGGATCGCTCCCCGCCTTCCAGCACCATCCCAAACCTCTCCGGGATCGTTTCCCGCCTTCCAGCACCATCCCAAACCGCTCCGGGATCGTTCCCCGCCTTCCAGCACCATCCCAAACCGCTCCGGGATCGCTCCCCGCCTTCCAGCACCATCCCAAACCTCTCTGGGATTGCTTCCCGCCTTCCAGCACGGTCCCAAACCTCTCCGGGATCCCTCCCCGAGCTCCAGCATCCAGCCGGAACCATCCATGGGCTTGGCAAACACTCCTTCCAAGGCTCAGCCAAAAGGGCTTACACTGAATTATCGAGTATCCCGCAATATTCGCATTTCATTCACGTTTTGAATAAATTATTTGCTATTTATTACCGACTAATTAACTGTTTTAACGACCAGTGTTATTTAATCACCAATACTCCGTGAAAGTTACTTATTTGAGAGTTCTTTGCGGCTTCCAGTCGCAGTTCACATAATACACACTATTAGAAGAAAGTGAAAGGGCTTTCAAAAACACAGAATTAGTCCCGCTTATTGCAAGATGGGATTGTGCTTATATTGCGTCCCGGGGATGGTCGGCACAAGGAGGGGAGAGCAGAGGTACCCCCGACCACGCACCAGCCAGTCACTTCAATTCGGGTCCGGCCTTTCCAGCCCATCAGATGTTTATTCAGGGTGGGGCAATAAAAAAGCGCCCCCAGTCCCCAGGACTCGGCCCCGGTCCGGCTCGCAGGGACAGGCAGAGCCCATGGCACAAACAGTGACCCGGGCAGGGCTGCGGCATCGGGCCCGCACCTTAAACCAGCAACAGAGAGTTGAAGAATTACCTAAACCCGAAACAGCGTGGAGAGCTCAGTAGAGCAAAGAAAGAAAATAAAAAAGCAACAACAACGGCAAAAATATGAGCCTAGGACGGGCACACAGCACAGGACAGCACAGCACGGCACGGCACTGCCGGCTCCTGGCGGCTCGGCTGCTGCTCGGGTTTCCCCTCGCGATACCCCCACCCCGGAGGGAAGGGAAGGAACACTCTTCTGTGGGTTTTTCCCTCCCTGCAATGTCTCTTCTGCACGAGGCAGCAACCCCGTCCCTCTGCACCAGGCCAAGCAGAACCGCCCCAAACAGTTTAATGAAAGGGAAACCTTCAAGGGTTTGAGATATTCTGGTCGACATTGATATTATATATATAAAAATATTAGATTTTATATATATAGTTAGCTAGTTAGTTAGTTAGTTAGTTAGTTAGTTAGTTAGTTACATTAAAAGAAACCAAACCCTGCGCCTTTCAAAATGTCGGGAACAAATCAGACCCGAGGTAACGCCACGTCAGTGACAGGAGCAGCTTTTCTCGCCGAGCTCTGTCTGGTTCAGACGGTGCTCAGTAAAAGGGATTGCCCAGAACGCTCGCCGGGTGATCCCGAGCACTGTGACACACGTAGAGATAAAATGTGACCGTGCCACGCTCTACAAACTCCTCGGGACTGTTTTATAGTGGCACATCCCCGGTTTTCCCTCTGCCCCTGGGCTGGGGCTGCTGGAATTAAATCCACCGTCACACGTGGGGAAAGTTCTCAGTCCCAGGACTGTCCTTCCTCTCTTCATGGACAGCAGAAAAATGCAGAGGAGGAGGAGCCGTGAGCTCTTATGTAAAAATCGTGACAGGAGAACAAGGCACGTCTCTACTATTATTAAATAGTAATATTTTTAAATAAATAAATGCAGAGTTCAGGAGGAATAGCCATAAACTGTAATTTAAAAATCGAGACACGGGGCAATTCATGTATTTTCAAATAATTGGTGTGGTTGTTTTTAAAGGATCACCACGATTCCAGCATCTTTTCCTTTGAAATACACTCCGGAGACCCGGAGTGTTACGTGTCGGCTGCTCGGGAGGGAAAGGGCAGCTGTGGGTGCTCGCATTTTGGGGGATTTCCACCAGGACTAGGGCAGTGCCCCAGCAGAGGAGCGGGGCAGGCGGTCCCTGCACTCAGCGGGCACAGCCTGGCCATCGCACGCAGCCCCGAGCATGGCACGGGCTGCGGGGCACGGGCTGGGATCGGCTCTGGGCCGGGGAGCGGGACACGGGCTGGGCTGGATGGGCTGCGGGACACGGGCTGGGATCGGCCCCGGGCCGGGGAGCGGGACACGGGCTGGGCTGGATAGGCTGCGGGATACGGGCTGGGCTGGGCTCCAGGAGCGGGACCTCCCGCGAGCCCGACAGTGAACAAAGTAGATTGTAATAATGATAACAAGGGCAGGGAGCGGCGACTCCTTCCATCAGCGTTCGCAGGCAAACACGCCTGTCCCTGCGGGCGGAGGGGCCCCCAAGTTCATGAAGATGTCTGCGTATCTGTGTCTGTGTGTCTGTCTGTGTCGGTGCGTTCCGGCCGCCCCGCCCCTGTGCCGGCACAGCGCGGGCTTCCCGCACCACGTGGAGCCGCGTGGGGCCGAGGCGGCAGCGACCGCAGCTGCCCCCGCTCCGCCTGCCTGACCCGGTACGGCCGCGCTCCGGCTGCGGCACAGGGAGCAGGCTCGGGGCAGCCCCGCATGGAGGGTCCCGGACCGGGCCCCGCACGGCTAGGGGCGGCCCCGCGGCCCTTCCAGAAGGTTCCGCGCGGGCGATGTCGCCCTCTGGCGGCCGCGCCCCGCATCGCTCGGGGGTCACACACGGGCAATGTTTAATTACTCATCTAATGACAACTCCTTTAATAACTCCTTTAATGACCCGGCGCTGGCTCGGCACCCTCCCCGTGTGCAGTCGGGTGGGCACTGCCAGTGCATGTCCAGTCCCAGCAGCGCTGAGCACCCGATTCACTGAGCGCTGAGTTACACTCTGTGAGTGGCACAACATACACGTGTTTCCCATTCTGTGCCTCTCCAAAGCACTTTCCTGTTTTATCACCCCTTTATGGTGGTTTGTGGTCCCACTGAACGGCCCCAAATATCAGATCACAAACATTGAAAATGTAAATCCAGCTTGTCTAATCCGGAGTTTGAAAAATTCTTGTGATGTCACAAAGTGATGGCTTATAAAATATTTTCATTTAATTAGGCAGCACTAAGAGGATTTCTGCAAGGAAAGAAAGTAAAGACGAGGACGCTCGGTTTGAATTATTTATGTGCTGTGAACTGTCATGATTGCTGCTGAAGCTTTTCAAGTACCAAGATGCAGGCTTTGCTTGCTTTTCATTTCCAGAACCTAATTCTTTCATTATTCATTCGTGTGAATGGGGATTAATTATGCAGGTAATCAAGGTTTCATTCTCGGTCTGCTTTTAAAAAAGCGAAGATTGGCAGATACAATACACAGTCCTCCTGAAACTGTTCCTACCCTGAGATCTTCCTTTAGGTGTCCTGTATTGTCCTGCCTTGGGGACAGTGCACAGGTGGGTGGCAGTGCCCACCCTCAGGGTCTGCCAGCCATGGGTTGGATGCTGAGCTGTGCTGGCACTGCCATGGCCATCACGTGCAAACCCCTCCGGTGTGGCCTCTGGAGAGGCTTCTGCCATGGGTTAGGGGAGCAGACACCTCCTCCCATCCCTTGTGTCACCTTCAGGCTCTCAGAGCATCGTCCCCTCTGCCCAGAGTGGGAGCAGACACCTCCTCTCCACCCTCGTGTCACCTTCAGGCTCTCAGAGCATCGTCCCTTCTGCCCAGAGCGTTGTTCCCACTGCCAGCACTAAGTGGATGGGAGAAGAAAGGCCAAGGAGCTGATCCTCAGTTGTATGGAGTGAACAGCAACAGATGGAGAAGGGGAGACAAATGAATTCTCCCTTTCCTTTCTGGATCTCTCTCTGGATTCAATTATCCAGGGATTCTGTAGCTGTCAGCAGATGGGTGTGCAGTACCAGTGCCTGCTGGCTAATCCACTTTGGGGCTGCATTAGATTGGCTGAAAAGCGATTGGACTAGAAATTCTGCTGTAATATAAAACAATAGTGGGAGAATGAGGAAGTCTTTGAAAAAGTATTACTGGTATCAACAGAACAAACTGAGTTGCAGTTTCTCAGAGGCAAATCTGAGTTTCAGTTCATTAGTGCAGCACCACAGAAGGAGTCGCTTTCTCAGGAGACTGAAAATTACATAAAAGAAAAAAATTGAAGACACAAAAAAATAGAAAAAAAATAGGATTGATAGTCATGTGTTATGTTAGCAAACCAAAGAGAGGATATTAATTTGGTTTGTGTGGTCAGCAGCATCTTGTAAACCCAGAAGTAGAACACAGAAAGTGGTAAAACAGTAACAAATGGAAGAAGAGAAATGGGAAGTTGCAGATCCATCAAAAGAAGTGTCAGTGATGTCCTTGAGGGTTGCCTTGTGCCATGGGAATTCCCACTGTGTGTGCCAGTGTCTCCCAGGGTGGGTTCAGTGCCCCCCTGGGTGCCCTGTCCTGGTGGGCAGCTGGCAGGGGACCCTGTGCAGGGGCACAGGCAGGGACAGGGACAGGGGCAGGGACAGGGACAGGGACAGGGACAGGGACAGGGGCTGTGGTCGCCACGCAGTGACCTCGATAAACGTGGAGCTGTAGAAGGGTTTGGACTGAAGGACCTTTGAGGATCCCCCTCCAGAGCAGAGGGCAGATGTCATGCCAGAAAGGCTGAGCGGGGCAGCTCCTGCCCTTTGGAGCCTGGCTCAGGAAGCCTGGCCTTGGTTTGGAAATAATTGTTTAATGTTTTTTGTAGTGCGTGTGAGGCATGTTGGGGCTGCATCCAAAACACTGCTGAGAACATTTGGGAGTGATGAAAGAGTAGAGGGAGTCAGCACCACTTAAGATTTAAAGCCTGGTCTGTACAGTTGTATTGAGTCAATCAGACACTGGATTCAAACAAAGAGTTAAATCTGGGAAGTGAAGTATGTACTTTTAAACATCCCAGAAATTGCTTGTAACTGCACAAAGTCCCGCAGGGTGCATGTGAGCACCCCCACATGGGGCTGAACTGCAGCCAGAGAAAATATCCTGCAGCTTGTGCTGATAACACTGATGAAAGAGGGGCTTACTGGGAGAGAAAGAAAATGTAGGAAAGATTTGGAGATAAGGACCATTCTCAGTCAGTGACCTGAGGGAGGACATGATGCAAACAGCATTATTTGACGAATCATTGAAGACTGTAAGGGGAAGAGTGACAAACCTCAGTAGATATTTCCAAAGTCTGGCCATTATAGATACACACATAAAAGTTAATGCGGCCAGTGCTGCTGCATCCCAGAACTGCAGGGAGACAGCACAGCTTGGTTAGTCCAGCCTGACACACAGAACACAGGGCAAAGTGTCCCTGGAACAGAGACAAATGTTCTGGCAAACAGATGAGCGATGAGTTAAGGGTAAGCTTGGCTGGACACAGCCTTGTGGCACCACTCACTAGGCACCATCTTCACCAGAGCACCTCCTAACTGGGCCATTGATTTCTGATTTAAGACACCAGGAATATATCAGACTGCTAAGAACTAGCCAAATAAATGGACATTTATCTCACACTGTCACTGCTGTAGCTTTAAATGAACTGCAGACCTTCTTAGGTAAGAGCAGTAGATGTTCCTTTATGGTGGCTCCTGGGAAAGACAGGAAGGGCAACAAACCAGTGTCCTCATGGGTAGGTTGGCAACATTGGTATCATCAACCCTGTGCTTTCAAAAGTAATGCCATTATTAGATTGACTTTAAAAATCAGAATAAGTTTAAAAATAGCAGTTCTAGATGTGCTTCCTCTTTTTAGAAGGCCATGGTTTATGTGAGGAGAAAAAAAATCACATTTAGGAGTTTTTTCTTGCCATCTCATGTGTATGGAAAAAAATAATCCAGAGGTTCTCACTTGTTAATTAAAAACATCAAGCACTGGAAAGCATGTAATTAGCTCCTGAAAGCTCGTAATGATGTACTGTCAAATGTATGTAAATATGGATCAGCAGAGTAATTTTTAAAAACAATACACACAAAATTGGGAGATGGTATTTTTATTCCAAACAGGAGGATTCATATTCACACAGATCAATCTCAAAATAGTAAGCAGTATATAATAAAACAAATTAATAATTTCAATATGAATAAAGCTTATAGAGTCCTGTATTTTTATGAAGAGATGGTTATCAAGTCCTTTAATGAGTTATTCTGAGGTGAAAAATGAGTGTTTAAAAGCTCAATTCATGATACTGAATATGACCCAAAGATAGGTCTGCTTTTATGGAGCTCCTCTCTGGTTGCTGAAATTACTAGAATATCTTCTTGATATGAGAGGGAAAAAGAAGCTATTAACCTGTTTTCTGCTCTTAGTGGTTACCTTCCAGTGTGTCTCTAAGAGGAGGCTGCACAGGGGGCAAGACACAGATGGGCACGTTCATTGCAGGCCTGAGATTTCTGGGAAATGTAGTTTAGAAATCAGAAAGAAAAAAGAACAGAGTTGCTGCCTGGTTTTTATACCCATGCTTATTTGCAATTAGTGAAATGACAAGATTTTGCATTTGCAATTAATGAAGTTACAAGGTTTTTGCAGTGATGCTGTTCTGGCGCCATGGCAGTCCCAGGTGTGTTTGTTCTGATGATAGAAACTCTTGTAAGGGTTTGTCTGAGAGACTGTGATTAATACCTGCCAAAGCAGAAAGAGGAACTGCTAAAGAAGATTCACTCAATGAAGCTGCATTACCAGGGATGTATTGACAAATGAAAAGAGGAGTAAGCTCATCCATGTTGTGGTCAAGACAGTGCAACTGAGTCATCTCCGCACCTTGGGAATTAGAAATGAGTGAATTCTCTCTCACTGTCTGTCAATGAGGGCAGGAAATGGAGGGATGGAGAAGGGACAGGGTAAGAGGAAAACTCACTACACCTCAGAGCTCCACATGCTGATATCTGACTCAGCTGGAGGGGAGAACCATTGTAACATTTTATTTACCACTCCTGTCCTTCCCCACTTTGTACTGCTCTTCCCCACTGTGCTTCTCTCCTTTTCAAATGAGTATTCCTGTTGTACACCTCTGACAATCCTTACCAACGTGCCCCAGCTTCTCACAGTGAAAGGAAGCAGGTGAGGAAATGAGAGAGGGTGATTTAAGGAAGGACTTCATGTGCAAAGGCCTGGTAACCTAAATACTAAATGTAAAAGTAAGTACATATACTTAACATATACAGTTGTAAAGAACATGTGTAAATTGTATGTAAGATCCTGACCATCGGCAAGATACCTGTCTTTGCATGCATTTTTTTTTCATTTTTCTTCTGTTATTTCTTTTCCTCTCTTTCTTTTCCAACAGCATATGCTCTGGATGTTTATTTTCTTAGTGTTGGATGGGGCCTTCATCTACAAATGCATGGAGCAACAGTGCCAGAGAGTGGCTGGCTGGGATAAATGCAGCTGGATTTGTCTTGTAGTTAAGTTGGAACCTGTACCAAACACACACAGAATCTCAGCACACCCTGAGCTGGAAGGGACCCACAAGGCTCATCATGGAAGTCCAGCTCCTGGCCCACTAATCTGAGCAGTACAGAAAGTACAGTCCAGAAAGGCAAGTAAAGTGGGCTGTCATGGAGGAGTTCTCTCTGTTGTCTGCATTCCCCACAAATTTCATGGGATTTGCTCTGATTTTGAACACTGTGCTTGGAAATAACCTCTAGGGAAGACGATGTGAGCTGTGACCAACAGTTAAAAATTCCTTTCCCCTTTGGCACTGCTGTCTCAAGTTTCCTTTTCCAGGGCTGTGGAGGCTGCAGGCAGGATTGCCCCTCCTGCCTGGGCAGAGTTCCCGCTGTGACAGCCTGCGAGCCCCAGGCAGGCAAACCAGCCCCGTGTCCCTCACAGCAGAGCCTGGATAACCCAGCCCCGTGTCCCTCACAGCAGAGCAGGGGATAACCCAGCCCCGTGTCCCTCACAGCAGAGCCTGGATAACCCAGTCCCGTGTCCCTCACAGCAGAGCATCGATAACCCAGCCCCTGCCCTGGCCAGTGAGTCCTGGTCCTGCCAGCTCCATCTGTCAGCACACCGAGCGGGTGCCACTGCCCTCGAGTGCCTGCACACCTGGCAGTGACTCCTCTGACCCAGCCCTCAGGTTCACAGCCTGCCCAGTCACTCCTGAAGGTCACCTGGTGCAGGAAAAGCCCCTCCAGCTGGAGTGGGGTAAATACATTTGTGATCGATTGTGAAAGCTGAAACCAGACAGGACTTGGAAATCTTTTACTAACAGGAGCCACTCCATCAAAACGTTGTGGGGAGGTGTGGGGACCAGGCAGCATAGATGGCCTTCCCTTCTGCAGGTGTTGGAGGCGAAAATGTCATGCTTTGTCAGGTCAATGGGTGGGAAAATGAATTACTGAATTTTCAATCGACTATATCACCTGCCATGCCAATTATTCTGGATGAGTAATAAATAATAATCGTGCACTAGAAGAACATTTTGCAAATGGTTTCAACCCAAATCTACCCAATGGTTTTGTAGTTATGATTATCACCTCATGTCCAGGAACTCTTCTAGCATTTCTGAAGTGATATTTGGTTAACGTAATTCAATGAGCTTTACGTATTTGGCTATATAGTAAGTATGTGAATCTCTGAATGCTAATGTGAGAATCATCCATTTTAATATGCCACAAGATTTGGCTTTTTTTTTTTTTTTTTTTTTAATAGCAGAGTTATTAAGCTTCACAAAATCTTCTTATTCTCAGCCTGAAGCTTTCAGGAATAGTTAAACTGGTATTTGAGGGGAAGGAAGGCTATAATTTTCCCTCAGTCCATCATCTTCGAATCATTTAGCTGAAGATGACAGTGGACTAAGGACCAAAAACACAGAAAGATTTTGCCATCTGTCTCCAAGATGGTTTAGGCTCAATCTAGTTTAGTTTCTGTTGTCGAAACTTCTTGAGTTTGCATGAACATATGGGGAATACTCACTATGTGCAGAGGCCAGCGGGACACCCTGGGCTGATGGGGAGCGTACAGTTACTGAGGAGACGGAGCCAAGCTCAGTTGCGGTCCCACTTCTTGAGGGTTGGCAGAAAACAGACGAACAAGTACTAGGGGTCTGTAAAGAAGAGCCTTAACAACAAGCACTCGTGATGCTGAGCCCCTCACTCCTCCTGCTCCCTCCCGCCGGTGAGTCCTGGTCCCGCACCCAGCCTGTCCCCCCGCACCGGTTCCACACCGTGCCCGGGGCAGTGAGGAGAGCAAGGGACAGGGAGCAGCGCCCGGGCAGAGCCGGGCTCCTGTTCCCACCCCGGCCCGGTGGGTCCCGAGTGTGTCCCGGCCCGGCGGGTCCCGAGCGTGTCCAGCCCGGCGGGTCCCGAGCTGTCCCAGCCCTGCCACCGGGTGTCGCTGTGACCCCGCGGGACCGCCCGGTGCCGGGGCCGCTCCACCGCCGCGGGGCCGAGACACAGCACGGGGCTCTTCCCTGGGGCACATCCCAGGGACACATCCCCGGCACGTTTCCCCGGGGCAGTTCCCCGAGGCACATCCCCGCTGCCCTCGCCCGACCTCACCGCCGCCGGTCCCGGCCCGGCCGGAGGAATTCCCTACGCACCCCGCGGCTCCCGGGGAGGACATAGGACACTTGTCCTCCGAAAGGTTTCAGACACCGGAAAAAAGAGGGAAGGAGGAGCGGCGGGTGGTGATGGAGCTGCGTCTTATATGCCCTGTGGGTGTTGGTTGAAGAGTTTAGGAGGCAGCCATGGGTAGTTAGGAGGCTCCTGGAGACATGGTTCTGCAAAACCACAGAATCACGCAATATTTTGAGTTGGAAGGGAACCCACAAGGATCATCAAAGTCCAAGTCCTGGCCCTGCACAAGACAGCTCTGAGAATCACACCATGGGCCTGAGTTTCTTGTGATTTTGTGAAACACGGCCTCATCTTACAATAAAAATCCTTAAAAAATTGTGGGGATGGAGATCGAGATAAAAAAAATTATACTGAGTGGCGTGGTGAGGGGAAAGAATAAATGACATTTAAAGAAAAGAAAATATTTTGAAGGGAAGGAAGATTCAGCAGATTTTTTTAAGGACAAATTGTCCATAGTTGAGTACTGAGGGCAGTGTAGCCGAGCGGTCTGGAGCAGAGCTGGCTGTCTGCGAGAGCCGGAGCGTGGATTATTAAAGAATAAAACCGAGGAATGCGGAGGGAAGGGCAGAGCCAAACCGATCCGCAGGCAGAGAGAGCGAGGCCGGCGCTGGGGTGGGCAGGCTCGGCCGCCTCCGTCCCTTCCGCGGCGCGGCCCTTCTCTGTCCGCTTCGCTTTTCCCTTCCCAGGGACGGGCTCGGGCGCTCCGCGCGATGCCCACGCAGGACCCTCTTTTCGGGAGCAGGGAGCGATGGCAAGGTGCGGACTAGAGGAGACATCCAAAAAGTGCCCTGCGATTCCACACTGCCCCTCTTCAACCACGACAGCCTGGCAGGCCTTTAAAAACTCCTTTGTTTCCTCCGTCAGGATAGACACTTTACGATGACGTTCTGTGTTCAGTCTCTTTTGCTTGCTTGTCACTGCCTGCTTTCCTTTCAGCCTTTCCCGGTGTGTGTTCAGCCGATCCTCTGGGATGCCTAGAGCCATCTGTGCTGACTGTTGCTACACGTATATGAATGTGTGTAGGAGAGGGCAGAGGTGCACGGGTTTAGCCCTATCAGTGTAACTCCCCACAGCCTCGTCTCCGAGCGCTATTTCAGCGTGCATATGCATGTAGATCTATCTGTGCCTCCGGACAGGCACACCGGGTGTAGCAGACTGGAACAGATAATTCCACAGAATGAGGGAAGAAAATGAGCAGCTCAGGAATTAGCGAGGAAGAAAGAAAGACAGACAGAAAAGAAAGAAAGAAAGAAAGAAAGAAAGAAAGAAAGAAAGAAAGAAAGACAGAAAGAAAGA
>JAWWLZ010000042.1:65719899-65740156 GCA_035041345.1 Poliocrania exsul
AAAGAAAGAAAGAAAGAAAGAAAGAAAGAAAGAAAGAAAGAAAGAAAGAAAGAAAGAAAGAAAGAAAGAAAAAGACAGACAGCCTTGCTCCACTTAGTGTCAGAATACAAAGTGAGATTTTGTCTCACCGATTAATCTCCCTAGGAGCAGAAAACTCAATATCCAAAACTCAGGTTAAAAGCCAAGTGTATCTGTTTCTCAAAGCAGAAAGAACGTTTTCTTACTGCGGAAAAAGAAATCGAATTTGGTAACAGGCGTTTGTGTCCAGCAGAGTCGGATGGTCGAAGGGAAATAGTGTGGACACACGCACACACGTCGCCTTTTAGGATACGGAGCTGCAAGCAAGCGGGGATTAGCGCCTGCCTCTGTTCGATTAGAAAGGAAAAGGGAAAAGAAGTTTAATAGTCCCTTTTGCGAAGTCCGTACTTTGCAAATCCAGCCGCGTTGCTGTACTAGAGGAAATGAGAAAATGCTTCGGTTTGAGAGGACGAGTCCTTTCTTTCCCTTATTGGATACGTTTCATGTGTTTCCCCCAACATCTCCTGCTTAAGGACATGCCTTTTGAAACACAAACACGCGCACAACTCGCACACGCACATAGACAGATAAGATATGTATTAGATCCTGACACATACGGGGTGGGGGGAAGAGCGGGAGAGAGAGAGAGGAGAGAGAGATCCTCCTACCTGGAGCCATAGATTGCAAGATACGTAGTGTTACCTGGGGAAGTCAGAACAAGTAAAAACAGATTGAACTTCAGGGCTCTATGAGGCAGTTGATCAAGATCAGTGCTTGCTCATTCTCTCTCTCAGACTGTCTGTCTTGGGTTTTTGTTTTACAGTTTTGAGCAGCCCTTTCTATTTTTTTCTTCCTCTTTAGCTTTAATATCGGAGCCGGTTTCGGTCACCATGGCTCTGGGAAGAGCTGCCTATCTGCGCGGAGTTGATTTTTTACAGCTCGGCCGGCTTTGCTCCTGGGGAGCTTCAGCAATGCTCTTGACTGGGATTTAATCGACAAGATCAGTTCGACTTTTTGTGCAATTTTTATGGCTCAGTCCATTTTCTAGATCATGCACAGAAACTTTCGGAAGTGGATTTTCTACGTGTTTCTATGCTTTGGAGTCATCTATGTCAAATTAGGGTAAGTCCTTGTGCACGACAATCTCCTTGGCTTTTTGGGGTCACGGTAATGCAGAGTTGTGAGCAAAATCCCGCAAAGAGGGGGAAAAAAGAAAAGCAAAGTAAAGAGGTGATATTTCTGCCTCCGCCCCCCGGTGCCCAAGCGCCGGCAGCCCCCGGAGCACGGCAGCGGTGTCTCGGACCGGGGGTGTCCCAGTGCCGGGGGTGTCCCGGTGCCAGGAGTGTCCCGGTGCCGGGGGTGTCCCGGTCCGGGGGTGTCCTGGGGTGTCCCGGTCCGGGGGTGTCCCGATCCGGGGGTGTCCCGGTGCCAGGGGTGTCCCGGTGCTGCCCGCGGGCGGGCGATGCCCGGCGGCGCAGGAGCCTGCGGGGAGCCGCTCGCGGGTGATGACGGATCCTTTTATTTTGTACTGCTTAAGCGAACTTAAATATTATCTCTGGCGTACAGTACTCTCAGGGGAAAAAAAAGAAAAGGCAGCCTGACAGAGTCAACTCAGGCGCTTCTGCTGAGACAATAGAGCAGAGCTGAGGTATTACAGAGACGAAAGGGGCGGGAGGAGGGGATTCCCTGCTCTGAACCTGCGCTCAGGGATTTGGTTTATGCAGGCCTAGACACAATTTGCGTTTCTATCCATCACACGGACGTGTTGAAATTAAGCTGACAAGCGGCCCGGCTCCCCCCCGTCGGAGCGCCCGGGCAGCCGGGCGGGCTCGGCCCTGCGGGCCCCGCGGGCCGGGGGCTCCGGGGAGCCGCTGTTTGCTCCCCGCTGTTTGATCACCGCGATGGAGAGCACGCGGTTATTTTAGTTGCCAAGTTTCGCCCTCTCTCCCTCTGCCTCTCCCCCCGGTGCCTGTATGCCCTTATTAATATTGCTCGTCGCAGTAGGCTGACTTGAGTTGAATTTCCACATTCCTGAGCCCCAGCCGAGTCCTTACCTGTCGAACTACAAACTCCTTTAAAGATCCTGTCTTTGCATAGCTGCGGGATTTTTTTTTTTTTTTTAATGATCAAGAATGCATAAGGTGAGTTGCAATCCAAAAACGCTCGCTTCCCACCCTGAAGTCAATCCGGGAAAGAGGAGGGGGAGCCAAAGGGCAGCCCCCAGAGGCGGGGTAGCTGGGGCAATTCCCCGGGGCACGGGCAGGCGGCTCAGCGCTCCGTCCCGCCCCGCGGTGGAGCGGACAGCGGGCAATGGGCAATGGGCAGTGGGCAGCGGCCCGGCCCTGCCCTCCGGGACCCGCCGGCGCCGCGGGCGCTTCTCTGGGCACGATGCGCGGCGGGGACAGCCCCGTGCCCGCTGGCAGCAGCCCGGGCGGCGGCGGGAGGGGATCTGCAACAGGGAGCATTCCAGAGCTGAGGAATAAGGTTAAACCGGGGGAAAGGAATTAAAGCAGGCTCACTGGGGTGCGAGGGGGAGCGGCGCTGCCCACCGGGAGCTGCCCCAGCTGCGGGCAGCACCAGGGCAGGGCTGTCCCGCTCTCGCCCCGGAGCTCGGCAGCAGTTGCTCGGCAGGCTCGGGCCGGCCCGCAGCCCGCCGCGCTGGCTCCCCTGGGTGGTTCTGGCAGCGCTCTCGGCCCTTCCCCGCGGCCGCAGGTGCCGTCGCGGGGGCCGGCGGAGCTGGGGGCTGGCGCTGCCCCGCGGAGGGGAGCGGGACGCGCTCTCCGCCTTCTCCCGGCCCTGCCCCGGGGGGCAGCCGCGCCCGCCTATGCGCACACGCCCGGGGCTATCCCCAAATCCTGCCCGCTGCAGATGGGAGGTGTTGGCGGTGCTCGGGCCTCTGCGGGGCCAGGTACCTGCGCCGCCCGTGCTCGTAGCCGTGGTCGCCAGCGATGGGCTCTGTCGTCCTCCAGGCTCGGACTGCCGGGGGTTTAGATGAGGAGTGAATTTGGTGAGGCTGTGTATCCATAAATGAAGTGACGACGGCGTCCCCCGCCTACTCCAATGGCTGCAGGACTTTCTCCAGCACACTCTCACAGAGAGGCAGGCGAGCTCAAAGAAAACACTGAATAAGGGCAATGATACTGCTATTCGCTTCCGCTGCGGTGAAAGGGAACAGGGCTGGTCATATGTTAGAGTCTGGAAGGCAGTTCTCTTTTCAAAATTGTTTGTGGCTATTTTATAAGGGGATTCAGATCAAAAATCACTAGAATGCTGTTGGGCTGAGCCTGGAAGTGAGACTGAGAGGACAGCAGGAACAGTAAAAGCCCTTGCAGAAACCCTATAAGATCCATCACCGTGCCTGTAAGGTGATGAGGATATTTCTCTTTCTCTGAACAACAGGAGAGAAATTTGCTCTGAGATCCAGGGCTACTTCTAGGCTAGGCATGTGAGATGCAATTATTTCCTCTTTCATCAGCCACTGGAACTACCATTTTCTTGAAACCATATCCTTGGAGTGTAATGATGCCTTTTCTGGTGAGCTCTTTGTATTGAAACGGGGAAGATGAAGGCAGATAAAAAGCATTCTGTCTTCCAGGGCATTCGATCGATTTTCAGCGAGAAGCACAGCGCCGGCGTGTCAGCCACGGCAAGGAGGGGAGGCTTGGCAGGCTTTTTTTTTTTTTTTTAATTGCAGCTGAGCACGTGTTCGTGTCATAATAAAACGTGCTAAAAGTTTCACTTTCGGTGTCAAATATGACACCGCGGGCAGAGGAAATAATGCAATACACAAGCTATTGGACGGGTTGGGGTGACATGGCAGAGTCCCGTAAAGAAGCTACGGTGTTCAGCTCGGAGGGGAGGGCAGGGTCCCACGCAGGTAGTCCTTCCCCTCAGGGAATTCCCCCTGTTCCCGTTTCTATTCCCTGTCCCCTAGTTTGCTGGAGCAACAGCCGTCAGGTGAAGCATCCTTTGACATTTCTGTCGATGACGTTTCCATCCACACACCGAAGCTGAAAGCCTCGCTGACTCCGTGTAATTCCCCGCGAAAACAGGTCACATCAAATACTGACCTCGGGTCGTACTGAAACAGAAATATTTCCTGTCAAGATCGCAGAGCATTTGGCTCCCGTGTAATTAATAAATACGTTAGAAATTAAAAATCGCAGCAGTGCCACAGATGCAAATCACAGCGCATGCTCTGGGGATGAGTGATGTGACCCTCGGAAAGACGGAGATGCGGACAATAATCGCTTCGGGGATCTGGGGGCAAACACCACCCTTTTGCTCTTCATTCTGGAGAGAAAGAAGGTGACAGCCAGGCAGCGCCAAAGGGAGAGGGGAGGATCCCCTTCCCCTGCGGGGAGGTTGGCACGGTGCGGCCAGAGGGATGCGTGGGGGGCACAACGAAAGGTGCCGGCCCCGCTTCGGGGGCGGCGGGGACGCCTCCTCCGTGCCGAGACGAGCTGAGCTGTGGGCACACAGGGCTGCGGGCAAGGACACCCGGCCCACCCTGGGGTTGCCGGAGCGCTCCGATTCCTCTCGGGACTGCAGGGACACTGCGGCGGGGAACGGGACAGCCCGCCCCGCTCTCCTGCCTTCCCGCGGAGCTCGCCTTGCCTGTGCGGCGTTCGCAGTAAAAGGCCAACGAAATGTCGCTGCCCTCGCCGCGCCCGAGGCTGTCCGGCAGCGGGAAGCCCGCCCGGCCCGGCCCGGCCCCGCAGCCCTCGCAGGAGCGGCCGGGGCGCGGCCTCCACGGCGGCAGCACGTGGAGCGCCGGGAGCCGCGGCGAGGGCCCGGCAGCGAACCCGTGGGGGCTGCGCTCCGAGTCCGGCGCTGCCCGGCCCTGCCCGGGCACCTAGAGAGCTGTCACCGCCTTCCCTGCCCCGCCACGGGCACCTGCCGAGCTGCCACCGCCCTCCCTGCCCCGCCACGGGCACCTGCCGAGCTGCCCCCGCCCTCCCCGCGGCCCGACACCCGCTCACGTGCGGCCACTTCGTTCCCTCCTTCCCCCGGCACGGCACCTGCAGCTCGGCGAGACACAACAAACACCTGGTCCTGTCCAGAAGGGCCGCCGGGGTTTGCTCTCCGGGCGCACCTTTCAAGCCCTTCCCGGCTTCCGACGTTCCCTTCTGCTGGCCTCGCCCCATGCTTAGAGTGGGAATGGAACTGCAGCTGGGAATAGAGAGATAATAGGGGGAAAAACACCACAAAACACCCTGTCGAATAGTTTATTCGTGCCTACTCTGTTTCATCTGCCCGATTATGACGTCGGCAACCATATCAGTGCCGTTCTATCCCATTTTGTCCAAAATATACCTGTTTGTGGCAGAAGGAACAACAGATGCTGAAGTGCCCGTATTAGGTGTTACCAACAATGCTTCTCTTCTCGTATGACATCATTTTATTGAAGAGAATATTTTCGTCTCCAATCAACAAAACAAGTGTTCTTCTCGCTATTCCCGTTTGACAAACGCATAGGGTGGAATGGATGGAATTTAGCAGGTTATTTGTATCATCATCATCATCATCATCATCATCATCATCATCATCATCATCATCATCCTTCTTATTTTTTCGACGTAATAACTGGCCCGTAGTTTTAGAATAAAAAAATAACTCCCCAAACAGAAACGCTGCAATTTGGTATCTTTACACGACTTTTCTCCCCTTACACAACTGAGCTGTGGGTATGAAAACTGCAGAAACTGGCAATCCGTCTTCGTTTCAGCTGGATTGCGTCAAACTCTGCCAGCAAAGGTTCGAAGTTCTCCAGCGCCAGCACTTACTTTGCCTTTTTACAATCCACTTCCCCCCCTTCTTCTGCCTCCGAGGCACATCTTTAAAAGCAGACACACATTTGCAATTTATATCCAAAGTGGATCAAATGCTAGAAATAAAACATCCGAAGTGGCTACTCGTTGTGCTCCACGTTCGGCACAGCTGCCCCAGCCACAGCACGAGTGTCGCACGGGAACGGGCACTGCCGCAGATACCGATCTCTCACTATATATACACTCGCACACACGCTTACAGAAGTATAAATACGACCGTTTTAGAATCTTAAATAATTATAAATAAGACGATTCTGGGATGTAAATAATCGTTGAAAGGCTTAAGCTTCCGTCTCTTGTTCCTCGAGATCAGCATTTCTCGAAAGGATGTTGACTGCCACAGCGTCTGTGCTGAACTTGGAGATGAAAGTGATTAAAGCAATCAAACCCCGAGGAGATTTTTATCGCATATTGGGCGGCATACAACGTTTTTGCACCGGTTCTGCAATTCCCATTCTATCTGAAGGAATATTTCGTTGTGTCACGGAGACAGCTGCACTCATGTGCTGGGACTGGTTAACTGGAGGTGTTGTTCCCAGGGTGTTTGGGAGAGCTCTTAGCCAAGAGTTCTCCTTCAGTCATTAGGCAATTAATCTGAGACGAACAATGTCAATGTTCGTCCCGAGGGGACTTGGGAGCCTGGTTCTTGCTCATTTCGGCTGCATTTGTGTTAAGATGTCTGCAGTGCTCGTTTCTCTTTTCGGGGTCAGTTTGCAAACCCCAGCCCCGGCATCCGCAGCGCATATACTGCACCATCGCTCTCAGCACTTTTGGAGAAAAGACAGACGGCCAAGGAGGCAAAGAGGAAAAGCGACTGTCTCCTGCACGGCTGCGGCTACGCGGGGCCAAGGGGTCCCGCCGGCCGGAGCGGGAAGGGTCGAGCATCTCGGTGCCGAGGGGCAGGAGCCACCCGGTTCGGGGGCAGGGCGGGGGAGAGAGAGGCAACCAACCTGCCGGGAAACGTCTCTTCGGACTGGCAACTTCCCGGGAAGGAGACAGGGACAGGGAAGAGAGGAGGCGAGCGCCCTTGTGCAGGGGTGGCGCGGTGTGGGGAGCCGGCAGCCTCCCCTGCTCGCCCCCAGTCCTTCCTTCCCCTTTCCTGTGAAACCCAATCTCGCCAGGCAGCTACGAGTGTGCATGTCTTTATTTCTCACTCAGGCATGCTACGACTACATATACGCTTCTTTTTGTTTGTTTTGTTTGAAAGTTCCCCCTGAAATCAAAGCTTAATTTTCAATACCGACGGGACAGGAGCCAAACCCCTGCCGAGGCTGGAGGGACGGCGGACTCCTTCGGGAGAACTGGGGCAGCAGCCCATACTAAAGCAGTGTGAGGGGCGCTGGGAGCTGCCAGCTTGTTCAGCATCTCTCGAGGGCGAGCCAAGGGTGCCACACAGGGGCAAGGAGCCCGCAGCCCGCCGAGCGCGGGGGGAGAGTCAAAACCGCCCCATGGAGCGGGTGAGGAGCCCTCGCGGGGCGAGGCTGTGCAGAGAGCTCAGGCAGGGAGCACGGATTCATTGCAGCCCAGGCTAGATCAGTGTCTATTGTCATCCTCCCCTTAAAAAAAAAAAAAAAAAAAGGGAGAGGGAGAGAAAAAAGTAGGCGGATTGCAGTGACTGACTGCCCAATGGCAGCCCCGGGTCTCAGGAGAGTTACAGAGAGAGGGAGAGAGAGAGAGAGAGAGGCACTTTCTGCCATCCAAATCCCTTAAACCATCCTCATTCCAACACGAGAACCCACTGTAACAACTTCCAACCACTGAGACATGACAGGCAGGAGCTCAGAGGCAGCAGCAGCAGCAAGAGCAGCAGCACCAGCACACACTCTGCACAGGGAGCAGCATTAGCACCAGGGGAATACTACACACAACAATACAAACAAACAAACAAACAGACAGACAAAGCCCCCCCAAGCCCAAGGGACTGGATTCCAACTCAGATTCAAGCCACAGCTGACACCAAAAAGGGTGGGAAATTACGACCAGGGGGGGCCAGGAAGGAATAACCAAGGAAGCGAACTCCAAGAGTGTAAACGGGATTCAGCCATGATCCTTTTTTCATCTCGCAGTGTGTTACTCTCAGTGTATTACCCTCAGATTTTCCTCATCCTTACCAGTGGGAGTTACCTGTAAGTGATCCAGATTTTTTTTTTCCAAATACTGTTTGCAATGCCCCCGCTAGCAGCTACCTATGGGCAAAGCGCAGAGCGAGCAGAGGGAGCCGGGAGAAGCCAGCCCGGGCGGCAGCTCCGCGCAGTGCGTGGTGGTGAGGATGGTGGTGGTGGCGGTGGCGGCGGCGGAGGAGGAGGAGGTGCTGCGCTGGTGGCGGTGCTGGCGCTGCCGGTCGGAGCCCGCCGGGGAAGGGACGCACCGCCAGGTAACTGCCGGGGCTGCCCCGCCGGCCAGGCCGGGCCCGGCGTGCCCGCAGCGGGGGCGGCGCACCTGGGAGGGCGGCGGGGCAACGGGGCACGGAGCGGCCGGCGTCTCCCCTGGGGACTCCGACCCCGACTCCTCCTCCTGCCAGACCGGAGATGGGCATCGCTTGGCGCCCGTCGGGGGCAGCCTGTGTGAGCGCGGAGATGCCGCGGAGCCGCAGCCGGCGGCGAGCGCCCAGCCCGGGCCGCCCGCGGAGAGCCGGGGCGCTGCTCGGCCGGTGCTCCCGCTCCCGAGGGATCCCCAGTCCCGCAGTTATTGCTGGCTCCAGGACCTTTTCCTTGTGAGGAAGGGGGTGGAGGTAGGGGTGGGGGAAATGAGAGTCGGTGGGTGGGACTGCGAGGAATTTCGGTCTCTTTTTTTAATATCTATATCTGTATCTAATGTTGCGGTGGATAAGGAGCGGCTGCGCTGGGCGGCGCGGTCTGCGGACAGAGTGTCGGCCGTCGTGCTGCTGCGGGTCTCCCGGCAGGTCGCTGTGCCTGCCCCGGGGTGGCGGGGGCGGCGGGCCCGGGTCCCCGCGCCGGCCCGAGCGCGTCCGGGGCCGCAGCCGGAGCCCGGAGCGGCTGCCGGGACCTGTCACGGGCTCCTGCGCTCCCGCACTCCGGACGGGACCCGCCCGCGCTGCGGGACGGCCGGGCGCCGGGAGCGGCAGGTACCCGGCCCGGAGAGCCGGCTTAAAATCGGGGAGCCTTCTCCCTTCCCTGAGCATCCCCTCGGCCCCGGGGGACGGCAAGACCCTCGGCGCCGGGACGCGCGGGTCGGGCGCGGGGAGCTCCGGGGAGCGCAGCGGGTGGGTCGGGGCTGGCGCGATTGCCGGGGCTGTGGCACGGGGGCTGCCCTCGCTCCCTGCCCCGCACTCCCCTCGGCTGCCGGAGACGGGTGGGTTTCTGCTCTCCCACCCCCGTGCCGACCTCAGACTTTTTTGTATCCTGACGGGTTAAAATTTGAGCTTTTATACCTGAACTGCATGTGGATTTACATATATATATATATAGATATTTTTTCTCAGTATGCGTGCATGGGAACACATGCACATAAACAAGCACGTGTGCGTGTGTCCCTCCATGTGTGTGTGTGTGTGTGTGTGTGTGTGTGTGTGTGTATTTTCTGTGGGCTGTGCTAAAAACATAATCCACCGCTATGGGAGAAAAATAGGAATAAACACATCCATAAAAAGAAACTAAAAGCCTATTTCTACATTCTTAATTCTTAATGAAATGCACATGTCTTGGCTACCGATTTTTAAAGGCGCTTAGAGTTATGGAAGCACGTCAGGTTTAATTCAGCCAGAGCTGCCTGTTTCTGTTCCCAGGAGGGATATGTCTGCTGGGTAGGTGACCGATAGCTGGTAAAAAAAATTTGGGTTTTTTTTAGACAGGAGGAAAGAGTGGTAATAAATAAATAAATACACCCTTTTAATATAAGCGAAGCCATATTTTTCTCAAAACCGTAGGAAATTACTATCCTACAAAGTTTTCCTTCTATAAATAGTTCAAATCTTAAAACAAAAGTTTGCAACCGCACGCCAGATGCTGGGATGCTGGCGGTTTCCCTTGCTGTGTGACATAATTATAAGGTCCGAAAGCAAAAGCTATAGAAGTATAATAATAATACTAAGGCGACTGTTGAGGGGAAATACAAGGGAAGCAATGCCTGCTTTATTTTGAGCCAACTGCTTGGGGACCTTTTGAGCGCTGCCTCGCGACAATGAGAAGTTGCGGCGGATAAATAATGCTCGCTCGCCTTTGCCGGGGCCGTCCCCAGTTCATCCCCTCCGCGGAGGGTCACTCGGAGCTGGACCCGCGGAGCCGGAGCCGAGGTGGCTATTGCAGCCCAGCAGAGCAGAAGGGAAAGGGATCAGAGGTGAAACCCAACAAAGCAGAGCCCCAAGGCGACGCGCACCTCCCTCCCTCCATCCATCACTCGGGAGGGACGAACCCGCTGCCTCCCCGGGAGCAGGCAGCGCTGCCGGGGCCGCTGGGGACAGGCTGCCGGGACCCCCGGCCCCGCTCCCACCGTGCCACCCTGGCCTCGTTCCACCCGTGCCACCCCCGGCCCCGTTCCACCCGTGCCACCCCCGGCCACACTGCCGGGACGGGCCCCCCTGCCCCGCTCCCACCGTGCCACCCCCGGCCACCCCGGCTGCGGCTCCCCTGTGTCCCCCTATCGCCCGGCTCGGGTGGGCTGCGCCGCTTCGCTCGCTTCCCTTAGCAAGTGACAGGAAAGAGTTATTTCAGTGCTCAATGGAGAGTAAACGGCCGAATTTGTGGTGTTTATCTGGCGGGTAAATGTACTTCTCTGGCTTACTAATGGTAGCTTTTGAAGATTAAAGCGGAGTAGAGCCTGTGTGAGCATTATTTGCCGGTGTCTGTTCCGGCTACCCTCGCCCTCCGCAGGAGTGGATGCTTCCCAAGCTGCTATTTATTTAGTGAGCTCTCAGGGACTGTCAATGGTTATGTTAATTTTTCCCGAGATCTCTATCATCTTTTGGCTCTGAGGACGACTCCTCGGCTTCTGCATTGCCGCTCCTTCAGGGACAGAGACGGAACTACCGGCGATGCAGCGGGCGAGCAAATGGAGGTGTCCGTGCTCAGTCGCGCTCGGGGCGAGGGTGACGGGCTCCTGCCCTGCCCCGCCCCGTTATTCTGCCACTAAACCCGTAAGGCAAAATCCCATTGGGATAGAATAGGATTATTGGAATGGAAAAGGCAACAGTGCAATGAAAAGGCACCGGAGGGGCCCTCAGTGTTTTGTGTGCAATAGCTGGGAAGAAAGTTATAGTAGACTACGTCCAAAATTAAAGAACCATCTTCTTTCTAAAATTGGTTTCTGTACTGGAAAGGTGCTATCTGATAAAGTCATCTTTGCTGCTGTGCTTGCCTGCTAACCTTTGGCCCGCTGAGACACTGTAAACATTTTTACAACCAGAAGCAATTAGTGTCTGACTTCGTGAAAAAGGAAACTAACTGTGGCTCGAATAGCTGGTAGTGGATGATTGATGCCTTTTAATGCACTAGACATATTTTGGTAATCCAATTAAATATTAAAGTATAAATCTGCCATTGAATAATATCAATGTAATTAGTATGAATGTCTAAACCTGAGGATTATGTATCATACTGACACCGTTTCTTGCAGTGCACGTTGGAGTGTGCTTGTGTCTGTACATACATATATTTAGCTGCTTCTAAAGGTGACAGTGCTCATCCATCCTCCATTTGTGTACCCCTTTCACTGTTCATCTTTTTTAGGGCTGGATGCATTCACTGGCAACATGAGAGTTGGTTCTTAAGAGGCTTATTTGGGGGTTTATCTGCTGGTACACAGACACAGCTAATGCAGCTATTTGCTATGAAGTGATTGGGGATAACTTGTAAGAGCGTGTGTGTGTGTACAGTGACAGCAGCACAAATCTTCAGAGTGGATGCATATTCTAACACTACAATACAACAAATCATTTATATTGGTGAGGAGACATTACTGGCTGGTTAGAAAATGTAGAGGGAGAAAAATCCTCTGCACGTTTAGCATCTGTTCTGCTGGTGCTCCCATGTCCTTACAATTCTGTATCCTTTACAACGTGGCCTCTCCACACTTGTGGGAAGTGGGTTAGAGGGAATGCATATTTTTCCCATACCTACAGGACAGTGCTCATGCCTAATCCCTATAGATTAGGACAGCTGGAGAGAGTCCCTGAGTTTGCCTTTTAATCTGTGCAGTGTGGGAGGGAGCTGCACAGGCAGAGGGCAGCCCACCTGCTCCGTGGGCACAGCCTTGGAGGGCACAGTGGGCACAGCCTCGCCAGTAATGCCAGTAATGTTGCCCTGTCACTGGGATAGTCAGAGTGGCCCACTCTTCCCATCCTGGTTAGAGTAGGGCAGGATCAGCCTCTGTGATTGAACAGACTTAGGGAACAGGATTCTCTCTGGCTCAGTCACTGGCTGGAGTGTAAATCCACCATTTCCCCGCTTTTGCACCTTGTCCATTCCATAACT
Organism: Poliocrania exsul; assembly: GCA_035041345.1. Taxonomy (NCBI): domain Eukaryota; kingdom Metazoa; phylum Chordata; class Aves; order Passeriformes; family Thamnophilidae; genus Poliocrania; species Poliocrania exsul. The sequence goes on from JAWWLZ010000042.1 coordinate 65,732,177, forward strand.
GAGACTGGAGGCCAAGCTTGCTCTCTCAGCCTCTGTTTGTGCAGTGCCTGAGAAGGGCTCTGCTGAGATCCTTAGACTGTCCTTTTAAGTGGTGGTAACAGTCCTCTACAGAGGATTCAGAACAGGACTTCCACTTTACCATCCCCCAGAGATGTGCTGGCTTAAGGACAGACCAGGTGAATCTCCAGAGGGCACCAACTATTTTCTGGATCTAAAAGCTAACACTTCAGCTAAGCAGAAATGACAGAGGTAGAGGGCATTTTCATGCTGTCTGCCATAAGCACTGTGAGCTTGGCTGACCTGTCTGACACAGGAGATTGCCATGTATTTAGGGAGCTCCAGAAAGATGGAGAGTGATTGTGATACGATTTCTTGGTAGCCCTGGAAGGTCAAGTCCATCATTTCACTGAGAGACCCAGAATAAAACTCCCTGTCTAAACCCACAAGAGCTCTGGTAAATCTGTGACTGGCTACTCTTCTCCACCAAGCACTCAAGTTCTGACTATCCTTGAATCCAAACACATTTGGATGAAGGCAACTCCCTCAATCCTTTGTGGCATTTAGGTTCTGGGAATGAGATGTTTAGCACTCCTTGAAATTGAAAACACCCAATGACTTAAATAATTATAAGGAAAGGTAGCAGCATCCCGAATTTGTAGGATGACAGCATGGAATGATGACATATGTTGCATTACTAACATAACAGTGGGCATAAAGCTGCATGAAATATTTAGATGAGCAGGTAAGAGTAAATGCAGATATGTTTGCATATTAAACACCCGACAAGGCTAATCCCTCAGAAGACAGTATTTCAGAGGAGGTGTTAAAGTGCTAAATAAAGCCACCTGCAATTGCAGAGTAACACTGACAAGCACCTTTCATGCAGTGGCAAAGCTCCCTGTGTGTCCCTGCCAGCATGGCCTGCTGCAGGCAGGATGGGGCCACGGGTGTTCTCAGTGCATGGACTGAGTAATCTGGGCTGAAATGCTGTCAGAGAGCCTCCTCACCCCAGAATTCAGTTTAACCCTCTAGTCCTCCCAAGGTATCAGCAGCAACAGAAAGCTGGGCCCAGCTATAGATCAAAGGAGTTCTGCAGATGTGCTGACACCATGAGTGACAGAGCTGGTTACTGCTGCAAGCCCAACTTCTTCGGGCCACAACCTCTGTGTGTTGTTTTACCCTCGGTGCACTCTCACCAGTGCCCCTCATGCCTGCTGGCAAAGCACCACAACCTGCTACCTACCTGACAGGTGGCTTTTTGCAGCTCCAGGCTCACCTTTCTGCTTGGTTCTTCTCATTGTTGTTGCTCCTTCCTCCCTGATGCTGCAGTGCCCTCCTGTAGAGCATCATCACCCCACCCTGCCCCGGGTGTGCTACTCAGAGTGGGGCAGCAGTGCCTTGTGGGAAAGGGCTGGATGAGACCCAGCCAGGCCTCCCTCCCTGGGAACCATGACCCAAGGCAAGCTCTCCATGAGCTGGGTGCTCTGGGACTGTGCCATGCACAGGGAACACCCTGTCACTGAGCTGAACAAACCTGGCACTGAAAGCTCCAGGCTCACAAACCCAGAGGTACAGGGGAGGCACAGAAAGGTCAGGAGTGCAGCACAGGAAGCAAAGCCAAGGAAGGCAGATTCCCGGACAATGCCTTTCAGCCTTTTAAGGGTTATTAGCACCCTCTCCTTCTCTTTTACTCTCCCTTCAATCCTCCCCCAAAGGTAAAAGGACGTATTTTCCTCCACTGAGGAGAGCTGCACAGGACTTGATGTTTAATTCTTACCAAGACAACTCCTACGTATTTGCTTTTGCTACAACACGTGCCTAAGGAACATGGCAAATACTTCAACTAGAGAAAATGTGAAGGAATCCTAGATACAGAGATTAAAATATTTTCTCAGTAGGTTTTTCTGTCCATAGGCAATACATTTCTATCATTTCTCCCTTTTGTCACTGCCTGGATGATGTCAGAACAACCTTAGATAACGTGCTGTGATACCAGACATGATAATGGAACCCTTCATGAAAAGGTTGTCTTTTCCAAGTTTTCCTTTCTTTCTAAAAGTCAGTTTTCTGGATAGTGCAATGGAGCTGAAAGTTAACAGCCTTGTTCAGTTCTGAGAAAGTATGGGCAGCTTTTCTGCAGTTGAGATAGTTAAGGTCAAATAGTTGCTCTCATCATAAAAACGTCTTTCTTCCACTAGGATACAACAGCAAGATGATTAGCACTTATTAATTATTTTACAGCAAATCATACCTTCTTTAGAAAATCTCAAGGCAGGCTAAATCAGAGTTATTTTATCTTTTTTTCTGGCAAGGTTTTAGTAGTGCATACAGTTTGTACCCATGTTGCATCTACAGTTTGGAACACTCATTTTCTTTTCAGCCTATGACTGTGTATCAGATTTCCCTTAACAAAGGATAAATTTCACATTTTTGCAAAAATCCCACTTAATCATCACGGTGACATAGTCTTTGTTCCAGCTCTTTGTCCAAGGTCAGATCTCCCCCCAGGTTCCTACCACAGTAACAAAAGGACATCCAGTGGTACAGCAAGTGTGCAAATGAAGCAAAAGCCAGGCTCAGGTGTTGGAGATGCGGTTCAGGCATTTTCCTCTGTGTAGTGGCACCAAGTCCACTGGTCCCTGCATGTCCCCAGTGTTTCACTTGAACTAGAGCTCCCCTGTTTCTAATCGGTGGCACCACTTGCAGATCTGAGGGCACTCTGTGGGCTTTACTGGCAGGTCTGTGATGCAAAGGCAATGCTGAGGGGTTGTATTGCCCACCAGAATGTACTTGGAATGCACAACAGAGGCATTCAGAATCACTTCCCTCTGGATGGTCAGTACTCCAGATCTGTGCAGCATTTTGGGAAGCTCTTACCTCGTCTCTTCAGCACTGAGGGCCTGAGGCTTCTCTCCCCTGGGGTCATATCCACACCTCAGCAAGCTGGTAAAGCAGGAGCGGCTCTGGCACAAGCAAGAGGAGAACCAACCAAAGTCAGCACAAACCCTGTTCCTCCAGCATCCCTGTGAACACAGCCTTGGCACAGGCTGCCATGTTATGCAATTTATAGGGAATGTGGCCATAGTTCTCAGGAACACACAGCAAAAGCTGTATTAATAGGAGGCCATGCCAGACAAACCCCAAAAACAGTTCTATGGCCATTGAAAGAGTCATGGCCTGAGGAACCAGCAAGAGCAGACAAAAAGCCAAAATGTTACTTATTTTTCTAAGGGGACAAGCTCTTCAAAAGCCCTGCAGCATTTGCTGTTATGTGTGAGGCATGGCAGGGCAGCCCAGCTTTCAAGGCTGGAGCAGGCATTAGCCAGAGAGATACAAACCACTGCCTGCCTGCAGGCAGGGCCTGGGAAACACTGGGAGGTGTATCTAATCTAAAATTCTGAAGTGCTGCAGTACTGGGACTGGATATCATACCCACCCTCCTAATCTGGCTGAAGTGAGACACAATTATGACTACTTTTTAATAACAGTTTCTTTCATTCAAGGATTGCAAGTGAATGAATCCTACCAGCATTCAGGTGCACGGGGCAGGATCCCCTCCTCCCTTCCTCCCTGCTGGGCTGGGCTGAGGCAGCTGCTCTGCAGTGCCCAGCAGAGCTGCAGGAACATGCCCAGCCCCGTGCCCACAGCCCCAGCAGCAGGGCAGGGCAGCAGCTGGAGAGGCCCAAGCACATCTCTCACTGATGTGGGCCCTGGGCAGTACCAGCCCCTCCACAGACTACACTGTGCCAATGGGTTTCCCTCGTGGTGAAGGCAGGAGGGTCTGAGCCTGGCCCAGGCCCAGGATGCTGCCTAGCAGTGCCATAAGTGCTGCTGCCTCAGTTCCCCACAGCTTCAACAGGGCACCAACAGCGCTGGCACAGCCTGAAGGGAGGGGAGGGCAGGACAGCAGAAGCTGCCACAGCACTTTGAAAGAGAAAATGCAGCATAAGCTCCACGTCATGACTTCCAGTGACTCTTTTTCTGACCACAGGCAGCAGAGTCCATGTGAGTGTGTCTCACCTGAAACATGGTATCACCACCATCCCCTTGCTTGTCCAGCACAGCCTCAGGAGAGGGCAGGGCAAAGTGCTGCTTACCAGAGTCCCGAGGTCATTCCTGCCAGTGCCCTCTGCTGCCAGAGGCCTTCCCATGGGAGCCAGGCCTGGCCCCAGAGCTGCTGCCTGCCTGGGTGTGAGGGACTGGCAGGACATGGTTAAGGAGTGCTGAGGGAATGGCCACATCTCTCATGACTCCTCTGGCTGCTCGCCAGGGAGCCATGTGACTCCTTGGGTGAAAGAGTCCTCTCAACCATGAGACACTTTTCTTCCCCCCTCTGGTTGTACCTTTTCTTTTCTGAAGTTAAAAGAAAACAAAACGTACCCACAAAACTTCCCACATTAAAGTTATATTGTAGTGGGATGACTCAGGGTGAGAAATTCAAGGGGAATGAAGAGGAAGGGGAACATTCTTGAGTCAGACCTGTTGTGCTGAGCCTCCAACAAGAGGAGGATTTTGCTGGCTGGAGAACAGCACTGCTGCACAGCACAGTGAGCAAGGAGCAAAGGATGGGGCTTAAATCCCTTCCCTGCTGCTCTGCACTCCTGCTAAATCTGTCAGGGCAGCTTCAAACCCAGTGGACTTTGACGCTATCAAGAGGGCTGAGGATGGGAGTGCAAATAAATACGGCGTCATTTGATTCACAGTAAATTCCTTTTTCTCCACTCCCATGGCCTAAAGGGTACATCAACCAGCTTTACAGTTTTGTTTTCTGGTAGTTTTTTTTTTTATTGGCACCTCTCATCACAGTATCTGAGCACTGCCCATAATAATGAGATTGGCACATCCCTGCTAGGCTTCCTGGAGCCTTTTGTTCCTCTGCCTTCTCTGTCTGGGGAGCTCTGCCCAGCTTAGGTGCTTCTGAGGGGAGGGCTGAGGTCAGGTTATTGTTGTTAATGTCACCCTGGTTATGTTGTATAAGATGTATCAAAGAGGAGGTTCTTGCACTATGACCTAAAGGTCATCACACTCAGGATTAGGCTAATCTCTAGAAGTTTGTTCCCCAGACAGATCCTTTCGACCGAGAGTAACTTACCTCTAGGCACACAGCTTTGTCCGGTGTTTTATGATCCTCATTGCTCCAGAGAAGCTCAACAGCCCTGGCAGAGGCAGAGGCCTGGTCTGTCTTCCCTTGCTGGGCCATGATCCACCAATGGCTGTGTTGAGGTTGGGGTTTACACCTCGAACTGCGGAGGGAAGAGCACAGGGGAGATGAGAAGGACTTGCATGCAGAGGGGATGCGCAGTGCAACCTCAGCTGAACATGTGCTGGACACTTCAGCATCAATCTGCTGTTTTCATGGTCACAGCACTTTGGAAGCCAAAAGCTTCTGTCTGACTTTGGCCTCTTTTTGGAGGAAAAAGGTAAAACTGTTTGAAAATTGCCAGACAAGCAATTTTCCAGGCTCATCCATCTGTGTGGGATTCTTGTAGGCTGCACTTGCTGGAGAACAGCAAGTTCAGGGATGGGCATTACCCAGTACCACAGAATGCAGGCTGTGCCCAGGGTGTGGGGTGCTGGGCAGGACTCAGCAACAACAGCTTGCTCCTTGCCTTGGAACCCACACACAGACATGCTTCTGAGCAGAACCAAGGCATCCTCTGCGTGGGAATACTCACTTTTAAGGAATGCACTTGAGAGAAGCATGTGTGCCTGGCCCTGTGTGCTCCTCTCCTCTCCCCACCCCACCTGCACAGCGTGCCAAAGCCAGTTCCTCAGTAACAAGACTTGGCAGGTGGCACGTGATGAGATAATCGTGCCCCTGGGACATCAGGAGCAGCCAGGTGCTCCTGATCTGTCCATGGGTGTGAGTTCTGTGGTAACCACACCCTCAAGTGTTGTCTTACTGCAATTAGGAAATTTGTTCAGTTTGGGTCAAGTACTGCTGTTAGGGTGCTCTTCACATCCAACACGTGTTGGCACGGCAGGAGCACATGGATGTCCAGGGCCAGGCAATGCCCTCGGCTGAGTGCTGCCCCTCCAGCAAGCAGGGGAGAGATCCTACTTTTCACCTCTTGGATCTCTGCTTCTTCCCAAATCTGGGCCTTCCTTGCCTGGAAACCCACTAATCTGAGCATTAACCCAGGTGTAAATAATGCAATGGCTCCCTTGGACGAGCTGCTCCATTTTGTGTGCCACACATGTGGAACCCTTTAACAGTTTGCCACTTTTGCTTCCTGGGATTTCCATTCTGCAAGAAGTGCTTTAAAAACTTAAATATATGAGGGCTGTGCTGCAGGGGAGATCAAATGCCAGTTCCTTTCTGTAGGCTGGGAATGCCTTGCTGCCCCAGGCTGGCTTACACTGCAGTCTTACTGTCAGGGTGGGAACCGGGTGTTAAATCAGTGTAATAGTGAGAAACACCACTCAGATACTTGCATGTTCTTATCACAGGCTTGGTGTGACAGGTCCAGCAGGCAGTGAGGTGCCCTGGCCATCGGGGAGGTGGGTAGGAAAGGGGCCCTCAGTGCACCCCAGGGTTTGTTCCTGTGTCTTTCCTCAGCAGATCTTTGCTTACGTGATAGTTGCTATTGTATACCTTACTAGAAACCAGCTTTAGCTTTCTGACAATAGCTGGCATGGATTACAGCCACTCTAAGACATCTCTGAGATAATTAAAGTGATGACTGACAACATAGCACAGCAAAAGGAATGTTTCTCCAAGCAGAGCTGGCTCTACGGGTTGCTTGTGTGCATTTTGTTAAATGCAGCCCAGGTATAACCACCCTGACTTAGGTGATCTCCCCAGAAATTAATTGGGCACTCTGTTTTTTGAGAATAAATCCTGAAGTTCTCTCAGTTTCTGTCTCCTTTTTAAATTAAATGCATGCACATGAATATGCTGCTTCTGAAGGGAGCCTGAATCCCAGCCCTGGAGATGAATTCCTGTCCTTGCCCACAAAGCCAGGGCAGCCCAGGCAGAGGGTGTGTGAGCCTCCCCCTCCAGCCCAGCCCTGTCCTCAGCCATGACCCAGAGGGGCAACCTCGAGCCGGGCATGAGCGGGTGGCTCAGCTCTGCACTCATTTAATCCCTGGCCAACCTGCCAGGGTTGCCAGCGAGGGTGCCAATTGTGGTGGTGGTTGCTGTGATGTGGAGAGTTGTGCACTGGGAACTGGATTAGGCTCATCAGCTCGTTCCAGATACTCCAGGCCACAAGGCATGTGCCCAGTGGGAACCATTTCTGTGTCCCTGCCGAGCTGGGCCGTGTTTGGAGCAGCGATGAAAGGCCCCGGATCCCAGCCCCGACCCCACAGCCACACAGCTGCCCGGAATCACTCTGTAGAGAAGGGAAACATTCCTTTTTGTCCTGGAGTCTACTTTGATCTGCTGAGTTTTAATGTGCCTATTGGCACTTCAAGGTGCTAATTTCCACTACTTGATGGAAGAGGGCTGAGATGCTGGGAAGGGTTTGGGAAGATGGCAGGTGGTGTGGTCCAAAAGGAGCTCTCAGAGATAGAGGTTGCACACTCTGGCACCCCAGCTGGCATTATATTTAGACCTAAAACTGACCTCACACCTTCAAATTTATCTCACAGTCCCTCAGGAGGAGAGCTGCCATTAAAATTGACGTTCATTTTCTCCCTTGCTCCTGTTCTCTTGGCAATACCAAGTTATCTGTGTCAGATCTGTGCCATCAGCCAACTTTGCTGGTAGCTCTTCCAGCAGCCGTTTGTGTTGCCAATGGTGCCTGTTGAACCCACCACGGAGTCCTGCACATGCCCACCAGCACCCCCAGGGGCTTGGCTGGGCCTCACTCCCAGAGGCTGCACAAGTGCAGGAGGCAGAGGCTGAATGTCTGCTCAGATCCCGCAGCCCAGCAGGGCAGGGAGCTGGGGGTGCTGAGGTGGGCAGCACAGGGTGGGCAGCACAGGGAGCTGGGGGTGCTGAGGTGGGCAGCACAGGGTGGGCAGCACAGGGAGCTG
>JAWWLZ010000042.1:65746007-65757311 GCA_035041345.1 Poliocrania exsul
GGTGACGTGTGTGCTTGGGTCACAGCCTGCTCCCCTGGGTGGGCATTGCTTCACCAGACTGTTGGCAGTTACAGTCTTTCCTGACCAGGGATGTTTAGTTTGTCCCTTTGCTCAGACAGTTTGTGTTGCTCTTTCAGAGCTGCCTTTAATGCAGGAGCTCAGACCTCCCTGGGGACTCTGCCTGCAACCAAAATCCACACAGAGCATGTGAATGTGGAACAGCACGTAATGTCCCAAGGAGATGTCCACAGGGGCTCTGTAGGAAGTCACACTGTCCCTGTGCTGCACATCTGGCTTCCAGCTCTCTGGAAAACCTGGGTACTGGACAGATCTGCTTTCGATCATCTGCCTCTTGTGCCACCCTTAGCACTGACACAAGCTTACTGAAGGTGAGAACATCATTTGCTCACGTGTGTGTGCCTTTGCCTGTACATCCAGCCACAGACACACACATTCCCTGGCTATACACACAGCCTGGCTCCCCTCCTGCTGTCCCTTCTCACAGGGGTGCCCCCAGCTGCCTCACCACCCCACGCACAGAGACCTGGTGAGACCCTTTATTCTTGCTCCTCTCCAGCTCTGCTCTAGGTGTGCTCGCTCCACCTCCAGCACTGCTCTTCCCCAGTCACTGCCATTCTGATGTCTGCTGTTTATTTTCTGTAAGCTGGGCTCTACAGTTGCCCATACAAACTATCTCCTAGCAGGGCCAGTCGCCAGCACCTGTGGGGTTCAGCACTCACTACCCGTGCCCTGGTCTGGCAGGGAAGGAAAGGGGAAAACCTGTGCACAGGCAAGGTCCTGCACAGGACAGGGACACTGAGGAACAATCATGAGTGCAGGTACCAATAGAAAGCCTGGTTTCTATTATATTTCTTGCCAGTGAGAACAGTCATTTCCTTGGAATCCCCAGAGACTTACAGACTTAAATGGACTTTGGCTCAGGTCACCTTTGTTTGATACAATCATTTGCTTTAATGGTGTGAGTCAAATTACTCCAGCTCCCTCCCAGTTTGAGGCACAGCTGATGGAAGGGAAGGGTGTGGAGGTTGCAGTGGGAGGGAGGAAGAGGGAATAGTCTCCTTTGAATGCAAATAAATGCTACCACTTGTGCTAATTGCACGAAAATGAAGAGCTCAGCCATAAACGGGTGCGCAGGTCTGAGATTACTTGACAGCCGCGTTATTCAAATGCAGCACGGAGCAGATCGAGAGCAGCTCAGTGCTGGGAAAGGCTCTTATCTCCCCTTGTGAAACCACTGTGTGTGTGACAAGCCCTCCCCAGCCAACCAAGGGGCATTAGTGCACCCCCAGCAGCACTAAAGGCGTGGGCACCAGAGACTGGAGCTGTGGGCCCAGTGGCCCCTGCTCGGTGGGGAGCTGGCACCTCAGTCTGGGTGCAGCTCACGCTCCTCTCTCATGGAGCACCCGAAGCCCACCTGTCTGTCACACACTGATAAACACATGAAGTGCTCTCGCTGCTCTGAGCACTGACTTCCCAGTCCCACCAATCCAGTGGAAAGCCTCCTGCTGTTCTCCATCAGCTCTGGATGCTGCCCAGGAGGGGCTGATAACGCACACTGAGCATTCCCCTGTGGCCCAGAAGGATGGCAGACACTGCTGCTGGTGTTTGGCAGCTCCTGTGAGAGCCAAGGCATACCAGAGTGGCTCCTCAGAGATGACTCGCTGTGCACTGGCAGAAAATTGGCCTTGCTGTTAAAATCCAGAGTTGTTTTCCAAGTCAACTGGAATACATATTTGTGTGTCAGATTTTCTTTTGAAAAACTCAGTCTCGGAAACCACAATTGCTCCATGATAAGAGGTAAACAGAGAGAGGCACAAAAGGAGCTGTGAAAGGCAGTGATGTGTTGCAATCCATGTGAATGTTTATCTGCAGCAACACGCAGAGGTGGATTCATGCAACCACATTTAGGCAATGAGGAGAGGTTCCCAAGTTAGGAGTCTGGTCTCCCTGGGGGCCTCCTGCAGTTAATGGGGGAACGGGCAGGTCCGTGGGGTAATTCCATCCACCCCCACTCTGAATCACCCTGGGAGGTGGCTGGCTCTTCCCTCGGTGGCAGAGGAAACCTGGGGCACCTGGCTGCCTCCCCCAGGCACAGCTGGCAGCACTGAGCAGCACAGGAAACAGAGGCCAGTGCACAAGTCTACAGAACTCAGGGTATTCTATGACTCATTACAATTATTTACACCTACCATGGCTGCCTGAATGCTGAGATGCGAGAGTGAGGAGGGAGCAACTGAGATGCTGAAGAGGCAGAGGAGCAAACGCTGCTCTGTGCCCCTGATCCCACTGCACTCAAGGAACCCAACCAGCACCAGGGAAAATGCAGCACTGTCAGCCTTTGTGCTGCATGCATTTTTGGGTTGCTGGATCGGAGCTGTAAAAGCCCCTCATACATTGAAATAGTCCTGAGGTGCTGCAGCAGCAACACCCTCCTTCAGGCAGCTGGACCACACCACTGATAGACAGCAAGAGTTCTTTGAAAGCGGAATAGGGAATCACATCCTGAGCTGGAAGGGACCCCCAAGGATCATCCAGTCCAGCCCCTGGCCCTGCACAGACACCCCAACAATCCCACCCTGTCCCATCATCCCAACACTCCTGCAGCTCTGGCAGCCTCGGGGTCGTGCCCACTGCCCTGGGGAGCCTGGTCAGTGCCCACCACCCTCTGGGGAAGGACCTTCCCCTGATAACCAGCCTAACTCTCTCCTGACACAGCACCCACTTACCCCACCCCACTTCTGTTCCTGAGGCCAAACACCTTCTGGGCCTTTGCCTTGGGTTATCAGTGTCCAAGTGAGAAGGGAGCAGAGCAAATGTTCTCTGAAAGAGGAAAGGGGCTTGGCAGCACTTTGGGGAGAGGGAACACAATCTCTGGCGCTGCCAACGTGTGCTTGGGACTTCCAGGCAGCGAGGGTGAGTCACAGGGAGGGACAGGGAGAGAAAGGAGCTCAAATCTGGGAAGGTAGAGAGTGTGGGTGGAAGGCAATTACCACGAGAGAGCAAAGGGCTGCCGTGTGAGTCAATCGAACCCTATAGATACCAATACTCATCATAAATACCCCAGAGGTTTGAGCAACTGCTCATTCTCAGAAAGCAATAAATGAGAACTGTTCCCTGTGGTCAGCAGGCCCCGAGGAGAGGCTGTGAGTGGAGCAGGAGGTGTGAGCCTGTGAGCACAGGGGAGGGGGTACTGCGGCTATGACATAATGGAACTCCATCAGCAGCAATTATGTGGCATGGGCTGCAGGAGCACATGATTAGCTTTTCCAGAAAGATGCTGTGTTGTTTTTCCCAGTAATCTCTTATTAAATGGGTGCTAGAATGCATGAACAATACAAGAAAAACCCTTCTTATTCTAGTGGCTTTTCTCTTTCCAAAACTCAGTAACTGTTGCCCATAGAGCGCTGCAAGACACTTGTGTTTTTAAAGTGCTCCTTCATTTCAGGGTTGTGTGTCTTGCCTGCTCTGGTTTTCAGGTGGCACTGACTGTGAGCCCTTCAATCTATGCAGAAATAATTTCACTCTGAACGTTTCTTTTTGGAGCTCAGTCAGAGCAGAGACCACTGTTCACTGCCTTCAATTCTCAACGTGATCTCTTAGGAGGGTCTGCCCTGTGGGGTGCACCAGCCTGTCAGGGCTCCATTTATCTTCTTTCTTCAGAAAATGCACTCAAGGGTGAAGGAAATGATAAGCATCGTAACTACCTTCTTACTCAGCTCTTGGATTTTGGTAACAAAACAGACATTGTGAAACAAAAAGAGCTGCATCTTTGAAGGCAAGGCAGCACTGCAATGTCTGGGATAACGCAGAGTTTTCTCTGAACCTTTAAAAAAGTTATACAGCCCAAACTTTGGGCATTCCCAACATTCAAAAGTGATTTTTCCTTTTCTGAAGGACAGAAAGCAGTGAATTTCAAATGTAATTGTCAATAACGGATCCAAACTGTGCTCAGTGATTCCTTTTACAGGAGAAGTGTAGCATCATTCAGAATGGATATAGGGTGAGAAACTGTAAGTGAGGACCACACATACAAACCAGAGCAGGGAGACAGAATTTTGATCTGAAATTACAGAAGGGATACACTTGAATTGGTGGGTCCTGAGTGTGGCTCCCACCTACCTGTGTGTTAGTGAGTGATCTTTAATTCACAGCTCTATTCCTACAGGATCCCTGCCTCAGGAGTGCCCTCCCTGGGCATCTCCTTCAAGTGACTGTGGGTTGGTGGCCTTTCCTCCAGGGGCTGTGTCTGACCACGGGCTGCCTGGGGGAGCAGCAGGGTCCTCTGGGACCCTTTTTGTGAGTGTTGTATTTGAGTGTTGCTACAGATAACTACTTTGGGGGTTTTAGGTGACTGGCAGCTATTCCCTGTGTTTGGTTGCTTGATTCAGGGTCCCAGGGTATGACCTGCTGAAATGGGGAACAATCCCAGCTGCAAGAGTTAAAAAGGATCGGTGCTTCAGAAAACAAAACAAAACTGTCCTAGGAGTTGTCAAACTGAGCTCCCTGGATCAGGGAACACTTTAGAGCTGCATCTTGCTGAATTTCTAAGGTGGGAACAGTCATGTCTCCCCTCCTCAAAGGGGCACCATGGAATGGTTTTCCTGTGATTCTCTCACCCATCGTATAGATCCTCACTATCCAAAAGCCAAGGTCAAGCTGAGAATTCATCAACAAAATGGAGTTTGGAATGTTTACAAAGCCTGGGGTATGCAGAGTGGACAAGGAGAAAGGAAGCCAAGGCAATTCCCATGAGGGGAGTGCAGTGAGGGCAGGGCAGTCCTGTGCACAGCCAGTGTGAGCTGTGCCCTGCAGGCTGTGCCCACACAGGGCAGGGAACTCCAGCCTCACTGTCAGCCCTGCTCCTGGCATTTCTGACTTGCAGTCCTTGACCCCGTGACCCAAAAATGTTTGTGTAGAGCTGCCTTCCATCAGTTAGTGCAATGTGTGCTTACAGAGCTCTGAATGGGAGGACTGACTGGATGAATGAGGATGTGAAACCCTAATGTAAATTGTCTTTTTTTAATTTTTCTTTTTTTTTAGGGAACAGTTCTTTCATACTTGATTTTCTGAGGCTTTATCTAGGACATCTCATAATATATTGGCTCCCTCACTTTTAAATTACCCAGTTAACTGAAGCCTGTTAAATCCTAGAGTTTAACAGTGTGGCATTTTGCAGGCACTGCTCAAATCCATCTATTGCATTGCTCTAATGACTCTGGTATTTGGCTTCTGGCATCCCTTTCATTTGGGAAGGCTAATCCTGTAGTCTGACTGAAAATGAAGAGATACAGCAACTTGGCCTGTCACACTGGACTCCTTTGTGTCAATGGCTCAGTGAACAGAGAGACATACCTGGATACCTTTGCAGGGAACAAAAACCCAAACAACTACTTTGTGACTTGCCAACAAAACAGAAGCACTCACAGGGCAAATGAAAACTGTGCCACAGAACTGGTGCAAAAGTGCTAAGTGGTAATTTCACATGGAAGTTTGCTGAAGGTTGCACCCTGCTTATAAGCTCTTGATTAAATCCATCCTGGCTCCTAAACACTGGGTCTTATTAAAACAAGGTGTATTTTTAGATAAAGATGTTAGAACAGACTGTAATTTCCATGGCTGATTGCACCCTGCAGAGCAGGGCAGCAGGTGAGGGCTGGGTGTGTGAGCACAGGGACGTGTGTACATGTGTGCTGGTGCCTGAAACAAAGGTGGGGCTCACTGGGGCTTGAAAGAAAATATCAGCCTCAGCAATGTCTGATTTTGCTTTGTTTTTTTCTTTAGAAAAAGAAACCAAACCTTGTAAAAGGTGCCTGCAAAGCAGCTTGGCTGAGCTAGGCCAGGGTGAGTGGAGAAGGGTGGTAGGAGAAGCAGGATATTGTGGAATGTGTCTGGAGAGGAGTGGCTGCCCCAGTCTCCCTGAACAGCCTCACAGGGAGAGGCCCCAGTTCTGCCTGGAGCAGTGTTAGCTGGGAGACACCATCCCTCACAGCTGCTGGGGAGCCCAGGAGAAGAGAGATGTTGTGGCTTGACAGCAGCTTCCCATGGACCCCACGTGTGTACCCAGCAGAATTAACACCCCTGTTCCCAGCGTGGCTCCAAGGCCACCAGGGAGAGGGGAGAGCTCTCCCCGAGACACTCCAGGCTGTGGCTTGCCCTGTGCAGTGAGCACTGTAGTACCAGAGTGGGAGCTGGGAGGAGCCCGAGGGAAGGGAAGCAATGGGTTAAACTGCTCTCCCACCATTTGAGCATGGGATGAACTGCCCTATCACACTCCTGATTCCACATGACAGTGCTGAGTGTTTCATTGAGAAGGACCACAGGAAGCTCATGTGGTGAAATACTGCCCTGAGTGTGTGCCATGGGGACTTCCCATGCCATTCAGGAGCTCTGCAAGCCTCTGAAATGTGGGAGATACCGCTGCAGACAACCAAACCCAGCAAAACTGAATCTAGTTGCTTGGTGTGGATCCTGTTTAAAGGTGTACATCCCTTGGAAACCCTAGCTAACAGTTTTGTCCAAACTGCCATGTGGGGTTCAGATCTTCTGCCTTTCACACTGTGCTGTAATGGTGGAATCAGCCCCAAAAGGAAACAGGTAATCCTTCAGTTTTCAGTAAGCACCAAGTTGAGCGAGAGTTTGGTTGGCAAAGACACTGCATGTGATGAATTACACTAAGTTAAGATGGTTGAGATACTTTTCTCCTGAAGTTCACTGGAAGCTTTGTGAACCAGAAGATATTACAGAGTAATTGCCACACTCAAACTCAAACCAAACATTTTTGCATAGTTCTGTACTTCAGTATTCACACTTCCAACAGTGCCACCTCTCATCTACTGCTATTGCTATGAATCTTCAATCCCTGTTTTTTTAAGACCCTGGGCTTTTCTTTAGTTCACACAGGACAGTTGGAGGATTCCTTGGTTTGCCTGTCCAGAGTCCCACCATGCTCAGAGGAAGGTTCACAATGTGTTGGCTCCACTGTCAGCTGATGCCAATTAAGAAGAAATGAAGGGAACCAACATACTGTAGCAAGGCTAAGTGTAGAGTTCCTGCAGCAACACTAATTCCTTGATAAAGCTACTGTACAGAAATTGCAGGAGTCTGGCTTCCATTCCTGGCTGCAGTAAGTCACAAGATCTGAGGGACTTATTCCTTCATGTTTTCTTTTTAGCCATCCCTATCAGTGTCAGGTTACCATTTGGCTGCTTTCTGCACAACTTTCCTTATGATTTCAGCCAGGCCAGGCCAGCTGTAAGCTTGCAAGTCAACAGCTTGCAATCAAGCCCAAGGATCTCGGCCACGAGGATGACAGTCTGTCAATAAGACAAAAATAAGAAGTGCCCAACAGTTTACGGTGCCTTGTTGTCAGGGATCTGTAATTCTACCTCCTCCAGCCTGGAGTAACAGCAGGTTGAAAATATTGGCTTACTTCTGTGGGAACTCCAAGAATCCAGTGGAGTGTGTGGCATACAGGGGGAATCCTGGTATTCTGTGCAGGATCTGAAACCCATGAGGGTGAGAAAGAGAGCTCTGAGACAAGTTACTGTAGGCAAATACAACACAGGTTCTTACTGTCCCATTGTTGGTTCCCATCCTGGTGACACCAGCAGCTTTGCCTGGTGTGGGTGTGGGTGTGGGCAGGGAGAGCCCTCATTCTCCTCTCATTCTCTCATAAAAAAACACATAAACTGTGTCTTGGAAGAGCTGGATAAGAATCTTTTTATAACTGAAAAAAGCCATCAGGCAAACACGGAATTATCACTTTTTTTTTGTTTGTTTCTATGTTGGCTATGCAGAGTTTTATTTTCCTCTGGAAGCCTCGAGTCATCTGAGGTCAGGCAGCCCAGTGCTCTGTGCCATAGTGCCATCTTGGCTGGGACACTCTGAGCTGCTGGCACCCCTGGGCAGGGCAGTGTCTGTGAGCACCAGCAGGGCCACCATGTGCAGGCTCTGGAGCCAACCCTGCTGTGCAGCTCCTGCCACAGGGGAGCCCACCCCATGGGCAGGGCACTGACAGGGGCACTGACAGGCACTGACGGGGACTGACAGGGGCACTGACAGCGGCACGGACAGGGGTATGGACAGGGGTATGGACAGGGACACTGACAGGGGCACTGACAGGGGCACTGACAGTGGCACGGACAGGGGTACGGACAGGGGTATGGACAGGGGTACTGACAGGGGCACTGACAGGGGCACTGACAGGGCAGGGCACTGACAGGGGCATGGGCAGGGGAACCGACAGGGGCACTGACAGGGCAGGGCACTGACAGGGGCGCGGGCAGGGGCATGGACAGAGACATAGACAGGGGCATGGACAGGGCAGGGCACTGACAGGGCAGGGCAGCAGGGCTGCTCTGGGAGCTCTCCTGCTCCCCATTTCCCGTTTTCCCTGCTCTGTCCTGTGGGATTCCTGGGAACCCCCCAGCATTTCAGCCAGGTCCTGCTGCAGACTCCACTCAGTAGAAGTGACTCCAGTTGGCTGCAGTGTGTTAGGGCCTTACACCACAAGCTATTTGAGCTCTCTTTTGGGTCTACATTTTCCTTCGGAGTGACTGATTCCTTGGCACAGGAAACACTGTTATTCCTGATGAACTTTCCTCTGAGTTAGAGTTCTGTGCAGGGGTATTGTCTGGCCATGGGGATACAACACTGTGCTGAACATTTGGCAAACTGGGAATGATCCCTTCACCGAGACACTGGCTGTCAGTGTTTGTCTCCCACTGAAACAGCACAAAGCTGGGTTTGAGCTAAACAACCAAACTCACCTGGGAACTTACCATGACACTTGTGATTAGAATATGCCCTATGGTATAAAAATCATTATATTGTCAAGTTCCTCACTGAAGTCTCCGGAAAAATGGCATTTTCCCCTATTAGTGAAACAAGAATGATCATCTCTCCTGTGCAGTGTGGCTTCATTCCTTACCATTTCTAGAAAGCTCTGAGATCCCCAGAGTACACAATGAAGGGCAGCAGCAGTAAGCCCATTTCCTAAGGCTGGCTCTTTTGGCACCCAGAGTTCCTCTGGGGCAGCTCGTGGCCCAGATCCATCCTGGCACCACTGCACTTCTGTCAGAGAGCACCCCAAGAGACACCCAAAATCAGACACTTTTTCTTTCTGAGATGAAACACATCTGCCTACCCTGTGTGTGCATTGTATGTAACCAGGTCAGGAATATGCAGTATTTCTGTCCCTGAAGGAGTCCCAAGGCAGTCTCAGGCCCCGACACGAGTGCTCAGTTTTACACTCACAGGAACATCCCACTGGGCCATAGAGTTAAATACCATGTCTAAACTCCTAGGTAGAATAATTTAATTCTGAACTGGAAAATACCAGCCACTTAGCAGGAAATTATCAAAATTTACTCAAGTAGCCAGCAGGTTTCTTGCTGGCAAAAAAAGGGTTCTTATACCAACCGAATGCAGAGCAATTATTTGACCAGAAAGAGCAGAGTACAATACACAGTTAAAACTTACAGGAATTCTACACAGGCAAGTTTAATTATCTGCCTTGCCATCAGTTCTCTGATCCCCCAAAATGCCAGAGGATTTTTGCCCCCCCAAGAGCTCCAGGCCTGTGTTTCATCCCTGGGAGGCAGATCGAGCTGCAGGATGTGCGTCACCCTCCACCAGCACCTCCTTGCCCCGGGAATGAGCCTCGGAACCTCCGGAGCAGCAGGATGGGGGCTTAGCAGGGCATCCCATTGTTTTATTCTGCAACAAAGCCGCTCATTCCCGGTAACTTTGGGGAGTTGGTTTGTGATGTTTGGATTGTATTAGCAGGATCAAGCACCACATGGGTTGGTTATCAGATCCCTCATCAAGCGATGGTTTTCCCAACACCAAACACAAACCCCCAAAGGGGCGATTTCCTTTCTCTCGTGTTTCTGTAAGACAGAAGGAATGCTGTGCATTATTTTTCCTTTCTGGTGACAGGAAGTTTTGAAGCATAACAAACAAGATGCTCAGGAGAGGTCTAAGGAATACTTTAAGACATGGCATTAAGGTATTATAATTTCTTTTCCTGACAGCATTCAAAGCATTCTTTTGATTAAAGTTACTTAACGAATGCATATGTTGTTCACTCAGTGCAACTGATTTTTCCTTTAAAATAAAGACTTTTAGCATTCTGTAAGCATTTTTAGAACACCCCAGGAGACAGATTGAAGGCACTCCCTCAGCTTGGACAGCACTGGGCAGCCCAGGAAGAGCTTGGGAAGATGGGTGTGAACTGAGCTGTGCTTTCTGCCCTGGGTGTCTGTGGGGTGGCCTTCCCCACACAGACAGGCAGTCTGTGTCTCATGGTCAAATCTTCAAACCAAGTGAGAATTGTGTTGACCCTCCAGCTGGGTGGCCAACTCCTCACAAGGAATTGTCTGTCAACTGAGCAGATTGTGACAGGGGTGAGTGGTCCCACTTACAGACTGAACCCATGACCTCCTAATCCCAGCCCATGTGTAGTGCCTGCCAGACTGCTCAATGGGCATTAGACCTGGGTGAGCAATTGGGACAAAACATGGAGCCTTTCTGGGGATTAAAGATGCAAAGCACCCAACCCCAGCCCTCAGACACTTGGGACTTTCAGCTTCCACTCACTTTTATTGTACAGTGGTGTCTTTCCCATGCTACATCTTTGTTTGGCCATGGCAGCAAACTTTCATCCTGCATCCTAAAGGCTACACCAGGAAAACCTGAGGACATGGCACAAATCCTCTGTGTGTGAGCCACAGAAACTGGAGCTCAGGGACTCACTCTGATGGAATAACGCAAGGGTAATCCAATAAAATCAGGCACTTTGATTTTTTAGTGGGGATGAAATGCTCAGAAGTGGGATAAAATGAATGTTAGCACTGGCTTAATTCTAGAGCAGTTCATTTAAAGTGGTATTGGATAGAAAGTTTTCCACCACACTCTCTATAAAATCTATGAATTACAGGAAATTCAGAAGCATCTAATGCTTTGAACTGCTCATCTCGACTCTTGGGGCCCCTTGAGTGTACAGAGTGGCCTGGAAATGAAGCAGAGTGACAGCACTTCAGCCTGCAATGAAACACCAACACATGTCCTGCTGGGCAAGAAGAACTTCTCTGGCTTTGTTTGGAGATAGGAATGGCTGGAAGTGCTGCTGCCCCATTTCCCTCAGCTCACAGATCTCCAGTCACAGCAACACTGTGCAGTTGCTCTGATTGCCCCAAGTGCAATGAAACCAAAATGATGCTGTGGGTAGTTAAAGGTTTTCTGTATATGCCTACAGACCCTACAGACTGCACATGACTCACT